>JAKSZT010053825.1:25633077-25798409 GCA_026826555.1 Tolypeutes matacus | reverse complement strand
AAGGGGGGGAAGGGGAGGAGAAAGGGGGGGAAGGGGAGGAGAAAGGGAGGGGGAAGAGGAGGAGAAAGGGGGGAAGGGGAGGAGAAAGGGAGCGGGGAGGGGGAAGACTCCCCAGAAGCCCTGGTGCCCCCTTCGCCCTCTCCCCCCTGGAGGTTGGCTGCCGGGCTCCTAGGTCCCTGCAGAGGCCTCCAGGCCAGAGGCTGTTCCAGGAGCAGTGGGAGAGGCTGCTTAGAAGACCCACTTACCTCCTTCAGACAGAAAAGCCCCAAATCCTGGGATTCTGAGTCAAAAGGTGTGTGGGAGGGTGTGTGGCAGGGCCCTGGGGCATGGCATGCTCCTCCACATGGCATCCAGCAGGCCAGCCAACAGCAGGCTGCAGTTCACACCCAGCCTGGCTTCCCCCTGTCCCACCAGGGGCACCCTGCTGCAGCCAGGCCCGACTCCTCCAGCCCTGACAGCCCCCTTTGCTCCTCTCAGCTGGCAGGTGGGCAGGGAGGC
Source organism: Tolypeutes matacus (assembly GCA_026826555.1). NCBI lineage: Eukaryota > Metazoa > Chordata > Mammalia > Cingulata > Chlamyphoridae > Tolypeutes > Tolypeutes matacus. Next base: position 25,797,911 of record JAKSZT010053825.1, on the reverse strand, counting down.
CTGGCATGCGGGTTGGCTGCCCCTACATCTGTCCCTGTCTGATGGGGGCCGTGCAGGGACACCTGGTGGCTGAAAGTCTCCTTAGGGAAAGGTTGTGCAGGAGGCATGCTGGCATGTGAGTGCGGGCTGTCGGTGAGACGGACCCGTGGTGGGTAGGGAGCGGAGCGATGGAGCCCCCTCCCAGGAGCACCGGTGAGCCCCAGGCTAGCCCAGTCAGCAGGGCTCCAATTGGGGGCCTAGCCCTTCACCCCCCACAGCCACCCAATCCCCAGGCCATGGATGGGAGGCCAGTGGGGACAAAACTTGCATGGATTATCTCAGCAAGTCTTCCCAGCAGCCCTACAAGGCCACCCCTGCTCTTGTTCCATGTTAGAAAGAAGCCAAGACACAGAGAAGTGAAGTCAGAGTATTCCTGACAGAGAATAGCATGTGCAAAGTCCCTGGGGCTGGAATGTGCCTGGTGTGTTCAAGGAAAGGTGAGCTGATATGGCTGGAAGGGCATGAGGGAGGGCTGTAGGAGGTGGGGTTCGGGCCAGGCTGGACGAGCAGGGCCTCATGGCTGTGGTGAGCACTATGGCCTGTCCTTGAAGGGGCATGGGGAGCTACTAGATGGGGTTGAGTGGGAAGTGGCATGTGCTGTCTTACACTTTTTATGGCTCCTGTGCTGAGGACAGATGGGGTGGGGCAAGGGCAGAGATGGGGAGACCAGCTATAGATGGTTCTATAGAGACCTTCCAGGTGGAGGCCAGGACCCAGCCTGAGCCTAGGGCCTCAAGGCCTGCAGGGAAAGGCCAGCAGAGGGGTCTGGAAGAAGGGGCCAGGCGAGCAGAGCAGGAGCAGACACTTGTGCCCTCAGCCAGGCCTGAGACCAGGAGAACAGCCTGGCCTGGAGAAACGGGGCCCCAGGGACTTGGGGACGCCCAGGGCCCTGGAAGTCAGTCTTGACTCTCAAGCCAAGTCCAGGCGCTGGCTGCTGAAGGAAGCAGGGGCTGATGTCGCCATGGGTGGCTGAGTGACACTGCTCCTCAGCACAGACCCCGGCTCCTGGGCCTTGTGCAAGGTGTCACAGTCCTGCCTTCAGGTACACGCACTTGGGCCTGAAAGAGCAGCTCAGGACTGAGAAAGGGAAGCTGTAGAGCAGGCTTCCTGTCCTGCTGAGGTTCCTTGACCCAGAGCTCAGATTTCTCCTTGCGGGAGGAGAGTGGTGGGGGTGGGGGTCCTGCCACAGGAAGCGCTCCCGGCAGGCTCTAGGTGGCTCACCTAAAGTGAAAACACTCCCTGGCCTTGCTCTATAAATAGGTTCTTGGAAGAGTGTTTCCACATGGCAGCTCCCCGCCAAGGAGGGGCTGGCAGAGCTCTCTAATGGCTTTGCTGCAGGCTCTCCGGGCTGGCTCGTCTCATCTCCAGCCAAGCCGTGGGGGCCCTGCACCCTGAGCCCTCATGGATCAGGGAGGTGCAGTGAAGCCCCCAGAGAGACATTGCCCCGAAGTGGCCGAGCCGGGGAGCCCAGGGTGCAGGGGCGGCCTGGCTGGGGTGGGCCGAGGCTCCATGCCAGGCAGGCGATGCCGCCCACAGGCCGTGGAGCCGTGCACCAGCAGCCTGCCACTGCCGCCTGAGCACACGTGGTTCCCTCCTCAGCAGCCTGCCCGTGAGGATCCCTGGTGGGGTTCCTGTCCCCTTTCAATGACTGCATGCCCAATTAAGGCTGGAGCCATCAGGGGCCCATCTTGAACAAATCATTTAGGAAGACGACGAGGTTAATGACAGGGAGCTGGGACAGCAGGCCAGTGACTCACCGCGCTCTCGCTTGCTCAGCGGGCTGGGTTTCCGGGATTCCCGGCAATGGCAAACGCCTACCCCCAAGCCCGTGCTGGCGCTGGTGGTGGCCGCTGCGGCTCTCCTCTTTGGGCGGGGAGGGGCTGCCCTGCACCTCTGCCTGGGGCCCAAACCTCCTCACCACCGGGGATGCCCACGGCAGGGGCCTTGGCATCGAGGGAAGCTAACTCTGGCCACCTAGAATTTCAGCGCCAAAGGGGCCCTGGGACCATCAGCTCCCCACCCGCACTGACAGGGCGCCAAGCTCCAGGGAGGGGTGTGGCCTGCCAGAAGTCTGCCCCCAGCCATCACACACTGACCATGCCAGCTCGGTGCCAGGCACTGCTCGGAGCACCACCGAGAGATTAGGACCCAAAGTCACAGAGCTAGAGGTGGCAGAGTCAGGATTTGAACTCAGGTAGAGGCCCCTGACCCCCACTGCCTGACTCCACTGCTCTGACCTCTGGGCAGCCTGCTTCCCAGTAGTGCCCTGCCACCACGGAGCGGGCAGGACGCCGTGGCAAACAGGCTATGGGACAGAGGAGCAGGGAGTGTGCTGGGTGGCAAGAACGGGAGGGGTGGCCCAGGGTGGAGGGCAGGCAGGCCTGCCTCAGGTGGGACCCAGCTGCTGCTTTCCGGGTCATCCAGGCCCACCGGGCCTGGCGCCCTCAGTTTCTGGCAGCAAGTGCAGGCTCATCCCTAGAACCCGGAGAGTCTGGCCCGGGGTAGGTGGGGGGTCGTGATGTAAGTCAGACGCCTGCATGCTGTCTCACAGGTTGGGAAAATGAGGGTGTGGAGGGGGTGGAGGTGAGGGAGGGGCAGGAATCGCTGGTGCGATGCACCCCAACACAAAGCCCTGGCTAACCTCATCTTCCTACCAAAAATCAGAGCTGCCTGCAGCTTGGCCTTCTGGAAGCTCAGTTACCAAAATCCAAAATTAGAAGAGACGATTGACTGAGCCGAGGCCTTTGTGTGTCCAGAAGGGCCTTTTTCGTGCTTGGCCGCACAAGTGGGGGGTGGGTGACGGCCCAAACCCCAAGGAGTGGCATCCTGGAGATGCCCACAAGGAAGGCGCCGCCATGTGGCGTCCAGCCCCGATGGGCACACAAGCCTTGCCTGCCGAGCCGCCTGAGCCCACCCAGGGCCCATACTAGCCCCTGGCCAGTGAGGCCCCCCAGACCTTCTCCTGCCTGCCACTGTCCCCGCAGACAGTGCTGCCCGGCTCAGGTCCTGCGGAGTCTAGATGGGCAGCCTGCAGGGCCAGAGCACCCCAGAACCCCAGGGCCCCAGATCTGCTGAGAGCAGGGAGGCCCAGGCCAGGCCCCAGGTGAGCAAGGAAAGGAATTTTGGGGGCCCACAATGAGAGCCCTAGCCCCTCACAGCCCTGCATGGCCCAGTGATCCACACAAGCCCCAGGCTGGAGGACAGGTCTGGTTTTTTTCCCTTTTCTCTTATTTTATTGTGGGAAAATATACATAACAAAGTTGACCATTTTAGCCACTTTCAAGTGTACAATTCAGAGGCATTAAGTATATTCACAATGATGTGAAACAATCATCACTCTTTCCAAATCTTTTCATCATTCCAAGTTGAAACTCCATCTCCGTGGAGCAGTCACTCCCCATGCCCCAGCCCCTGGGAGCCTTCTGTGTTGTTTTAAAGTCAGGTCCAGCCTGCCACGAACCATCCTTTCCCCAAATTCCAGGCCTGGCTGGTGGCTCCGTGCACCTGACGCCTGTCAGCAAGGCAGGTAGGTGTGTGCGTGTTCAGGAAACCGCCTGGGAGAGCTGGCCTGGGCCACCCGAGCCAGGCCCTGCCCGCAGCCTGCGGCTGAGGCGCAGGCGGCCACAGCTCCAGCCTGCTCCATCTGGAGGCCCATGCTGCACTGGGCCCCGCACCGATGTCCTGGGGCGTCCCAGGACATGCCACTCTCATCCTACAGAAGGTATGTATGGGGGGCGCGCCCCCACCAACCACATGGCACTGGAGCACAGCAGGTGTTTGAGGATAATAAACTCCCCGGCTCCTGGCCTAAGAAGCTGAAGGCTGACGGCACAGGTGGCCCCAGACCCCTGGGAAACATGCGGGCTCCCCCAGCACAGGTGCAGCGGGAGGAGCCACGGAAGCCCTCACGGGCAAATGGAAACAGCACCCGAGGCCTCCAGACCCGGGCACAAGAAGGCTGGGTGGCGTGCAGGGGCTCTGGCTGCCCTGGGCCCTCCTGGGTTGCCACTGCCATTCCCTTTATGGGCCTCGGGGCCAGGAGAGCTGATTAGGTCTCAGCCAGAACCAGCCATTTCTGCAATGAGCGCGACAAAGTCAGTTGTAGTTTTTGGATTCTTTTGCCCTCACACACGCAGGGAGGAAGACGCACAGGTCACAGTAACACGCGGAGCAGAAATCGAGGCCACTGCCCAGCCGTCACCCGCCCTAAAGAGGACCTGGTCCTAGATTAACCTCAGATGGGCCCACTTTGGGTATTTCTCAGATTTGGAGGAAACTCCTGGCTCATCCATCCCATAAGCAGTCAGGGTGGAGAGACGCCATGAAGGTGAGTATTTGAAATCAAGGTGGCTTGGGGCCACCGCCCCCGCAGGGAACTTCAGTCTTCAGGTTCTGAGGTGGTGGCCCCTTTATGTGAAAATAAACGTGGTCCTGACAGCCGGGCCTCAAGCTGCTGGGGTGAGAGCCCGGCATGGACAGCAAGGCAGAGGCAGAAAGGCCTGACTCCTGGGGCTTGGGTGTGGATGTGAGGCCCACTCAGCTGAACCCCATTTATTTATTCACCCAAGTCCCACAGTACAAATCCCAGCCTCCCACCCACCAAATCGATGAGCTCTTGATTCCTGCTCCCGCGATCACGGTGTCTTTCTCTGCATGATTAGCTGCTGGTTCTCCAGACACTGCTTCAGTTTGTCTTCCGTCAGAGTCAGCCGCTGCTCCAGGATGGAGACTGTCTGCAAGACAAACGGTGCCTCAGGCTCAGAGGACGGAGGAGCCCCCCCGTCCCTCCAGCCAGGCCCTGCTCAGCTGTCCCCACGTCCACCCCTCCAGGCTCCCCGTGGTTGGTCTCTGATGTCAGGGGGCAGGGGGGAGGACACAGTGAGGGAAGGTAGGTGGCAGCTCCTAGAGCCCGTGGCCATTCCCCAGGACAGCCAAGGCGCCAGGAGTCCCCCGTCCTGGTGATTTGGCAATTTGACTGTGGCATTCCCGAGCAGAACCAGCTTCCTCCTTCGGGCCAAGCTCTCTCCATAAACAATTGTGTCACATCCTGTGACATCGAGCATCCCCATTCCAGAGGTGAGAAAACGGCACCCCCAAATGAAGGCGCTCCACCTGGGGCCCGCCTCTCTACATGTGGAGGGGCCTCCTGGGCTGGCAGGAGCCAAAGGCTGGAGCTGGGGATCACGGGCAAGTGACAACTCCGTGTCTCTGAGCCCATCATCCCCTCAGTAGGTGGCAAGGACTTGGCACAGGGCCAGGACCCCGGTGGCTTAACCCATTAACTCATTATGGCCTCACCGGGCGCAATGTGTTGCCTTTCTGAGCCAAGCCCTTGCTCCCAGCAAGTGGGAGCTGCATGTGCTTCGCGGGTCGGGGCTGGTCTGGAGAAGTGGCTCCTGGGCGAGGCTGCAAAGCCCTGCCCAACTTCTCCAGCTTGGGACAGAATGTGGGCAGAGGGGCAGTGGTGCCTGGGAGCCTGGGTGCTGGGCAGCTGGTCCCCACCCTCCCCACTACCCTCAGGTGCTTCCCCAATCACTCGCCCACCCAGCACTCCTTCAGCTTGCCCCACGCTAGCCTTTCCGACAGGGCTCTTCATTTTCCTCAAGGACTGAGTGCCTGTTCCTGCCAGGCTCGGGTCCTGGGCGGTGCAGCCTGAAGGCATCAGAAAGCGGCCGCGTTGAAAACCTAAACTTCCTATTAATTTCCCCCATTTGACCATGGGCTTCCCCAAGAGGTGTTGCCACCTTCCCCAGGGCTCCGTGAAGGCTCTGGGCCTTGGTCCAGTGGAAAGAAAACCTTCCTTTTCTACATTCACTAAAACACTGAAGCATGCTGGAGGGAGCTTCCCCTCTAAGCCTGCTATAAATCCTCACGGCATCCAGCACGGATGTCAGCTGCTCACGGAGGCTGCTCCGGCTGGCGGCCGCCCTCCTCAACTAGCTGCCCGGGGCTTGGAGGGCTGCGACCCCCAGCTCCCAGGACAGAGCCTGCAAGGGTCCCTGCCCGCGGAACACGAAGCGCACCCTAAGAGGCCGAGCGGCGGTGAGAGTCCAGCAGACAGGGCATCTGCCCCTCACAAAGGGGCCGCGGAAACAGCCCCCGGCTGGCCTGGAGCAGCATTCCTGGAAGTTTCCACTGGCCGCTGTGAAACTCACCCCAAGCCAAGCTCCTACATCGTTTTTCATCCAGACTTTTTCCGATGGCCCCGGCCTCAAGGCCACAGTGTGGGAGCCAAGCCGGCTGCTTTTCCTCTTCTGCTTTAAAAAAACCACACGCAACTTTTCACAAGGACCCAATTTTCAGACGCGGAGGTGGTGGTCCCAGAAGCCACGTGGACAAGGCACACTGACGACCACAGGCAAGCTCGGCCCCCGCAGAACCCCAGCACACCCGGGCCTCCTCTGGGGCAGAGGCGAGCTTCTGCCGGGGCCCACGTCAACACCTGGGGGCGCGTGGCATGGGGCCTCGGCTTTGTTCCGTGGGGCCCCAGACTTCAGCTCAGCAGGAAATGTGACCATTAACTCTGTTGACATCAAATTCCTCTTCTATAGAAAAGCGCCACCTATTTCACAGCCAGCCCCCTGAAAGAAGGGTGCTGGCCCAGGGCAGGGCCCCTCCCTTTGGAGCTTCGAGAGGTACCTCAGAGTATTACAGACAGACTTCAAACAAACAAACAAAACCCCTCATCTCCTTTCCCCGCCACTCTCCAGCTTCTCCCCTTCCCAGCCAAGCTTCTGGGAGAGCCGTGTCATCCATGGGCTGAGTCTCTCCTCCCCCCTGCACCCCCGCCCCTCTGCCCCAGGCCTGCTCTGCACCATGCTGGGTGGTGGCCACACCCGGGGATAAACCCACCAGGCTCTTCCCAGCCACGTTTGGTTCCCCCAACCCCCCGCCCGCCCCCTTGCCAGAGGCCTTTGAGCTGGGAGGATGGGCCGGGGAGGGGAGGCTGCTTTCTGGATTTGTTCTTTCATTAGAACATAGTCCAGTATTTTCTCGTTCACAGATTTTTCGTAATGATCTCACTCCAATAGTTCAAGCACGGGCTCTCGTTTTTCACAGAAAATGGTTATTCTTCATGATAAAGCGAGACCTGGAAATCCTGTTGTCCAGTTTTGCTGACATGCCTTCCCTCTGCCAGGGCAAAGGGTTTCCTGGTGATAGAGAGGCCCCCATCAGGCAGAGGGCCAGCGGGAGGGTGGGAGGGCAGGAGGCCGCCCCGCGGCCAGGACAGGTCCCCACAGCAGGGCCAGGCCTGGGGGTGGGAGGGAAGGGAGCATCCGGGCGGCGCACGTTAGGGATGGTGGGGCCCAGCCCTGGCGAGGGCTAGTTTCGGGCCCCATCATGTGACTCGGGAAGGCGGGAACCGGCCTCTTAGGTCCGCAGCAGGGAAAGCCCCCATTCCCGTGTTGCCCTGCACCTGTTCTTGGTACAGAACACGCTCAATGCCTTGGAATTCTGAATGTCATGCCAGGGGGTCCCTCCAGGGTCACTGCCTGTCGCGTCTCAGTGCTTGGGACTGAACCCACCGTTGGGGTTCACACTACAAAGAGAGAGGTGCCAGGGCTGGACCTTCATCGGACACACAGTGGGTTTGGCCTCCACTAGGCTGCCCCAGCCATCTCCCATGACGCATGTGCCATGGAGGCATTCGTGCCGAACCCCAGCAGGCAGGCTTTGCCCACCACTGACCTTTACTTCCGTCGGTTCAGAGGGATGAAGTGAGCACACCCCACACCCGTGCCAGGCGCGCAGTAGGTGCTCAGTGAACGTGCTGAGCCAGCGTCCAGAGGGCAGAGGCCGCGGCCATTCCCTCCCCATCATATTCCGGACCCAGCCTTGGGAATTCTCCTCCTGCCACACAGACACCTTCCCAGGCCCGGAGACAAGGCCACACCTGTCCTGGAGGGTGAGAGGGGCCTCCAAAGGCAAACACCTCCCCAGTCTTCCTGAGTCCCACACACCTGCCCAACACTTTCTACTTTCTAATTTCATTCAAGGGCAAATGAGAATGACCTTCCAAGCATGACCCATGCTGCCTCCCACCTGCCCCATCCAGAGGAGCAGGTAGTCAGTGCCAGAGGCCTGGTCCCAGCCCCTCGAAAGCCTGGCAGGCGCTAAGGAGGGCAACCACCCTGCCTGACGCCGGTGTGCTCTGACTTCTAAGCAGGCAGAGGGAAACGGAAGAAAGAGGTGGGGAGCCCAGGGCTCTGGCTGTGGGTGGGCTGTCTGGGCAAGATGGCCAGGAAAGATGGCCCATCTCCCGGAATTCCTTCGCTCTGGGGTTTGGGTCCTCCTATGAGGAGGGGAGGCTCGGCCCCTCCCAGGCAGCTCCTTCCCTCTCCCCGGCTCTTCTGCCATCCTGGCAGCTCCCTCTTAATCCCCTCTATAATTGGCGCATGGGGCCCAGAACTCAAGAGAAGACCCTTGGGAGACCCCAGGCCTGGGCTCCAGCGGGCACCCCGACGATTCTTGACACGCCTGGATCTGGGGGCTTCTCCTGGCAGGTGACGCTGCAGAGGCCCACGGCGCAGCAAGCACTCTCTGACAGCCCTTCGGGTAGGGCCTGTTACCAGCCCCATTTTATAGATAAAAAACTGAGGCCCAGTAACATTAAGCAACTTGCCTAAAGTCCCACAGCTTAAAACTGCTGATCCTGGCCCGTGAACCCCTGGCCCTAGAGTCTGTGCTAAAGCTTCGGCAGTGCCCACCCTTGCTTTGTCCCCATCATGGACAGGGAGGCCTGGCCGTACTCTCTCTCCCTCCACTGGCCTCTGGCCATGCCAGCCCAGAAGCCCAGCTTGTAGTGCCCCCACCCCACTTCCGTACCTCCACCTCCAGACCCAACAGCCCGCAGAGAAACCGGCAGAGCCCACGATCCTCACCTGCCGGCCAGCAGGAGCCACGAGGTCAACAGGGTTCCAGAAGTTTTATCACCGAAGCCACACCTGTCAGAGGGTCACCCGAGTTCACTTCTGAACCTTCTCCTACCCTGTTACCAGCAACTTCCAGGAGGCCACGGCACTCCTCATAGAAGGCCTTAGCCTTACAATCTCTTCCATTTGCCAGCGAATGCACTCTGTTGTTGCTCGAGACCAGGGGCTGGCCCTATTTTCGTCAAGAAGGTTCTGCCGGGACGCGGCACGCCCATGCCTTCACGTGCTGCCTGCGGCTGCTTTGTCCTGCGCCAGCTGGGTGAGGAGCTGCCTAGAGACTGCAGGGCCCACAGGCCCAAAATAGTCCCTGCTCAGGAAAAAGGCTGCCACCCCTTGCCCCAGACTCACTGCACTCCCTCAAGCCCCCGTGGAGGCCCTCCCTGTGCTGACCTGTGCCCGGCCCAGGACCACAGGGATGCAGACGGGCACAGGCTGGGCCACGGGGTGCGCTGGTTCGAGGAGACAAACAGTACGCAATCACAGACGTTAGGGTGTGCTGGGAAGTGTGGAGGGGTCTGACCTGGTCAGAGGAAGTGAGGGAAAAGCAAAGGCCAAGGAAAGTGCATGTGGCTCAGGCGACTGAGCTCCCGCCTACCACATGGGAGGTCCCTGGGGCGGTTCCCAGTGCCTCTACAGAAGACAGTGAGCTGGTGTGACGGTCAGGCACAGCAAACTGACACACAGGAGACACAAGAAGAAAAATATAATGAGACACAACAAAGCAGGGGGCGAAGGTTCTGGTACCTCCTCAAGACGAGCAAGACAGCGAGCTGACACAACGGGCAGGTGTGGCGGAGCTGACGCAACAATACGGTGCAACAAGAGACACAAGAGGAAAACATAATGAGAGACACAGTGAAGCAGGGAACAGAGGTGGCTCCAGCAATTAGGTACTTCCCTCCCACATCGGAGGTCCGGGGTTTAGCTCCCAGTGCCTCCTAAAGAAAAGAGGAAGACGAACAGACACAGCAAGTGCAAAGAACAATGGGGTGGGGAAAAATAAATCTTAAAAAAAAAAAAACCGAAGGCATTCAGTAGGCAAGAGGGCAGAGGAGGAGTGTGCAGAGACCCTGCGCTGGGGACATGGCAAGGAGGGTAAGCAAGAGGATGCCTGGGTGCCCGAGTGAGGACAAGGAAGTTCAGGCCAGTGGAAGGTGCTGGGGGGCCAGTTCTAGGCCAAAGGGTATGAAACCTCACTGGCTGCCACACGGGATTGGTCAGGAGAGCGGCTGTGCGGAGCATGAGAGGGCTGGGGAGAAAAGTGGACAGAGCTAGCGATGCCCGCAAGGACTGAACTGCCACCACCTGGTGGTGGGTCAGGAGGGAGATGAGAGGAGGAGACATCCAAGCTGAGCCCAAGGCCCCCGAGACATCTGAGAGGGTCTGGTGGGTCCGCAGCGGCCTGGGCTGAGGCTAGCAACCGGGAGGAAGCCTGGGCCGGCAGCAGGGCTGGCTGTGTTTCTGAGTTCACCCTCACGGCTGGGAGTGCCGGGAGCTAGGGAGGGGGCAGCGAACCCACTAGCCCCCTGGATAGTCAAGAGAATCCGTGCAGGTGAGCCGAGGGCCCAGCAGGGCTCAGGGTGACGCCGGTGATGCCCACTGAGACGCCTGGGAAGCGGCACAGCTCCTCAGTGGGCCTGGCCCGGGAGACCTGACGGGGAGGGGGGCACTGGAATAGTTGGGGACCAGAGCTCGGGCCAGGGGGTGGCGTTTCCAGCATGACTCATCTGCCTGCGCTCCCCAAGAAGAATCCTCCGGATGAGGCCGAACACTGGCATTTTATCTGAACCCTAGCTTTCCTGCTCGGGGAGAACACAGCGATGTGCCGCTTACTGGGGCAAGATCAACATGGCAAGCGCGTCTTCTCCCGCTCGCAGTTCAAGACGTGTAAGACGTTTCATGTAACACCCTGAAGGGCCTGCTTAGGATGGTATAAAAATAACAGACTTTAAAGTGACAGGCTTTTATTTTTAGCACCCTAAGGATCAGTGATGCCCAAAGAAGTTGCACCTAAATGCCAGGCCTCGCTGACACGTCTGGCACCCAGGGCCCCCCAAATCCAAGTGGGAGGGGAGCACAACTGCTGGGGCATTTCAGCAGACACCGCCCTCCGTACCTCGCCACCTCAGATGCCACTTTCTCTGCTGTCACCAGGTTGCTGGGTATCTGCTGAGGGCCAGCTGCCAGCCCCGAGGGGCTCTGGGCTCCGCAACAGCGGTGAGCCAGCTCCCACACTACTCCCACACCCCACCCCACCAGCGGCCCAAGCTGGCCAGTCTGGGCACCCTGCCTGGGACCGACCCTGGGTTTGGGCACCTCCGCTGGCCTCCAAGTGGTCACCCTCAGCCCCTCTGGCCTGGGTCCTGAGGACTCGGGTATCTGGGGCCCCGTGGGGGCCCCACGCAGGTTTGCAGGGCCTGTGCGAGACTCCACAGCCAGTGAGGGGCACAGGCACGTGGCCTGGGGTGACAACATTCTTATAGGCTCTGCTAGGAGGTGGCGAGAGTCCTCCGCTCCCAGGCGGAAGGAAGCCCTGGCTGCCCTCCGGGAGTCCTGCCCCATGGAGCGATGCACACCCTGCCCTCCCCAGGCTTGCAGGCCTTTCCTCCCAGCCCAGACCTGCTCTGCTCCTGCTTGCTCCCTCCATTCCCAACTCCTGCTGCCTTGAGGTTAGACCTCTCTCCCAGCACCGTTGGCCTCCTTTCTCCCTGGCCTGGCTCCATCTCAAGGCGGGCTTGGCCTGCGTTTTTTGTCAGCTCTTTCTTCCCCCATTCTTATTTCTGCTTCCGTTTTAGGCCTCTATTCATCCTCTTTCCACTTTGTGTTTGGGAGAGAAGGCAAAGAGAAGAAGCCTTCTGTCTGGCCCACAGGAACCGAGATCCAAGGGGCCATCAGGCCCCTGGCATGGCTTGCTTGCTTGGGGGCTGATGCCAGGGCTGTGGGCCTGGGAAGGGGAGCTCCAGCCCTGCCAGAGGGTCCAGAAGGCTTCCATGAGGAAGCAACACTCAGTCACAAGATGGGGTGAAGGAAGAACACTCCAAGCAGAAGGCACGAGTGCAAAGGCCCTGAGGCAGAGAAGTACTTGGCACACTCTTGGAACTGTCAGGAGGCTGGTATGGTTGGCCTGGAGTGGGTGAGCAGGGAAGAGAAGTCTGGTGGCCACAAGGAAGGTAGAAGAGGCGCCCCAGGGCCTTCAGCCAGAAAAGGACGGTACAAGGAAGCTCTCTTCCTGGGGCTCACAGGTCTCAGCAGGCAGAGCCAGGGAGGAGGGTGCCCCCACATGCCCGTGGCCAGCTTTCAGGGCACTGGTTCCAGAGGGCACCCTGGGAGGAGAGGCTTGGCCAGGGAGCAGATCACAGCAGACGTGAGCCACAGGGGGAACCCCCGGGGGCATCCTGCAGCATCCTTCACTCCTGCATGCCCACCAGGCGCCGCCATGTGCAGCCAACCAGAGGCATGGTCCTGGTCTTGGGGGCCGCCAGGCATGGATGTGGCTGCAGCACCGGTCCTGCCTGGGCTGGCTTTTGTCAAAGCTGCTCTGCCATGACTAAGAGTGAATGACATTTTGGAGGGAAGGAGAACAAGGGTGATCAGCCACTCCATCTGCACTTTGCAGACACCCTGGCCTCGCCCCAAGGTCCCCCAGGGCACCCCCAGACCCTCTAGCTCCCAGCAGCCCCTGCTCACCCTGCCGGGGCACTGCCCACCTCTGCCTTCCTGCTCCACTCGGAGCCCCAGGTGTGCACGGGTCCCTTTGGTCGTGGGCATTGGTGTCTGTGGTCGGGGTCCCCTCCTGGGCCTCCTCAATGAGATGGAAACCAGGTGTGTGTGGGGGGCAAGGTGGCTGGGCCAGACAGAGAGACCACGTGTCCCCCCCAAGCAAGGGCACGGGGTGAGGGTGACAAGAGTCGCCCTGGGCTGGAAGCCTTGAGGGAAGCCAGGAGACTGGGACATCAGGGTCTGAATGGGGCGAGATGGAGGGGGGACGGGGAAGGGGCCAACACAGGGCTGCGTTGTGGGAGACTCAGACTGGGAGATGGGAAGCGTGTCAGAGAGGAAGCACCTGGCAAAGCCTGGAAGAAGGCAGCAGGAACGGGGGCGCGGCAGGACCGGGACGTACGGATCTCGGGGCGGGGGCAAAGGAAATGAGTGACCAGATCAGACCCACACAGCCCACGACCCCCGGCTAACACGTGGGCTGGCGGGCACCCTTGGTGCAGTCACGTCAGGGCTGCTAGCCCTGCCCCACAGCCCCCAGGCGCTTCTTGCTCCGGGACCCTGGGATGTGCCACCTCAACCGCTTCTTCCACTCCCCATCCTCACACCACAGCTTCCTGGTGACCCCCTGCCCCACTCCTGGCTCACCCTTCACCCCCGTGCCCTCCGTGTTGCTTCTGCCATGTCCCTTCCCAGGAGCTCAGGAGCAAAGGCCGACCTCCTTGGCATGGCGTTCTTGTGGCACTCGGGCCCTGTCGCCTGCGCTACCCCTCTCCCTGCCCAACCCACCCACCTGAAGCCCTGCTCCAGCCCTCCTTCCCTAGCAGCCCTCCTCACTCCCCAGCATGCTGTGGTGGTGGCAGGGGTGCACTGCCTATGTGTCCCAGGGGGAAGCCTGTGTCCTCAGTGCTGTGTGCTTCAGACCACCAGCCCAGCACTGTGCAGCCGGGGCACCAACCCCAGCTCCACCACTGCCCTGTGGCACCTCGGGCAAGTTCCCTGACTCAGGCTCCAGTTTCTTCATGTGCACAACGCGCCTCTCCTAGTCACTCGTCAGGATCATCACCCACATGCACAGCTCACGCCCTCCCAGGGGCCTTGGTGAGCTCTGGGCACCAGATGGGGCCCCAGGAGGGTGGCCTGTGGTCAGACCTGGGAGGGTCTGAGCCATCAGGGCACGTGGTCGTCTGGCTGCTTCTTACAGTTCTCCCGTGACGGAAAATTCCTTGTAATCATTTCCAGGCTTGTGGTTGATTTGGGCTCCCCCAGGCGGTCTCCCCAGAGGGGCTGGGACTCCCCTGATCCCCTTTCTCCCCCCAACATAGGAGCCAGATACCAGGGGAGGCAAGAGGGCACAGCCACCTCGCCACACTGCTGGGGGCACTCACTCAGGCCAGGCCACAGAGACATCCTGGGGCTGGCCATCGGCTCAGTGGCCCTGGTCTCAACCATGTGATACAAAGCTTCTGACATTCCTCTGGTTTCATTGCAAAGGTGGAAAATGTGGAATTATTCTCCCCTGTAGCATGGTTTTGCCTTCACTTGGATTCTAAAGATCTGAAACAGCTGCAATAAAAGGGGAATCCCTTTGCTGTGGGGTCTTGTGTGCGATCAAAACAAAACAGGGCTTCCAGTCCCTGCTGTCTACCCCCAGCTTGGCCTTGTCGGCTGCCAGCTCCATCTTTGCTTCCTGGTGCATGCGTGTGTGTGTGTGTGGGGGGGTGCACACAGCCCTGACACGCTGCCTTGCTGCTGGTGCCCTGGCCAGCCCAGCCCTTCCTTCCCAGCCTCTGCCTCCTGGTTCCAGCCACTGCCCAGCACCTATAGGTCTGTGGCACAGGAGACTTCAAGTCAGAAGGGGCAAACGCCAGCCCAAGTTGACGTCAGTCAGCCTGAGTGCCAGGGCATGAGGACAGGCGTTTGTGTCTGTCCTCGCTCATTGCTGTACTCCCAGGCCCAGCGCCCGGCACACAGGACGTGCATGCTGGGGGCGGATGGATGAGGCCCAGCAGTGAGCACTGTGCTCAGGTCTGCGCCTGCCAGCCAGGTGCCCGAGGCCAAAGAGCAGCCTTCCAGCGGGGACGAGCCCACCTGGCTGGCAAGGAATCCTCATGTCAGCTTGGGCCTTGGACCAGTGGACTTGAGGGGATGGGGGGAGGCAGGAGGGCAGGTGAGAGGATTGCCCCCCAGCTGGCCTCAGGAGGGAGGGAGTCTCCTGGCTCTAGGAGGAAGTGGGGGTGGATCCAGAGGAGACTGGAGTCAAGGAGCAGCCTGGATGTTCCCCTTCCACCCCAGGGCTGACGTGATGATAGAAGCTTCCAGGCCGGCACTTCAGAGGGGAAGGGATGGAGACTCCCTCCCATGCTGACGCCTGACACACTAACTCGTCCAGGAGCACACACAGCTGATGCACAAAACCAACCAACCAGCAAAACCCACCAGATTTCTGAAGAAACCCCTCCCAATCTCTCCGGGCTCTGTAACTATCTCTTAACCACTCCCCTCACCCCACAGTCTGCTGCAAACATTACAAAATGAGCTTTTGGTCCCTCGAGCCCAGGGCCTGTGTTTCTGTTTCAGATTATCTCAGGGAGATAGGATTTCTCCAACGTTTTTGCGGCCCCCAGCCCCCACCTCTACGGAGGATTAGCTCTCTCCGGGAAGCGCATGAAACACCATTTTCTATTGGTGGATTATCCCCAGGATTAAGGAATTTTGGTTCATTTACCTTCCCCGTGGCTTTGTATCAACTCCTTTTAAACAGGCTTTTCCCTATCACCATTTCCGCTCAAGGACGCTTTAAAAAGTGACCCACTCAACACTATCCTCAAACCGGATGCTCCTGGGACCCGCAGGTGCTGCCCATGCCAGGAGGGAGGACCTGGGCAAATGCTCGCCCCCCGCTCAGCCAGCACCGGCCTGGGTTCAAGCACGTGCTTCACTAGACACGTGCCGGCCGCTGGGCGCTGCGCGTCTGACAGGGACAGGCCTCAAGGCACAGGGTGCCATCGCTGCTGGCCACAGGGTGAGCCCAGATGGGGCTGAGCAGGTGTGCACCTTGGCCTGGCCACCTCCTGCAGCCCAGTTCTGCAGAGGCGGCTTTTTCCAACAATCCGTATGAACTAATTTACCAAAACCTGGTAAGACACAAGTGCCCCCAGCTTGGTAGCTTGATGGAAATCTGTGGAAGGCTGTGGCCCCTGCCCAGCAGGACCAGCTCGAGGAGGGAGAAGGGCATGGGCCTCCGGGGACAGAGCTCGCAGGCCTCCCCTTGCCTGCCGAGTCCCCTGACCCAGTGGGGCAACCCGGCCCCTCCCCTCAGCCAGTTTTTTGGAGCCACCAGCTGGGCTCAGAGCAGAATGGGGCTCACAGAGCTGCTCCCTCACACGCCATGCCCGGCGAAGCTCAAAGCCCCTGTCCGCTTTCACTCCCCCAGCCAGCCACGGCCGACGTGGGCGAGCTGAGGGAAGTGGCCGGCCCGACTGCAGTCTTCCTGGACCTGCGTAGAGGCACCTGGTTCGGGACAGTGCCAAGTAGGCCAGCGGGCCAGCTGTGGCTTGGCTAATCTCAGGGCCATCAGGCCCATTTGGGGCTGCCTGTCATGACCAAAACTGCAGCTCAAGGCCCCCTGCTCGTGGCCTGTACTTGACCCTTCCTTGGGGTCAAGAATCCCCAGAGGAGCAAATCTCCCAGAGCCCCCTCCTCTCCTCCTCTCAGCCCGGAGTCGGCGCCGCGCGGGGCTTTCCTGCCCCACCTGCAGGCCTGCGCAGAGCCTCAAGAACTCCACTGCTGAGACTCCCCGGCCGCGGACCTGAGCACAGTCACTGCGAGCCTTCTGGCTGGGGGCCTTCGATCTGCAGCTTCTTTGGGGAGGGGGTGCTTTTTGCCACAACCGCAGACTGGATAGAAAATGGAATTTTTTTTTGCCAAACCCACATGAGAGTTGCCATGGGGCCTCCCAGGCAATAACAAACACGAGTCTCCCCTGCCTTCAAGTGCCGCCAGCCAGGCAGCCTGCCGTGGCGGGGGCCTGGGTACTGGTCCTAACGGGATCCTGGGGGAAGATGCCGCTTCCCCTGCATCTGTGAAGTCAGAGGAGCCTGTGAGCAAAACGCCAGCAAGAGCAGCGGGGCCAGGGAGGGGGCCTCTGCAAGCCTGCTAGCCAGAGGCAGGCACCAAGGTGTCCCTGGCAGACCAGGGGGTGCCCTGAGGCTCTTGTCTCCCAGGAAGTGGCCTCTTAGAGGAAAAACAAGCCTCTTGTCACCAAACCCAAAGTGGCGAGAGCTCAGGTCATCCTGACCTCGACTTTGGCCAAAAGGCAGCCCATCAATGTCCATAACTAGGATGATGGTTAACTCCACTCTGGAATGAAGAGGCAAGGCGGCTCAACGTGCCGATGTGGAGAGAAGGCCTGTGTTCATGGAAATAACTGCCCGCCTCCCCTAATGCACTGCCCACCTCCCCAAGGGTGGGTGACAACGCTATCCACTCCCAGCTTCGGCCTGGGGGCACCTGAAGGACCACTTCAAGGGAAAACGATGGAATGGCTCTAAAACCTGGTGTCTGTCTCCACAAACAACACCCAGCCTGCCCAGGGGACAGGGCCTCTAGCCCCCCAGGGAGTGGTCAGGCAGCTTGGCCCACACCAGGGCCCAGCGTTCCCACCTTCCCTGACAGTGTGGAGTCAGACGTCTCGCCCAAGCTGCCCAAGTGGACAACAGCCAGGGCTACGTGTGTGGGTGTGGGGGTGCCTCGAAGCGAAGGGCCACCTCCTCTAACTCCCCAAAGCACACAGGCAGCAAGCCTCGCCCACCGAGCTGGGTCAGCAGAGTCACGACGGCCTGGGTGGGCGGGCGGGCCTGCTGCCCTCCACTGCATGCACTCGCACGTCCCAGAGCCCGAGCAGCCTCCACGAGTTACAGGAACCTGAATGTGACATGACAGGACTGCTGGGGCTCGCCTGAAGCTCCGGTGCCACACAAAAACAGAGAAGGAATTTCATAGCTTGGTATATTTTTTAAAGCAGTGAGATGTGAAACTAGAGTCAAAAATAACTTTGCTGTGGGCTTCTAAGACAAAACCGCCAAGCTGCTCGCTGAGCCAGGGCCTGGGCCCCTTGTAGACGCCCCCAGGTCCTAGGCCACTGTCTACACCTCCATGTGCTCCCCCCCCGCCCTTGAGGAAGGGCCTCTGTGACTTCCAGACACCACCCGAGCCCTGCGCAGCCGTCCTCCCCAGCCTCCGCAAGCCCGTTTAGGAAGTAGAGGGAGCCGTGTGGGAGTGAGCGCGTGACAGGAAAGCTCTGCTCATGGGTTATTCTTCCCAGCACCTGTGAAGAGGACCCCAAGTCGCTCAGCAGCACCCTACAAGAACTCAGGGCGCAAGGGCACCCAGGGCAGGCTCTGCCAGGACCCCGGCGGCCATGGGTGGGTGTGAGGGGTACGTCATGGAAGGAAGGCCCTCAGGGAGCCCCCGGCCCGCCTGAGATGCTGCCTTCTGCTTCCCAGCCCACGAGACAGACAGATGGGCAGAGCCTGAAATCTCCACTTCAGAGATGAGGAAACTGAGGCTTACCCAGGCCCACGCACACGGAAAGAGGCAAAGCTGGGCCAGATCAGCGGGGGCTTCTGACGCCTGGCCCGGGCTTTTCTGTAGACCCCACAGGCCTCTGAGGTGGACCCAGCTTTCTCAGGAAGAGAAGACTTGAGGCAGGCAGCAGGTCAGTGGCCCCCAGGCAGCCACAGAGAGAGCAGAGAGCAAGGGACGGGAGACTCGGGACAGGCTCGCAGCGGAATCTCTGCCTTGAGACAGACTCGAGAGGAAGAGGGAGGCACACTGTCAGGACCTCAGCCCTATCAGCTCTCGAGAAGTGGCCATAAGGGGTTTTGTGAAGCAAAAGGTGCCCCTAAAAAAAACCTAAATTCCATGCTTAGGAAGTACATTTCTCCCAAAACCATTATAACAAGTCAACTTAAAGAACAGTTTTCACAGGAAGTACCTGTTCTTGATGAGCCCCGGGGGCCTGGGAGCAGGTTCAAAGCTGTGATCTCCTGGGCCTTATCCCCACACCCCACACCCCATCACCCTTTCCAGGTCTCGTCACCTCCTGTGCCTGCCTCCTTCCTGGGCCCTGGGGAAAGTCCTCTTCTCTCCCTCTCCTCTCATCCCCCTACCCAGCCACACCACTAGAGTTCTGCTGGCAGCTCAAAAGCATTCCTGGGACTTGAGTCCTGGGGAGAAACCCATTCCTGGCATTCCCGCGCCGCCAGCCCGCGCTGCTGCTTTCCCACACTGCCCCTTGGAGAGCGCCCGACAGTGCTGTGTGTCACACAACAGCTGGCAGCAGTCTAGCACCTCCAGCAAACAGAGCTGGAGACCCACCACCTCATGGGCTGCACAACAGTGCTCAGAGGAGGGGAGTCAGGCGCTCCTGTACCCAGGGAGGAAACAGGCTCTTGGCAACAACGTCACAAGCCCCAGGTCACCCAGGTGGCGTACGGTGAAGTCGGCCCTCAAATCCAAGGGCGGCACCTCCACTCCCCTCAGCCTGGCGGAGACGGGAGCCAAGCAGAGCCTGACGGCTGAGAGCACCGTGCCAGCCGGGCGCAGGGCTGAGGAGCCAGAGGAACCCAGAGGGCAGCCTCGGAGGGAAGGAGAACGTGTCTCCCAAAGAAGGGCCAGGGCAAGGACGTGCTCCCAGAGCACTGACTTTCAGGAGGGTCAAGTTTGTAGAAAAACTTCTCGATGAAGCCACCACTGACTACACCACGATGGCTTAGAAAGGGAAGCTGCGGGGGGCTCTGCCCCACAGCGTGCTGAGACCAGGATCCCCAGCCTCTTGGAGAAGCCCCAAGCGGGGGGCACGACGAGCCCTCACCAGCACCTTGTCTGCACCTGCACCTGGCGACGCAGCCTGCTGGGCACTGTGTGAGAGGGCACGGTGAGGGCGGCAAAGGGAAGCCCTTGGGAAGCCACAGCCTCAAATAAACATCAGCAGGAGGACCGCGCCGTGCCGCCAGGCTGGATCCTGGGCTCTGAGGCCTTTCCACGGACAGAAGCCCGGGGCCGGGGCTCAGGGGCAGGGACGCGGCCCGAGGAGCGCACCTGCTCGCGAGGGCGTCCAAAGGCAGGAGACAGGCCAAGGGCCACGTGCCTCTCCAGGCCATGCCTGTATAAAGACACTTTTGAAAAGTAACTCATGCATTTTATAAGGTCTTCCTAGAAAGGTGGAAGAGTGAAACCCCAATTTGGGAGTTAAATGCCTGGGTTTCAGATGCTGCCCAACCAGAGGGCAGTTTGGTTTCCTGCGAATCTGAGCGGCTCCTGGGCCTGGAGGTGCGCTGGGGTGGGGAGCCTCACTGGGGCAGCCCCAGTCTTGCTCACATCGTCCCTCTCCCTGGTCCCTGCAGTGCAAGCTGGCTTCAAGGCAGAGCCAAAGCTGGGGCAGCTACAGGGGCTCCGCCCAGGGGTGGGGCTGTGACAGCTCTGCCTCTTGTCCTGCTACTGGACACTGTGTCCTCATCACCACTGTACCCCAGACCCTCAGCATGGGTCAGGCCCTGCCCCTGCCCTACGTAGTGTCCCCACGAGGTAAAGCCCAAACTCCTGGGCCTTCCATCCCAGGCCCAGCACGTCCACTCTGCACAGTCTTCCATTACCCCACAGCAGAGGACCGTGGCCTTGACCTGGCATGCTGGACTCCCACCTGACGTGCTATCCCCCCTGCCGCTCCTCCTTCGAGGCCTGGCTCTGACATCAGCAGAAGCAGGCCTGGGGCCCTGCTGAGGGCGGGACTGGGTCTCACACAGGGCCTGGCACACAGGGGGGCTCAATGAGTAGGTGTATACAGGGAATCTGCTACCTCCACTCCAAGGGCCGGGGACTCGCTCTCCGGCAGGAAAGGGTGTAGCCCCCACGAGGCCCTGGGGAAGTGGGAGGGGCAGGGGTCACTCTGGTGCTGTCCTGAAGACCCCCTTGCCCGGCCCAGGCAGGCCTGGAATAACAACAGTGTGGACCAGAGCAGCAGCAGCACCCAAATGTCAACTAGCTGCAAAGGGCGACTCGGCCGACCCCACAGGAGCTCTCTAAAGTGGAGCTCCCGGTGGAAACCGGTGCAGAATGGTGGCCACTTGCTCCAGGTCACTGGGCTAGGAGGGTGAAGCTGGGATGACCGCCCAGGCGAGCTCAGGGCCACTCCTCTCCGCGGCCTGGCTCAGCTTAAGTCCTGGGCCCTCGCTTTACACAGTGGTGCCTCTGAAGAGCTTGCCTGGAGGGGACTGAGACCGGATCCCTGGGTCCGGACGGCTACCAAAATGGGCCACGAGCATCGACGGGGGGCCTCGGCACGCTGGATCATGCCCAGCCTGTTGGAGCGCCAAGGCAGGCCCTGCTCTGTGACCCCTCGGCAAGCCTGCCCGGCCCCTCCCCGCTGCAGTCCCCATGGTTCTTCCCTGGAAGGATGCTCTACAACCTTGAGGTCCCAAAGGACCTGGAAAGGACAGTTTCCCTCTCCAAGGCTGCTTTGAAGTGGACTTCTTTGTGGGGGTCAGAGGGTGTAGTGAGGCAGGGGTGGGACGGAGAAAAGAGCATGATTCCAACAGACAGCTTGGTGTGGAGTCACTGCTGGGGTGGCAGACACTTCAGCCCCTCAGAGCCCAGAGGGCCTCCAGGGTGGGTGGGCGGTGAGGGCTGCCCTCCGAGGGAGGCAGGGCGCCCAGCTGAGCCCGGCCCCAGGCCTCGGGAGAGGCGGGCTCTGTCTGGACCATCCAGAGTGGGCGCTGCTCTTGGCCTGCCCTCAGCCGGCCTGATCCCGAGGAGAGGACAGGGGCCGCCTTCTCCAGCCCCCTGGGGGGACAGTTCTGGCTGTGGCTGAACACCGCAGCTAGAGCCCCAACTCCAGGCCTGGGAAACAACCAAGATGGCACAGCTAGACTAACGCAAATCCACCTGTGCAGTTCTGAAAATGGGGTACACCTCAAGGCCTCAACTGGGGGTGGGGCTCATCTGTGGAGTTCCAGTTTCCTCAGGACATGTCATTTTGTGGCAGCCAGGTTCATACAGTCCTGTCAGCTCTGAGAGCAGGTGACCGGCTGATCTGGCCGGGGACAGACTTGGCATTTGTGAGGTAGGACAAGGGTGCCAGAGGCACCCAGACCGGCCTCAGGCCCAGCCACAGGTCGCACGGGAGAGCCTGCACTCCTCCGGGAGGCAAAGCTACTCTCGTACTCCTAACTGCTCACACAACAAAACCTTCCACACGTGCCCCTAAATGACAGCGACTGTTTCTAGCGGCACATTCCTCTGGATCCACTGAAGCTATTTTTACCATCTTCTCAGACTTAATTTCCAATTTCATCCTCTAAAGTTCTAAATGATTCCACCTCCCCGATCTCTCACTTGATGAGGCTGTGAAGAACATGTGGCAGGCGCTGCAGTTTCCGATGGGTTCGAGGTGGGGTGTTTTTTGAAAACCTCTGCACGTTCCTCACATCTCTCTCCCGGCACATGCCTTCTTCTCAGGGGTTAAGAGGCTTGCAGAAATGTCTGCCCGACGTGCCCCCAGACACCAACTCGACTTCTCCCTCCAAATGCCCCTCCCGCGGTGAGTCCACTGTGCACAGTCTGGTCTGGGAATGCTGGGACGGTGCGACACAACCATGTGCACGAGGCCCAGAGGTGGGAGGGGATGCCCGGCCACTCTAGCTGCATTTCAGGCCTGCCGTGTGGGTGGAAGCGGGCAGTGCTCTTCCTTGCTGCTGCCCTTGCCTCACCACCACTCTCTCTGCCCCATGGGCTGCACGTGTTCCTCCCATGACCTCTGCCTACCACGAGCTGGCCCAGGGCACAGGGTCTCAGAGTCGAGGAGAGAAGGGCTCTGAGGGGCCCAGGCTTCTTTTTAAACCCACTACTGACAGCATCTGTTAGCCTCGTGCAGGGCTTTAATTCCTGCCTTGGCTCCTTCTCCCCTCTGGGCCACACTCCAGCCGCCCTGGGCTCTGTTTATCCCCCAAATGTGCACATGGCCCCCACCCGGCCTGCTGCCTCTGCCGGGAACGCTCTCCCGGCCGCAGCGAGATGCCCCGG
Source organism: Tolypeutes matacus (assembly GCA_026826555.1). Classification (NCBI taxonomy): domain Eukaryota; kingdom Metazoa; phylum Chordata; class Mammalia; order Cingulata; family Chlamyphoridae; genus Tolypeutes; species Tolypeutes matacus. The sequence continues at coordinate 25,775,139 of JAKSZT010053825.1, read as the reverse complement.
CGGGCACACCCACGGGGCATTCTGTACTCACGGACACTGCCGTGGCACGCGTGTGCTCTGGGCCGCCAGCCCACAAGCGCCAGAGGGCTGGGCTCGGGTCCACCCTAACGATGAGTGTGGTCAGTGCCACAGCTAACGCTGACCGAGCGGTGACCGAGGGCTGGGCGTGGGCCTAACACTTCACACAAGTTCATGTCCTTAATCCCCACCCAAACCCGAGAGGCAGAGCCCATGAGCACCCACATCTCACACACGGGGCCTAGAGAGTGGGAGGGACTTCTCCGAGGTTACTCTGAGGCTAAGGAACAGTGTCACGGTGCCCCGACTCAGAGGTCCCCGGCAGGTCCCTGGAGCCCACCCAGCAGAGGGGAGCGAGTGGGAGAGACAGCTAGGCTTGCAGAGCTCACCCCCGCAGGACCCACACCAGCGAGCTGGGCATCCAGCGGCCTGGCCAAAGCCCGGAGGGCTCCAACAGCCGGGATCCCGGGCGGGAACCACTACTGCATTAATTTGGGCTGGAGAACAAGTCCATTTTCATCATGATTTTTAAAAACCCAGCACCTGCTGGCAAACGTGCAGACGATGGGGCGAAGTCTCGCCGTGGCCTACCTGGGTGAGGACGTCCAGCTGGCCCACGACGTGCTCCAGCGTGCTGGTCAGCGCCTGCGGCACGCTGACAGGCTCCTGCGGCTGGCTCTGCACTGTCTCCTGACTCCTGCCTCTGCCTGCAGGCACGGGGAAATCCCCTTCTGGCTACGTAGAAAGAGACAGGAAGAAAAGACAGTCCCTCGGTCCTTATTCCGTGCTTGGAAAACCACTGAGGGAGAACAGCCCTTTGAGCAATTACATGGGAAACCACCAGCAAACTTGAGAAAATGAATTCCAAATGCCGGCATGAAACAGCAGTGCGGCAGTGTTCCCATGCCTGGGCCCACACGCACCCAGCTCCCGGGCCCTCCCTTCTGGGCAGAGGCATGAGCAAGGGGTGGAACCAGTGCCTGGCCGTCTGGACTGGTGGAGGCCTGGGAGGGATGGGAAGGTGGACCGGCGAGTGCCCTCGGCTGTCTTGCAGGGGCCCTCGGGCAGGCCTGGCCAGGCAGCGGGACCCTGGCTCATGCCTTCACCTGGCCTGTGACCTGCAGCCAGCATCTCACTGCGGCCAAGGACACTGAAGTCCATCTGGCCCTGCAGACCCCTCTCCGCCTGGTCAGCTCAACTCTACTTCCCCACCCTCCAGCACAGGGATTTCCCAGGCCACACTAAAGCCTTCCCAAGGCCTCAGCAGCAAAGGCCCAGAACCGAGGAGGTGTTCCAACTCCAGCCCTGGCACAGGTCCCCTGGGAAAACAAGGATTTCTGTGTGTGTGTCCCAGCCAGCGTCCACACGACAGGCTCCCCCATCCGCTTCCGACGGGACTCCAAGAAGGCAAGGGGGCTCAGTGCTTCTGCCTAAGGCCCTTCCGCCCCGAAGTGCACACCTCCCTACATAGACGATCTCCTAAGGGGGCTCACTCCAGGCCAGCATGCCAGCCCCCTGCTCCAAGCACAGGCGAAGGCTCCTCTGATCTAGGAAGGACTGTGCACGTGTGTAGCAGGGGAGCTTCCCAGAGCCACGGGGAGCCTGAGGGCAGGCTGGCAGATGCCCCGGGTCTGGTCTTGGAACCTACAATTCCCTGTGGGAACGATGTGCTCAGAGACGGCTTGCACCCCTGGCCAGCCCCAAAGCCTCAGTGACCCCTAAGAGCAGCCACACTTGGGGCTCAGGGTTTCAAGCTACCACCTGGACATTCCAAATGCTGCCGCGCTGCTCACGTTGGTGCCGGCTGCGCCAGTCCTCTGGGGCGCCCTGCTGCCTCCAGGAGCAACCTCAAGCCCCTTGGCGAGGTGCTCTGGCCAGGCCTGCCTCTTTCTACACCTCCCTGTCTGCACCCTGTGCCCGGCCACCGCGGTCCTTTCCGTTGGGAATGTCCTCATCCCCCCTCCTGTCCCCTGCTCCAAGCGTACCATCTTCCCCTCACTGAGCACACAGTCCCCACCCCCACCCAAATCAGGAGCCCCTTTCGGTGGTCCCCTGCGCCTGGTCTGCCCCGTCCCTACGGCTACTGCTTCTCCAGGGCCAGGACACATGAGTGGAATGATGCGATGCCCGCGTGCCCACAGGGCTGTCCGCCTGCCTGTGTGTCGTTGCCCCTCCGGCCCCTGCCTGCTTGCATCACTCCTCTCCCCTCTAGACTCAAGACATCACTGGGCTCAGAGAGGCACCAGAGCCCAGGCTACTCCATCCAGCCCTGTCCCACCCCACTGCCCTGCTCCACACCACAGCCAGGGGAACGTACCGGGCATGACTAGTGCTCACCTGGGCTGCCTGCCCACCTGCCCACCACAGGCCCTGCCTACAGAGCCATCACCAGCAGCATCCTGCATGTGCTGAGTCTGCCCAGCTCTGGGAAGGTGCTCTGTCCTGGACATGCTAACCTGGGCAGGCATCAGAGTCCTTGAAAAAGAACCAACCCTAGGAGAGGATTTTCCCTTATTAGAAAAGTGTTTTAGACTCATAGATCACAAACTCTCAAGTGCATATCAATTTGGGGGGTGAACCTGGAAAAACATAGGCCCTGGTGGTTAAAGGGGAACTCGAAGGTGAGACCCAAGCCCAAGGGCTGTGTGGAGGACTGAGCAGCACACGGCGGCCACATGCCTGTCCACACGGCTGCCAGGGCGCTGTGACCACTGTGTGAGACCTCAGCCCACCAGGACTCCAGGGATCAAAGCCCTTCAAGATCTCAATGCCCACCTGGAAGGCCATCCTAAAATGAGCCAATTCAGAAGCCCCAATGGGCCACCAGCCTTGCCAGGACAGCCTTCCCCCCACTGCAGCAGCCCGAAGACTGGACAGTTCTCTCGGGCGAAAACGGCAGAGCAGAGGGGTAGATAGCACAACTCCCTGCTTCATGGGCAGCCATTTCGGGAGCCAGACAAGCCTGGCCTGAAACCTGAGCTCCATCACTGACTGGCTGGGTGAGCCTGGGCAAGAGGCCAAAGCTCTCTGGGCCTCCACTTCCCCATCAGCAGAACAAGGGTGATGATTGGGCTTGCCCTTCAAAGGGCCGTGGGGCATGCTCAACCAGGCCTCACGTGAGATGCGTTCACAGGCCTGCACCCACTCCCTCCAAAGGCCCCCCTTCCAGCTGCATACGCTCCTCCCCTGGCCCCGAGTCTCTGTGGCTCCCCGAGAAAAGGTCGTTAGAAGGAGGGTGGGGGCAGGACAGCTGGCATCCCCATGGAGTGGGCCAGACAGGCCTGCCTGCTGCCCAGCGGGGAGGGAATGGAAATCCCGAGGGTTTCTGCACAACAGCCCAGAATCCGACGGTGCCGAGCTGAGCCTCTGGAAGCAGAGTAGTCAGTGGGGCGAGGGGGGCAGGCACCCCCGGCTTTAGCAACAGAAACCCTTCCTCTGAGCCGACGCGAGCCAGCGCCAAGGGAGTAGTGAGGACAGCAGCCGCAGTGCTCCTGGCCCAAGAGGTGGCCTTTGCAAGAGAGGGCTGCAGGAACCACAGCGCTTTCCACGGGCTCCAAGGGGGCTGTGCGGAGACCCCCATTCCAGGACAAGAGAAACCGAGGCTTAGACAGGAAGTGTCTGTCCAAAGGTCCCCTGCCTCAAAGCCCAGGCTTCGCTCACAAGTCCAGGGTCCTGCCTTGGCCTGGGACGTGTCCCTCCACACCCCTTGAACCAGGACACAGCCCCTCCGTCTCCTTGTCTATTCTTGCCAGCAGATGTCACAACACTTAACACACCACTGGTCTGGCATTTAAGGAGGGCACTCGCCGTTGTCTGCTTGCCACCTACTATGTGCCAGGGTTTTACACAGTACCACTCTGAAGCCTTACAGTGGCCCTTCTCAGTAGGTATTATTAGCCTTATTTTTCAGATGGGAAAAAAGGCCGAGAGAGGTTAAGTAGCATGCCCCAAAGTCACCCAGCAAATGACGAGCCGGGATCTGAACCCGAAGTACAGGCTCTTTCCTAACATCAGGCAGCCTCTAGCAGGTGACATCTGCTGCAGTTTTGCTTCCACGTGCACAGCTCTTCTCCTGCACCCCCCAGAAGCCCCCATCTCCTGGGTCTAACATTCACTGTGCCTGCCTGCCCTGGAATGCCTGCCCAGCACAGAGCTGAGCACAGAGCAGGGCTCTCCACAAGCACTCCAAGTCTCAAAGAGCCATGCCCATGGCAGCGAAAGTCCTGTGTGGTCAGGCCCGCCCCGTGGGGGCACTGCCGCCAAGGCTGGTGGCCCCAGCCAGCTCTGCAGCCACTCACCTGCACTCCAGCACTCTGCAGACGTGGCATTTCCCTGAGAGCCTGGCAAATAAGTGATAAAGCAGAGATAAGAATAAGACAGGCCAAGAGTGAGAAGAGACACACGTACCAGAGCTGTGAGTGATGACAGCGGCAGAAGGACCAGGGCAGCAATGAAGGAAAAAATCACATTAGTGCTTTGCCTGTTCAACATCCAAGAGTTCTAGGGGCTCTGCCCAGTGGCTCTCAGTTAGGAATATCACGAGTAAAATCACAACAGAGATTAATCCCTTCCTGCCCCCCACCCCCATCAACACCAGGCAAACAATTTTCCCTTTTGCCATCTTCATATCGAAAGGGGACGGGGGATGCAGATATCTGACTAGATGGATCTGTTGAGCTTTGTGGAAATCTCACTCGGGGTCTGTGGGCAGGATTGTGGACTCTACAGGAAGTTAATGTTCTGCCCTGCCTCAGTTTCGGTTTCCTTTGCTGCCAGCCTGTGCTATACCACCAGGAGCTCAGCACCTCACACGCAGTGGGAATTTCATGAATATCTGTGGTTTGATGCTCAGCTACACAAACACATGTATAACCAACTCAGAAAATTTCATTAAAAAACAAAACAAGGGAAGCGGCTGTGGCTCAATCAGTAGGGCTCCCGTTTACCATATGGGAGGCCCCGGGTTCGGTTCCCGGGACCTCCTGGTCAAGGCAAGCCCGCCCGCACGGCGTGGTTAGCTGACCCAGAGAGCACAAGCAGCAAGGGGGGGATAAATGAATAAATAAATAAAATCTTTAAAAAAAAAAAACAAAAAAACAAGACAGCTTACAAGGTCTTTCTTGTGACAAGAAACCAACCCATCTATCTCTGGCTGATTGTGCTCTCTCACTTTTTCATCATCAAGATGCAGGTAGAGAAGGAGTTTTTCCTAGGATATAGAACATTGGAAAAAGTTTTAATTCCATCCAAAGAAGAAACACACTGCTTATCTAAAAGAATCACCTAGAATCAGAACTGAGGTGATAGAAATCTTGAAGACAGGCCTCTTCAAGGAGAACGGGATGTGAGCATTGGCTCAACTGCAGCAAAGCATGGGAGGAAGGAGCACCGCATACCACGTAAGTGGATAAGAAAAACTGAGTTAAAATGTTTAACAAATCACCAAAGGCCATGCACGGGCTAGGGTGAGAATGCGGAACCCCTGGGGACACAGGAGAATCTGTAGCCACTTGCAGGCTCTTCTCCAGAGAACTTCAAGGGGCACTCATGAGAAAGACTGAGGCCAGGGCAGCAGACAAGAGCAAACCTTCCTTGGGGATGCAGTCCTGGAGGAGGGGAGTGGACCCCAAAAAAGGCATGAAGCCTTGGGAAGTGGATGTGGCTCAAGAGAATGTGCTCCCACCTACCACATGGGAGGTCCCAGGTTTGGTTCCCGGAGCCTCCTAAAGAAGGCAGCAAGCTGGTGCAATGGGCAGGCACAGCAAGCTGATACAACAAGAGACACATGAAGAAAAAACATAATGAGAAACACAACAAAGCAGGGAACGGAGGTGGCTCAAGCGATTAGGCGCCTCCCTCCCACATCAGAGGTCCCGGGTTCAGTTCCCAGTGTTTTCTAAAGAAACAAGGAATACAGACACAGCAATTACAAACAATGAAGGGGTGGGGAGAAATAAATAAATAAAATAAATCTTTAAAAAACAAAACGGAGACGTGGGTTTGAACCCCAGTCCTACCACTTTTTATCTCATCCTTGTGTTGGTCACTTAACTACTCTAGACTCTGTGCCTGTGGCAGTTTGAAATTATTTTGAGTCCCCAAAAGGGAAAGATTATGTTTTTCAACTAATCTATCGCTGTGGTGGTGATACTATTTGATTGCATTAAATTCAGTTGAGGGTCCTTTGACTAGATTACTTGATAAGACTGATTTAAGGCTTTTGATTGCACTACGTCAGCGAGGCATGAGCCAGCTTGAGTCTCTGCCCTCTTGCTGGGTCTGATAAGAATGGAAGGTGCCATGTTTGATCCTGCCATGTAAGAGAGAGGACTAGAGGATCACTTGAGCACGAAGCCCCCAGGAGGCTGGGCCCACGGAGCAGCTCAAGAGGAGATGAGCCCTGCTGAATGCCTGACAGCTCACAGCTGCACCCAGGAAGACAGTGGAACAGCCGAGGCTGATATAGGGGGCCCAGAAAGACCCACTCCTGGTTGCCCTAAGCTGAGCTCAAACCTCCGCAGAGATCGGTGGCCAACTTGCTTCTACACGTGGCAGCTGACTTTGGTGAGAAAGCATCTCTGATGGTGCCTCAATTTGGACTTTTCATGGCCTAGGAATTATAAGTTTTTATCCCAAAATAAATCCCCTTTATAAAAGTAAAAAAAAAAAAAAAAAAGGCATAGAGCCCTGCCAGGACCCTTCTTCCCTACTGAACAAAAGCCTTGAGCTGGGGCAGGGGGCGGGAAGGCGGGTAAAGGTAAAATCCCTCTACCCGTAAGTGGTAGGCACAAAACCACTCTGAGCTGAGCTCACCGAAGGTCTCCTACAGCTGAAGGAGGGGCAGGACCACTGACACTAACAACATAGGTGCAGAATCTATTTTGCTAACAACTGCAGAGCACTGATGACAAAAATCGAAGAAAATGTATATAAATGAAGAGATATACCATGTTCATATATTGAGAAGATCAATGTTAAAAGATTAATTCTCCCCCAAATCATCTATAGCATCAACACAATCCCGATCAAAATCTTAGCAGGTAAACTAAACCCAAAGCTAGTAGAAGGAAAGAAATAATAAAGATTAGAGGGAAACAACTGAAAGAGAGAATAGAAAAACAATAGAGAAAATTAACAAAACCAAAAGTTGGTTCTTTGAAGAGATTAATCAAATTGACAAAATTTTATCTAGACTAAGAAAAAAAAGAAAAGAATCAATTTACTAAGATCAGAAATGAAAGTGGGGACATTACTACAAATCTTCAGAAATAAAAGGATTATAGGATTATAAGAGAATACTATGAATAATCTTATGCCAACAAATTAGATGCAATGTGTCTTTTTTCCCCTCTGGCTACCTTCAAGATTTTCTCTTAGTCTTTGGTTTTTAGCAATTTGAGATGAAATGGACAAATTCCTAGAAACATACAAACCACCAAAACTGACTCAAGAATAAGAAGTCTAAATAGACCTATAACAAGTAAAGAGATTGAATCGGTAATCAAACAACAAAAAGTCCAGGACCAGATGGCTTCACTAGTGAATTCTATCAAACATTTAAAGAAGAATGAACACCAATCCTCCTCAAACACTTTAAAAAAATAGAAGAGGAGGAAACATTTTCTAACTCATTCTATGAGGCCAGCATTACCCTAATATCAAAGCAAAGATACCACAAAAGAAAACTGCAAACCAATAAACCTTAAGAATATAGATGCAAAAATTACCAATGAAATACTAGCAAACCAAATCCAGTTGCATATTAAAAGGATTATATATCACAGCCAAGTGGGATTTAGCTGAAAATACAAGGGTGGTTCAACATATGAAAATCAATCACATTAATAGAATGAAGGGAAGAAAAAAAAACACAAAAAACACATGATCAACTCAATTGATGCAGAGAAAGAACTTGACAAAATCCAACATCCTTTCATGATTAAAAGAAAAAAAGAATTCAGAAAAGGAGGAATAGAAGGAAACTTCCTCACTATGATAAACTTTGACAATTTATATCATACTTAAAAGCAAAAGATGGAAATCTTTCCCTCTAAGAGCAAGATAATGATGCCCACTTTTACCACTTCTATTCAACATTGTACCAGGAGTTCTAGCAAGAAAAATAAATAAAAGGTATCCAAATCAGAAAGAAAGGAGTAAAACTATGCCTATTCACAGATGACTTGATCTTACATGGATCTTAAAGATCCCTACAAAAAAAACCTCTTAGAGCTAATAAACAAATTCAGCAAAGTTGTAGGATACAAGATCAAACAAATCTGGCAAATAAAAATCAGTTCTATTTCTATGCAGCAATGAACAATTCAAAAAGGGAAATAAGAACACACTTCTATTTATAATAGTATCAAATAGGATAAAATACTTAAGAATAAATTAAGAGGTGCAAGACTTGTACACTGAGAACTACAAAACATTATTGAAAGAAATTAAGGAAGAGCTAAATACATGGAAAGACATACTGTGTTCACGGACTTAAAGACTAAATATTGTTAAGATGGCAATATTCCCCAAAGACATCCGTAGACTCAACACAATCCTAATCAATACCTCAATGGCCTTTTCTGCAGAAATGGAAAAGCCAATCCTCAAATTCACATGGAATTACAAGGGGCCATGAATAGCCAAAACAATCTTCAAAAAGAAAAACTAAATTGGAGGACTCACACTTCCTAATTTCAAAATTTACTAAGAAGTCTCAGTAGTCAAAACAGTATGGTACCAGCAAAAGCACAGATATATAGATCAATAGAACAGAACTACAATCAAGATATAAGTTCATACATCTATGGTCGATTGATTTTCAACAAGGGTGCCAAGACCACTTAATAGGGAAAGAACAGTCTCTTCAACAAATGGTGCTGGGGCAACTGGATATCCACATGTAAAAGAATGAAGCTGGACCCTTACCTCATACCAAATACAAAAGTTAGCTAAAAATGGATCAAAGACCTACATTCAAGAGCTAAAATGATAAAACTCTTAGAAGAAAACATAGGGGCAAATCTTCATGACCTTAGATTTTGCAGTGGTTTCTTAAATATGACACCAAAAGCCCAAGTAAAAACAGAAATAAATTGGACTTGATCAAAATTTAAAAACCACTGTGCATCAAAGGATATCAAGAGAATGAAAACACAACCTCAGGAATGGAAGAAAATATTTGCAAATCATATATCTGATAAGGGGCTAGTATTCAGAATATATAAAGAACTCTTACAACTCAACAACAAAAAGACAAACAACCCACTTAAAAAATGGGCAAAGATGGTGACCCCTGATGGCCTGTATAGAAACTTGGTCACAATGTCATCGTCCCTTCCCTCCCACATTCATGGATAGACTGTTCACTTCCTACCCCAACCCTGACTGTCTTTTGGTCTATCTTGCATTTTAAGTAATTATTCTGAGATGATTCTTCTTATCTCCTCTTTGGGCTTCTTACATCCTTTCTTCTTTATGGCTCTTTTAACTCAAAAATACCTTATTAGGAAGAGGATGTGGCTCAAGCGATTGGGCTCCCCTCTACCATATAGGAGGTCCAGGGTTTGACTCCTGGGGCCTCCTGGTGAAAAGCAAGCTGGTCCATGCAGAGTGCTGGCCCACACAGGAGTGCTGGCCCGTGCGGAGAGCTGGCGCAGCAAGATGACGCAACAGAGATAAAAGAGAGAGACAATAAGAGATGCAGTAGACCAGGTAGCTGAGGTGGGCACAAGAGATTGAGCACCTCTCTCTACTCCGGAAGGTCCCAGGATCGGTTCCTGTTGCTGCCTAAAGAAAGAAGACAAGCAGACACAGAAGAACACACAGAGAGCAGACAACGAGCGCAAAAACAACTGGGGAGGGGTGTGTATGTGATAAATAAATCTTTGAAAGAAAAAAAAACCTTTAAAAAAAAATGGGCAAAGGATTTGTATAGTCATTTCTACAAAGAAGATATACAAATGGCCAACAAGCAAATGAAAAGGCTAGCAATGTTATTAGTATTAGGTAAATACAATTCAAAACCACAATGAGGGAGTAGGTGTAGCCTAGTGGTTGAGCACCTGCTTCCCATGTACGAGGTCCCAGGTTCAAGCCCTGGCACCTCCTAAAACAAAACAAAACAAAACAAAACACACAGTGAAATGACACTTCACATCCACTAGGGTAGCCATAAATAATAATTTAAAAACAGAAAACAAGTGTTGGCAAGGATGTGGAGAAATTGGAAGCCTAGTACATGGCTGATGAGAACAGAAAATGGTGTGGCCACAATTTGGCCGTACCTCAAAAAGTTAAACATAGAATTTACTGTATGACCCAGGGATTTCACTCCTAGTATATACCCCCAAAGAATGGAGGTGTCAAAAAAAAAAAAAAAAAAAAAAACATGTTCATGAATGTTCACAGCAACTCTATTCACAATAGCCAAAAGGTAGAAATAACCCAAATGTCCCTCAACAGATGAATGGATAATCAAAACCGGTATATCAACACAATGAAATAGCATTCAGTTATAAAAAGGCATTAAGTCCTAATACATGCTACAACGTGGATGAACCTTGAAAACATTATGCTAACTGAAAAGTCAGACACAAAAGACTATACACTGCATAATTCCATTTCTATGAACTATCCAGAGTAGGCAAATGCATAGACAGAAAGATTAGGGGTTGCTAGGGGTTGGGAGAAGGGGAAATGAGGAATGACTGTTTAATGGGTACAGAGCTTCTGTTTGAAGTAGATGAAAAAGTTCAGAAACTAGAGCGTGATGATGAATGCACAACATAGTGAATGCACTTAATGCCACTGAATTGTATATTTCAAAACGGTTAAAATGGTCAATTTTATATTAAAAAAACAATCTTAGCATGATTTTTTATAGTAACCAACCAGCTGATTCTAAAATTTATATGGAAAGGCAAAGGAACTAGAAAAGCCAAAACACTTCCAATTTCAAGACTTACTATAAAGCTATATTAATCAAGATGTATGGTTATCAGTGAAAAAAGATAGATACATGTATCAATGAAACAAATAGAGTCCAGAAACAGACCCACAGATATCTGGCCAATTAATTTTCAACAAAGGAAAATAAAAGATACTATTTTCAACAATTACTGGAATAATTGGAAATCCACATGTAAAAAAAATGAGCTTTAGTACATACCTCACAACATATACAAAAATTAACTTGAAATGACTCATAGACTTCAATGTAAGCCCTAAAACTATAAATTGGTATTCACTTTTCTTCTAAAACATAGGAGAAATCTTTTCATCTTGGGTTAGGCAAACATTTACATGACACCAGAAGCATGATCCATGAAAGAAAAAAACTGATAATATGTACTTGATAAAAATTCAAGCCACTGAATGGGCTTGCAAATCACATATCTGGTAAAGGACTTGTATCCAGAATGTACAAAGAACTCTCAAAACTCAATAACGAGAACACAAAAACCCAGTAATAAAATGGGCAAAGGATTTGAACAGACACTTCACCAAAGAAGATATGGAGATGCCAAACAAATGAAAAGATGAAGATGCTCTAAATCATTTGTTATTAGGGAAGTGAGAGTTAAAAATCACAGTGGGATACCCCTATATATCTACTAGAATGTCTGAGGTTTAAAAGACTGCCCAGGGAAGCGGCTGTGGCTCAATCAGTAGGGCTCCCATTTACCATATGGGAGGCCCCGGGTTCGGTTCCCGGGGCCTCCTGGTGAAGGCGGGCCCACCCGCATGGCGTGGATAGCTGACCCAGTGAGCACAAGCAGCAAGGGGGGGATAAATGAATAAATAAATAAAAAATCTTAAAAAAATAAATAAATAAACAAATAAAATAAAATAAAATAAAATAAAAGACTGCCCATACTAAGTGTTGGCGAGGATGCAAAGAAACGCAAACCCTCACACGCTGCTGATGAGAACATAAAACTCTTTGGAAAAGAGTTTGATAGTTACATAAAAGGTTAAATATACACCTGGTATATGCCTCAGCCATTACACTGCTAGGCATTTACCTAAGAGAACTGGAAGCACACGTCCAGAGAAAGGCACGTACACAAAAGCTCACAGCAGACGGCAGCCCCAGTCGGCGTCTCGACTGCAGCACCCTGAGACAAGGACCCAGCTTAGCCCTTCTAGACTCCCTGACCGGAGAAACTGAGAGGTAATAAATGCTTCCTGTTCTAGCCTGCTAAAAAGAAAAAAAAAAAAAAAGGGGGGGGGGAGTTCATAGTAGCTTGATTTGTGAGAGCCAAAAGTCAGAAATAAATACACACCAAGAGGCAAATAAACAAATCATGGTAGAGCCATTTGATGGACTACTACTCAGCAATAAAAAAGAAACCAACTTTTGATACAACAACAAAGATGAATCTCAAAATTAGGCTGAGTGAAAAAGTCAGGCCAAAAAGTGTAACTATGATTCCATTTACATAAAATTCTAGGAAATGCAAGCTACTCTATAGTGACAGAAAGCAAACTGGCCCCTTCCTGGGGCTGGAGATTGGGGGGAATGGACCGACTACAAAGAAGCACAAGGGAATTTTGGGGGTGATGGAAATACTCTGTATCTTGATCGTGGTGGTAATTACATGACCGTGCTTGTCAAAACTCATAGAACTATTCACTTTAAAACACGGTGATTGTTATTCTCTATGCATCAATAAACCTGCCTTTGAAAAAACTGCAATTAATTACGCCTGAAAAGCCCCTAGGAGCCCCATCTATTCCTCACTTGACAAACCTGCCGCTCTGCACCCAAAATGGAAATCACAGCCTCGCCAGCATTGTCACTGGGCCAAAGCCCAGCTGAGACCTCAGGAAAGGCCCCTTTTGTTCACTGCCAGCCTGGAGATTATGGTTTCCAAATGCAGAAAGCCAGAGAGTCACATCGCAGTGCAGCTCAATTCCCAAAGCCACCATCCCCCCAGGGCAGTGGAGAGGGCAGCAGGCATCCCCAGGTGGGCTTTCCCAAGCAGCGGGCGCCTCGCCATGGCGCAGCAGGCCTCGACAGCCTAGGGCCGTACATACCTTGGCCGTCCCGAGCGAGGTCTGCGCACACCTGGCCAGCATCCCTAAAGACCCTAAAGAGTTCTGAGCTGACTGACTGGAGCCTCCTCTCCGGTGGGCAGGGCGATGAATTATTAACACTTATTCAAGATAGCAATGTCTCTTTGTCTTTTCATCTCTACCCCTGGCCTGCTCCAGAAACCAAAAAGGGACAAAAGCGGGGAGGAACTGGCCCATGGGTTTGAGTGTGGGCCAGAGACAGGAGAGGGAGGTGGGCCAGGGCAGGAAGCAGGCCGTCTCACCGGGACCCAGGCAGGCAGCCCGTCCGGCCACTGCCCCTTAAAACACCAAAGCAAGGCTGAGTGCACAACTGGAAGTGATGGGCACACACGCACGGGCCCCTCACAAGGAAATGCCTTCAACTTCATCTTCCGTGGAACTGCTCGTGGTGGGGTCTTCAAGTGAAGAGGCAGAGCTTCAGGGACCCAGGTGTGTCCTGTTCCTCAGCTCAGGCCTCTGGCTTCAGCAATTAGGCCCCGAGAAAAGTCAAGGCTTCGATGTCCTCCATGCCTGCTGCCCCCAGCCCTGGGAAGAGGCCAGGGAGTTGGACAGAGCTCGCTTTGGCTCCCTCTCATCACCAGCTTCTCAAGTGGAAAAGGACAAGGGCTGTTGTCTCAAGTCGAAGCTAAAAACAACAAAAAACAAAAACCAACAACAGCCCACAAAAAATCCCGGTACTGCCTTCACCACACGTATTTGCAGACTAGATATACTACTGCTTTGTTTGCCCTGTAATTTAAGGTCCCAGCCTGGAGTCCAACAAGAGAGGAAACTTCTGGTTCTAAACACAGCCCTGAACCCAAGAGGAATTCTGGTTTCCTCAAATCATCTCGCCAGCGTTCTTCTCCAAGCCGGCCCAGGTCTTATCTAGCGTGCTCGCACGGGCTGGGTGCTGTTGTGCGCCCGCCACGCAAGGCTCCTGGGAGGGCGGGGTGCTGGGCCACCAGTGCGGCAGAGCGAGTCAGAGGCCTGGGACGCAGGGCCGGGGCCAGCACACAGCCTCCCAGCTGAATCACACGCCCCCAGCCACGGTCACAGCCGCGTCTAGGAGCCACCCCGACTCCATGCCCCACCGACGGGAAACGGACAGAACCTCCTTTGGATTAAGAACTGTAGAGGGGTTGAAGGGGGCTCTAAAAGAGGAGGAGGGACTCCACACACCTGACCCACCCCCTGGATTCCAGGCCTGGCCACACATGCAACCAGCGTGCCCAGATCCCAGGGCCACAGCAGCCTGGCCCGTCTGCTCATCTCCAATCCTCTCCTTCAGAGGATGGCCCCTTGAGGCAGGGGCCACAGGGGCCTCTGTTGTCCCTAGTTTACCTGCATTGGTCACCAGTCTGTCTGGCAGGATGGAGACACTCAACAAACAGAGCCAGGAACCCAAGACCAAGGCTGAGGCCCCCATACTCAGAGCTGTGACAGGCCCGAGCCACTTCTGGGCTCAACCCCTGCAATCTTCTGCTGACTCCCCAGCCTCTGCTCTAAGGGTTTTCAAGTATTTCCCCTCATACAAGAGAGGTGCTTTATAAAGCCAGTACTTTCAGAGGCATGAAAGGATTACCTTGGTTGGCAGGAAATGGAGAGTCATTCCAGTGGCCAAATACGCCCCCAAGAGAAAGGAGTGGCGCTATGGAGGGCTGTCTTACGGAGGCAGATGAGGGAAGCCTGGCGGGAAGGAGCAAGGATGAAGCAGGGAGAGAAAGCTGAGCAATTTCAACCAGGAGAGGCCAAGATTAAGCAGACGGACACAACAATCGAACCACGAGAACATTCCTTGGTGCAGAGGTGGCCCCTGGCCTCTTCCCTGGAGGGCTGTTGAGGGCTAGGAGCACGACCCCAGGCCTTGAAGGGCTGAAGCCCACCAGGTCACTGCACCTGGTATAATCAGAAACACACACTGGTGGGCAGCAGGGCAGAGCCCGGGGGCCAGGCACACAGGCACCAACGAGCGGGGCGGGCAGGACGGTGGGACTGGGGCCCACGCTCCTGGGGACAGCAACCGCTGACGACCAGTGACCCTGATGGCCTGGAGCCTACCCTGGAGCTCCTGCAGCAGGGGTCCCTCCAGAGCGTTCTCAGGGGCGACAGTATCAACCAGCAGACGACCCGCCCTGCGGTCCTCGAACTCGTGACAAGCCCCTCCGTGCGCGTGCCCTCTGCATGTGGCTGCTTTTGTTCAGCTCAGTTCCACAAACACTGCCGAGGGCCCCCCACAGCCTGGGCACCGAGCACCTTGGGGCTACACGCCCCCTGGCCCCGGCCCCTGAGACGGCACCGCTTACCTTCTCTGCTGCACCTGACCCGTGGCACCCTGGGAGGAAGATCAGGCTTCTGGTAAAGCCCAAGCGTTGACTGTGGAATTTTTTTAAAATTAAACTGTTTTGAATTAATTTTAGACTCAGAGAAAAGTTGCAAAAAATAGCACAGTGTTTCCTTCTGTCTCTCGGAACCCAGGCTCCCCCAGTGTCAGCATCTTACATAACCAGAGTACAAGGAGCAGAGCCGGAAGTTAACCTGGAGACAATGCCATTAGCCAGACCAAGGGCTCCACTCAGCCCTCCCCAGGCTTTCTACTGCGCCTTTGGAGCCTAATGTTCCGGAATCCTATGCAGGATCTCACGCAGCATCAGCTTCCATTTCTCCTTAGGCTCCTGCAGTCTGGGCCAGTTCCTCAGTCATCTGTTATCTTTCATGACCTTGACATTTCTCAACAGTGATCAGTTATTTTGTCAAAAGTCCCTGAATTTGGGTTTGTCTGATGTTTTTGATGTTCAAAAGAACAGCACAAAAGTCATGTGCATCATATTACAGGCTGTGTGTCGGCACGACCGCGGTGTCCACCGTGGTCGAGGTGACTGACCCCTCTGCCAGTTTTCTCCCCTGCAAAGTTACTATTTTACCCCTTGTAGTTAATAAATATCTTGGGGGACTGGGGATTTTAAAAAGGAAACATGCTACTGTCATTACCAGCACAGGGTACAGACCGCTTGCCAACGGATGCGGCTGCCTCGCGGACGAGAGGGGTCTAATGACGCCACCAAAGCTCTCAGTGACAAAGAGGAACAGAAGTGGTTTATTTATAGATCCCCTTGAAGACAGCTCATTGTAACTACTGGAGTTGAATTTCCAAGACCTTGGGAACAAAGGCTGGCTATTTTAAACTCTCCTTGCCCTCAGTTCAATGGGGAGTGTGAGAGCCACCAACCACACCCTGGCAGCACTCCAAGCTCAGTAATTCATATTTTGCGCAGCGTCCCAGGGCACGAGCAAAGCTTGCTGACAGATAACCAGGGCTGGCTCTGCCCAATCCGCAGAGGCAGCGAGCGGGCCTCGGAGCGGGCAGCGCCTGGCTGCCCAGGCAGGGGCTGGGCGAGGCCGCGTCCACTGCTCCCACAGCCGCTCCTTCACTTGGAGAAGGAAGTCGCATTCGGCAGTTGTGAACCAAGGACAGAGCACCTCTCCATCCCCTGTGGGCTGCAAAGAGGGACAGCGCCCCCCAACGGACGTCCACCTGCACCCCCCCATACCTCCAGGCAGGAACAAGGGCGTCCTGGGGCTCATTACAAAATCAACCCCGAGGACAGTGAGTGGGAAGGGGGTGCAAGCCCCAAAGCTGCCCCCTAAGAAGAGTCCTTATTTAGGGTGAAATGATGTATCTGGTATTTAAAAAAAATACTTCAATTCTCCTAAAAAATGTGGAGGGAGAGAGATGAAATTAGATTGGCAAAATGTTGACACTGGATGAGGAGTACATGAGGGTTCATTATAGGTTCCTACTCTTTACGCTAGCTTGAAATTTTACATAGTACAAAGATTTTTTGTTTTGTTAAATTAAAAAAAAAAAACAAAAAACACAACTTTCTGGGTGTCTGGAATGAGCTAAGGGCGGGTGAGCAGGGACCCCAACAGGAAGCTCCCCCCCTGCAAGTGTCCTGGGATTTTCAAGTATAGGAGGCAGGTAACTTTGTCTAAATCCACAGAAAGTTCAGCCCAGCCTTCGGCACTGCCACAGAGAAAGTCCTGGTGGCAGCTGAGAGTATTCAGTGAACCCTGCAGCAATGGCTGGACCTTCAAGGAAACTAATTTTAAGATAATCACCATGGAAACCATCTATTCTGATTTTTTCCATGGTAACCAGTGAGAACATAAACACAAGCATTATCCAACACCCTTACACCACATGGGCAACACTTGCCACCCAATCTGGAAAAATATAAACCCTAACAGGCTTTTTTCCATTTAAAATGGAAAAGCAGTGTCTTATGCTCCTAGTCCGGACGTGCACACAATCTTGCCACCGTCTGCTGCCTTGTCACTGTCCGTACCAGCCCACAGCACCTGCCTCAAACTGACAAACCAGCTAGCAAGTATCTCCCTTCATTTAGCCCAAGACCACCAAGAAAGCCAAAAGGAAGGAGCCAGAGCCTGCCTCTAGCCTCCCCCTGGGGGCATCGCGGCCACTTCACCCCAATCTCCTCAGCAGAGCACCAGGCACGTGCTGGGTACCAAGGGGGACCAAGGCCCCAGCCCTCCCGGGAGACACTTTTTGGCCACGGCAGCTGGTGTCAGAAGGAGCGTGCTCCAGGCAGGTAGAAGAGGGAGGATCCTCTTGGGGAGGGCTGCGAAGAGAAGGTGCTACCTGGACAGAGTAAAAGCACAGGTGCAACTCAGGCTGGCGAGCAAGACGACAAGGGGCCCAAAGAGCCACAGCCAGACTTAAGCAACTGGATTGACATCTACCTGGAGCTTATTTCTTCCATTTTCAGGTTTCTAGGCTTGAAAAATAGTATAGAAACAGAAAAAAAGGGGGGGATGGGGAGAAAAAGCCTCCAATGCCAAAGTCCCCAGTTCTTCCCACCCGCTTTGCCTTGCACCCCACCCTTGGCTCAACATCCTGCGTGTGGCCACTGGGCTCCTGTGTGGAGAAGACTTGCCAGCGTGGCCTGGCAGGGCTGTGAGTTGTTTCCCATCACCACCAGCAAACGGCAGTGTCACGGCAGCAACGAAAGGCGCTTCGAGGTGTGTAGCCTGCCCCTGCCCAGTGCTCTGTGGACTTTGAATTAAAGCACCACGAGGTCAAGACCCCACTGTCTTCTGTCTTGTGATTTTGACTCATTTCCCCATGTGTAACTGGAATCTCTGCTTTCTCTGAGCCCACGCCTCAGATGCCAGAGGGAAAGGAAAACCCACAACCATTCTGGGACCCTTGAAAGAGATAACAGAGCTCTCAAGGGAGGGGTATGTGTGTGTGTGTGCCCAGCTCATGTCCCAGGTGTGCTCCAATGCACCCGCAGCTGGATGCGAGGGCCTCCCGGACTTGTCTGGATTCCAGAGTCAGGTTCTTCCACCTTCATGAATTGTGACTGGCATAATACCCTTGGCTCTGGGTTTCTGAGCACCATCTCTCACTGGGAGGCCATCCTTCCTAAGCATCCCACAATTCTCTTCTGGATAGGGACATAACTTGCTTGCACATCAATGGAAAATTTACAGTGGCAGGGAACCCCCATCAGCCTTCAAAGGGCCAGCTCAGAGAAGAGGACTCCAGTTCCTGTCCTAGCCAGCAGCCCCACCCTCGTCACCACTGCTGTCATCACTGTTCCAAGGCTTATCCCTGCTCCTGCTACCTGGGCGTTCTTCCCCAAAATGCTCCACAAATAAGATTTTTGTCTGGGGGTTTAAATGTTTAACCAAAAGCACCCAGGCCATTTTAAGCTCACTTAATGCAATAACTGTCAAATGCCAGGAATGAGGGGTGGGGGTGTGGGCACATCAGCAGCACTGCCTAGAAACTTGTTCAGAAATGCAAATTCCCTCCGGGCTCCGACACTGCTCAGGGAGGGCTCAGCAGACCCTCAAGCTGACTGTGATATACACTACGGTTTGAGAGCCACCGCACAAGGCTTAATGCACTAAACGCCAGATGGTAGAAGGCCATCGTCCGAGAAGCCCAGCTAACTCCTCCTCATGTATTTCTGTGAACTGCTGGCCTTGTGCTTGTCAAAGGAAAACAGTAATTATTCAACACGTGTGTGGCAGCAGCTCTGACCCATCCCTCAGTAAAGCTGGCTGTGAATCCAGGAGGAAAAGGAGATGGGCTCCTGCTGCCCAGTAGTGGACACAACAGGTTCACCCCAAGGGAAGAGCCCACGGCCCATCTTGGGCGCTGGGCTGGGACTAGCCCCTCTACAGGGAGCACGGAGCTGTGGTACTCCTGAACTTTGCCCGGCCACAATGCCTACCAGCCACGGTGCAAGGATGCTCTGTTTTAAGCAGGAAATGTAAAACGAAAAATTGTGACAAGTTGTCGTTAAAAAATGCTGAATCTTCTTTATTTCTAGTCTTCTCTCTTTTCCCATGGAAATTAAGCCCCAGAGCACTTGCCATGACTTCCATTTGGGTAAAGGTGGGGAAAATGCAACCTGAGTGTGAAGGCAGCAGGCTGTCTGAACACCTCTGCCACCCAAAGCCAGCAAATATCCTCCTGCTGTCCCTCCTTGCAGGACGGTCTTTTCAGGGTGAGCCCACGAAATGGAAAATGCCCAAAGGCTTGGAGGCAGGCTGGAAGGGAGAAATAAAAGTGCAGAGAAGCACAACCACCTGTCTGAAGTCACAGAAGAGACAGGCCACAGCAGGCTGGGGGCTCCGGCCTCTCCTCCAGCATTGGCCCCACCACATACAGGGACAGTGCAGCTCTTACTGCCAACCCAGTTCTTGAAAGTGGCTCCCAAGAGGCTCCCAGAATCCGCCACCTTCCTAGGTGGAACTGCTGAGGATTCTTTTCAGGATGGCCACCTCTGTGAGATTCCTGTCCCCATCCCAAGAAGGTGCCGGCCAGCCAGGTCTCCTACACCCCCTGCACCATGCCCAGGCCCAAGACACCCCAACTAATCTGGACACACCCCACATAACAGCAGCCATATGATCTGGAGAGAGGTTAACAGGGATGAACACTAGGGGGTCAATTTCAGCACAGGGTGACGGGTGTGCCCCCCAAGGTGGCACTACCAGGAGTCTACACACGCACACACGCACACACTGAAGGGGTGATGAGCAGTTGCCATCTCTGAGTCACTGAGTCTGCCCTGGGCTGGGCCTGGGTGTCTATCGAGGAGGCTGAGGATGCTGGGTTCATTTTCCCAGCTGAGAAGTGCTACCACCTGGTGAGTCCTGGGGAATGTGAAAACTAAGTCCTCACCATTCCCAATTTAGCCCACAAAGCCTGGGTCCCACAATGGCCAGCCAGGGCCGAATGGCACCTCAGGAGAGGATCTGCTTTCCCGTGTTTCTCAGCAAGCTCGTTTCCAGAGATGAAGGAGCCCGTGGACAAAGCCAGCTCCCTGGCCACAGGGCGTGGGCAGAGTAAGAGCCCGTCGCACATCAAGAGGCCCAGGGGTGGGGGCAGCTCGGTGTGCGGGGGGTTTGGGCTCCATGAAGCCAGCCTTTTTCCGGAGTACATAACTGCCCAGGTATCTTCTCTCACCTGAGACTAGAGTCTTGAAAAAATTAGGAGTCATTACTGGGGTCAAATGGAGAAGGGAGAGGCTCCTCCCTAAAAACACATAAACTTGGGGTTCACACCTGCTTTAAATGCCCACTACACCCCTCCTGCCAAGCATCCCCTCAAATCCACACTTCTCCCCACTACTGGAAGCAAATGCTAGGAGAGAAACCCATGTTCTCAGTAAAGAGACCCATGTCCTCTTTTTTTTTTTTTTTCCTTTTTTGGCTTTTATAAAGGGTATTTATTTGGGGTAAAAGCTTACAGCTACAAGGCCAACCCATGTCCTCTTAATTTCAGATGAGAAAGCAAATCTTTGTGGCAGGTGGAAACAGGCCTCTTCTCCCCCTGCCGTCCCCCTGCCCCCCGCCCCGATACCTCAGGGCGTCAGAACCCAGATCCTCATCGGCTGCCACCGATGCCCAGGAGTTCCAGAACTCAGCATAGGGCAAGACATAGGGTAAGGAGTGAGGGCACAAGAACCCCTAAGTCAAGCCTACGTCTGCAGTGGCACCCCAAAATGGAAACGTGGGTCCTGAGGCATGGATGCAGGAGGTGGCTGGGCCTTGCCCTCAGAATCAGAGGAGGGACTGGGAAGAAGGAATGGGCCACCCTCGGAGGAGGGTGAGGCCTCGGGCTTAATTCAGATGTTCTCGGCTGACCCAGTCTCCGCTTCCTGGGGGACAGTTCTGGCACCGAAGTTCTGGGGGGCCTGGGGTGGGCTCAGGGACAACAGGCTCATTTCCACACTCTCATAAATTTGCTTTTTCATCTAGGAGTGTTGGAGGACTTGGGTCTCTTATCAGGAAGCACAACCAAGGCCTACAAGATCTGAAAACCTCACGGTGGTACAAGGGTGACCTGAAGAGGAGACAACATGGAAAATTCTCCCGGTCAGAGCCACCGCCACCCCACCTGCTGTCCCTCATCCCAGCAGGTTCTAAACACACAATCACCCTGACTGGGAGGGATGTCCCCTAGCACTCAGCAGGACAGAGGAAGGAAAAGAACATTCTATAATAGCTAAAGCTAGGTGAGCACGTGCCACATTCCAGGCATGGTGCCAGCTCCCTGCTGACACACCGCCTCACACAGCCTCGTGCAACTCCACGAGGGAGGGCCCAGGGCTCCTGCTCTACAGGGGAGGAAACTGGGGCTCAGAGAGGTTTCAGCCACTTGCCCAGTCACAGCCTGGGTGAGGCAGAGGCAAGAGTCAAACATAAGTCTGTCGGAAGCCAGAACCCAAGCTTCTAACCACAGTGGAGTTTTTCCCCTTAAAATGAGGAAGCCTTGAGTGGTGAGTGGAGAAAAGCCCTCAGCCCCAGAACTCAAGGTTAACGTTGGAACCCGAGGACACCCAGCCCTGAGAACTCAGGAAGTGTGGGTTTTTCAGTTTCACTGAATTACCTAGAACTCTGCGTTCTTCCCCTCCCTCCCCACCCAATGCGATCTTCCTTCCCCATTGCATAATGGGCCTTCAGATGTTTGGAGGGAGGACAAGAACAAGGCCAAGCCAGAATACATGCATCTTTGCTATTTAAAAGCTTGCTATTTAAGGGTGACGAAGAAACGTGTTTGTGTTGAGGCAGCAGTGAGTCCTGTGGTGGCTGGGGCTCAGAGGGGCAGGTGTTAAATTCAAAGTCAGCCAAAACCCAGGGTCCTTAAGCTCCAGGGATGGGCCCTAAAGCACACTCAGCCGAAGGCAGGCAGCACCCACGGGCATCAGTGCATGGAGGCTGAGAAGGCCAGGGTGCAGCAGGGCCAGAGCTACACACCGAGCACAAGCCCCCGCTGCAGTCTACAACCTGGGCCCCCACTCCTGGCCCCCACCAAGCCCCCCTAGGAGGCTTCCTCTCCCAGCAAATGGCCCTTCCTCCAGCCTGGAAGCCTGGCACAGGCAGAGCGGAGCTTCCTGCCCACCCAGAGCCCGGGCATCAGCTGAAATCCTTCTGCAACCTTCAAAGGGGAGAGAATTCCCCAGCCACAAGCCTGAAATCCCTCCTCATGCACAATCTAACCAAGAATAGAGGGAAAATGGAACCTATTATTCTCATTCTGAATGGCTGGGAAATGGCATTTGCTTTCAACATGAAATGTACCTAAAAATAAGCTGTGAATTTCAACGAAGGGTTGAAAATAGCTCTGCAGAGTGAAAGGAGCTCTGTTCAGAGTGGGCTTGAAGACGCCTTCATTCCAGGAATGAGAGCTGAAACGCTGCAGTCGGAGCAGAGGTCGTGGGCAGGGGATTTTCCAGGACACAGGGCCTGTCGCGGGTCTGCCCCTCTGGCTTTTGATTGCAGCTGTAACAGGCACATGGTCAGGAATTCAAGGCCCAGCATCTGGCCTGATGGGCTTCCTGAAATCCCCAAACGCCCAGGCATGTTCCTGCGGCTTCAGGGCCTGAGGTCCAGCGTGTGGACAGAACTGGCGGGAGCAAAGGGTCATCAGCTTTGCAAGCTCCTGGGGCACGGCCGCAGCCACCCCGGCCAGCCACCAAACCATTCACCAGACACGAACTCAGCACCAGGGGAGCCCTGGAAGGAGGAGCAGAACCACTCCAATTTTAAGTAAAGAAATGTAAGTTGCTAAGGGCAGTTAAGTCTTTGTTGTTGTTGTCTACCATCACCTCTGCAAGACTCCAAAGCCTGGCAAGCCAGACAACATGGCTACAAAATGAGCTGCTGTCAGCCCAGGAGAAACCCTGGCCACAGCTGCTGGTGGGAGCCCAGACCTGGCCCATCGCAGAGGAGCATGGGCTCTGGACCTCAACACTAGGGCTGCTACAGCAGTCCATCCTTGGCCACATCCCAGGCCCCTCCCACTCGTCCCCAGGCTCCTCCCATTGCCAAGACAGTCCCATCTGCGGCCACATTCCCACATCCTGCTGCTAGATCATCAACTTCCTTTCTGGGACCACCTATTGCAGTGGATCTCGACTGCGGGCAATTTTACCCGCCCCCCCCCCGCCCCAGGGAGATTTGGCAATGTCTGGAAACATTTTTAGTTGTCACAACTGGGAGAAGGTACAACTGACATCCAGCGGGCAGAGGCCAGGCACTGCTAAGCTCCCCACAATGCACAGGACAGTCCCCCACGACAGAAAAATTATCCAGCCCCAAACGTCCAGAGTGCCCAGGCTGAGAAATGCTGGGTTACTGAAAGGGCAGTGTGTGGACAGAGCTGAGGGGAGCTCTCCAGAGTTCCAGGCTCCACAGGCTCCTGGGGAGCGGAGCCAGCCTGGCCAGCCACCAAGTCAGATGCTATCTCAGCGCCAGGGAAGCCCTCAGACAGGAAGGGTGAGAATTTACTTGTCGGCTTTACTTCCTGCCTCAGGAGAACACCTAGCTGCTAAACTGCTTTAAAAACTAGCTCTCCTCTTGGCCTGGGAGCCCCAAGATCAGAGATGCCCCTAAAGACATATCCCACGTGGGGCATGGATTGGCATGGCACATCTGAAGGCACAGACGTCTCAGCAGAGATCAAAGGGGCTTAGGACAAATCAGGAAAAAGCCCTGACCTAAATAAAGAATCATCTGAGGATTATGAAGTCACTTCACAGGCTGGCACAGCTCACCTACATCACACATGGGGCCTCAGAACCTACCCATGGGGGTACTCGGGTCCCGTTATGGAAATAGGCCTCAGAAAGGGTAGGTGCGAGGCCTGGGACCAAACAGCCAGGGTGCAGAGCCAGTTCTCAGACCCCAGAGCCCACATCCTTGAATCCCCGTGGTGGTGTCCAAGGGGCACAGCCAAGACGGCCACTCCGCAGTAGGCCTGAAAGTAGTGCAGGAGCAAAGGGTGGCCCCGGGCCCCACTAGGCTGTTGGCCAGGCCTGCCCTGCCCTTGATGATCAGGCTCACAGCTCTGGGAAGCAACGGTGCCCCCATTCCCCATCTCTGAGTCAGGGCCAAAGGCAAGAAGCAGCTTGTCCAAGTTATTTTCCTATTAACTACAAAAAAAATGAGCATGGGATGCTCCCAGCCAGCCCGAAGCAGGACTCACTGTTCCCAAGAGGCAGGCGGCAGTGCCCTCCTCTGGGACGGAAAGCTGCCAGACAGCCCTCTGCCACCTTCAATTTCTAGTTCAGAGAGCCGTGCTCAAAGGCCTGCATCGGGGCAGGCAGGTGGCCAAGCTCCAGCATGTCTCTTCTGGGAATGGGAGCAACACCTTTACCCATACCCCCAGAAGGAGCACCAGCCAGGAGGGCAACCCTCGGGAGAAAGGCTTCAGACCCCAGCTCAGCCTGTTCCCACAGGCAGCCCCGACAGGCTGCCTGGGCCAACTAAGGGAGCCCAAGAGAGCAATGGACTCGGGAGGCTTCCGGGACCTATTCTGGGCTCCAGCCTTGACGTACTGCTGACGAGCCACTTCCTGTTGTTCAGGCCAGTCTCCGCCTGCGTGGGAGGCCAGGCCGCCTCTGAGGTCCAGGAAGGAGAGAATTCAACAGCCTGTGGCCACAGGCGCCTAAACCCTCGGGGCTTCCCTCAGCTTGTCGTTAATGCTTTTTCAGCAGAAGCACAGGAGCCTTATTCAATCCAACCATATCGGTTATCAATTTTCTGCCCAAATATTTGTCCAAAAAAATTGTCCAATATTTTTATTCAGGAATACTGAATGCTCTTCTACCAACAAGGTACTAAAAATAGTTCATGGCTGAGAACTTCCTCTTCATGGATTTGGGAAAAAAAGAAGTGAGAACGACAGGGCTGCGGTCTTCTCCCTCGTCCCAGCTGCGGCTGCAGGCCCTGCACCTCTAGGAGGCCCACCCTCGGGTCCTGTGGCCGGGAAAGGTCCTTTGCTTCCTCAGGCCTCAACCAACCAGCAGCATGGGCCATGGGAACACCCCCCGCCAGGGTCCTGGCACCAGCAGCCTACTCCAACAGCCGCTTTAGGCCCCTGCCATTCTAGATTTGACACAAGCACGTGTCGAAGTATTATTCCATAGAGACCAGATCCCACCAGGGCCCCTTCCCACCTTCCAGCCTCCCGCTCTTTCCGAGCCCACACTTGCTCACCATGACCCCAGCCCACTGGAGACACCCCGCAGAGCCACCTACCAGGTTCCCGGCGGCACCGGACAGGGCGGCTGGGGGCCTCTGCGCATTGAAGACGTCTCCGTAATTGACAACATCAAAGTTACTCCTCCAAACCATCACCTGGCAAGCCAACAAGCACACGGAATCAGGGGGAGAAACCCCTTCACCCGTCCGACTTCACCCAGAAAATGGGCCCAGAGGCAGGACAGCGGCCCCCACCTGGCACTCTAACTCCGGGGCCCATCCCACCTCCCAAGGAGCAGGCTTTCATGACAGCGGGGCAGAGTCACTGTATGGCGCCCAGGCCTCCGCCCCGCTGGAGCCTCCACTGGAGGGCTCTGAGCTCCAGCTCCCTGCTCAGGCTCTCAGGGCCCCTCCCTGACTCTCCCACAATGTTTATAGAGACCCCCTATTTGCTTCCTTCATAGCATTAGAGTCGGCAGTCACTCAGTCCAGTGGTTCCTTTTCCTCACTTATCATCTGTCTCCCCCACTAAAATAGAAGCTTCTGGCCCATTACACGGGGAGAAGGGGTTGAGACATGGACTTCAGGCCAGGCCATGGGAGTTAAGATCCTGGCACTGCCCCTTACTGTGTGACCCTAGGCAAGTGACTCGACTTCTCTGTGCCTCAGTCCCTGCATCTGTAGAAAGGGGATGAGCCTGAGCTCCATCTCACCAGGCTGCTGCGAGGCTCACAGGAAATGGCTTGGCACAGACAAGTTAATACAACCCGTTTTCCCAAAGGCTAAGCTCAGCCACAACCACCTCCCCCGCCCCCGAGCCTCTTCCTTTAAACAGGATGACACCCGAGGCTCCTCCAACAAAAGCCAGGCAGGACCACCCAGGCCACTTGCCGCCGCGCTCTTCTAGGGCCGCTTCCAAGGCGGCTGACACGCTTTGCAACAGGAACTGTGCAGCAGGGCCAGTGGTCCACCGAGGCACAGCAAAACCACCGCAGCCGCCCAAGGTGAAAACTCCACCTGCCCTGGGCAGCTTCCCCTGTCGAGATGCACCCGTGAGCCTCGGTCTTTGGGAGGCTCCTATTTACTCCTCCTGATGGGTGGGCATTTGGCATCTCTCATTCTTCCCTTTTACAAACAGAGCATCAGTACCCACTTGTTCGCAGGGCCATTCTGTAATTGTGCAAATCTAACTGGTGCATCAATTCTTGGGAGCAGAATGGCCAGCACATGTAAACAGATGATACCAAATGTCACTCCAACAGGCTCTCAGAGCAGACTTCCCAAAGGCAGCGAGGGAGTTGGCAGCAGTGGCTGCCCTAGCGGGGGCCCAGAGTAGACAAGAGCCTTCCTTTCTACCAGGATGCCTCTCAGACTACCATGTGGATTTCCATACTAGCTCCCCTAGTCTCCTAAACAACGAGCCAAGCCTCCGTACTGCCCTTGGCCTTCCTCCTCCCTTGCTTGGTTGGCATAGGAGCTGGGACTGGTGTAGGAAGATGTCTGCCATCTCTTACTCAGGCTCGGGTGAAACAGCTTCACCTTTCCCTTACTGGCAGAGACTCAAACCCAAATCAGCCCATGTGGCTGGGGCTGGGGCTGGGGCTGACTGTTGGAGCCAAGCTGTGAGGCCTGGCACACGAGCATCAACCCCTTATGGACCCACCAGGCTTCTCCCCGCCTCAGGCGAGTACAGCTCTTGGCAGGCGCGGTGCCGGGCAGGTAGTAGAGAAGGATTTCTGCCGGATGAATGCCTTGGGGCTCCTGAGGCCCCGGGTGCCCAGGCAGGTCCCTGGTGCTTGGCAGCCATGCAGGAGGCGCCAGGGCTACAGGCAGAGCAAAGGGCACACAGCGCAACAAGGAGGACAGGACAACCTCCTGCATGCTGTTTACCAAAAAGTGTGAAAACCTGAGCCTTCGATCAGCACTCAAGTGGCCAGGGAACGCAGGCTGGCCGACAGTGGGGTGGAGCCACCGGGCCTGCCGCATCTCTGCCACCTGCTGAGCCCCAGTTTCTTCACCTGCAGAACGGGGCAGTGAGTGCCTGCCCCAGAGGGCTGCCACGAGGACTAAATGAGGGGACGCTGCGAGGCTCTTGCCACACTGGCCATATCACCAGACCCAGTCAAAATCCAGTCGTTGTTGTCTAGTCACCTGCTTATAACCGGGGGGGGGGGGGGGTTAAAAAAAAAAATTGCTTTTAACTTTTTCGTGACAATGGTAATCCAGGCTCCTTCCAGTCCATGTGGGTTTGGGCACTGAGGGTTCTGAGATGCTGCCGCACGGAGACAAAGGCCCTTGGGTCTGAGAGCCAACCCAAGCTCCGTCAGGGCCTGCGGCCACTGAGCACCACCCAAAGGAGCTGGTTAGACCCAGGCCACCCTCCGGACAGGCTCCAGCCTCCTGTCCTGTTCTGAGTAGCACCAGCTGGGATTCCTAGGCCACCCTTTACTTACTTGTTCATCAGAACCTCCGGAAGCAAAATACTCTCCTGTCCTTGAAAAGGCAACAGTGGTGGCCGGTCCCTATAAGAAAAAAAAAAAAAAGAACAAAAACCAAAGGTCACTCTAGATTCTAAATGCACAGGAAGAAAACTAGCAGCCCCAGAAGGAACGCAGCAAAGGATGAAGGACTGAGAACCTCGACCTGCCCACAGTCCTTCCCAGCCTCTGGCCGAGGAGCCTCCGTGGGCAAGACATGAGCGCCCCTGCCGAGACTGCTCTGTTCCCGAGACAAGGCCTCAGGCTCGTGGGGAGCAGAGACAAGTGACTAGGACAGACGAGCGGCTGTGCCTGCTGGGCTGGCATCATTAGCCTCCCTTCTCCAGCAAGGAGCTGGAGGCCAGAGAGCTGCACCGACTCACCCCAGCCAAGCACGGGGACCCCAACTCCGGGCCCTCTGCCCCGGGCTGCGTTCCTCCCTCCCACCACTCTGCTGCTGACCACAGAAGAGGGAAACCCCCGGGGGGAGCCAGCGACTGAGCAGAGGAAGGGCAGGCAAAGCCCGTGCGAGGGGACTAGACGCTGGAACCACAGCAGGGGAGGCGAGGCAGTCAGCAGAGGTGCCTGAGCAGGGGTGCGGCAGGAGGCATCCCTCCAGCATGCATGTCACCCTCCTTGTGTGTGGGCCTGGAGTCGTCGAGCCCACCCTGGCTTCCCGGGGACGGAGAGCCCATGTGAACACCTAAAGGGGCAAAGCCAGGCAGCGCTCAGCGCTCCAAGGGCCTTCAGTACGGCCGGGTTTTGGGGAAGGGCGTGGGCTCTGAGGAAAGCGGGAGGGTTCCTCCCTACGAGCCTGAAAACGAGCCTGAAAACGGTCTCGGAAAGATGCACAGAGGAAGAGATTGAGCTGCACGGCCACAGGCCATCTCTGCCTCCCAGCCAGACTTTCACTGTGGCCAGCAGCTGGCATCCCCCGAGCAAAACCATTCACAAGAAGTTCTCCCAAATACACCACGGCCACTGTCATAGAGGCCGTCCCTGTGCCTCCAGACCGCAGACAAGAGGGGCCCTGGGAAGACTTTCCACTCAATGCTAGAAAAGACTAGCCCAGTTGGGGCTGGAAAAGGGGCCCCAGGAAAAGCTCAAAAGTCACGGAGCAATCAACAATGAAAATTTAAGCTTTGTTGGTATATCACACCTTAAAGTATTTGCATTATTTTATAATTTAATTGCTAAATATACCACATAAATTTATAATTTAATGTCTTAATTGTAATGTTCTAAAAAGCTAGCAAAATTAAAAAAAAAAAAAAAAAGAGAGAGAGAGAGAGAGAGAGACAAGCAGGTGAGAGCTGCCACCCAGACTCAGGCACGGGGGCAGGAGGGAGGCCAAGAGGTGCCCGTGATGGAGGCAATAGAAAAAGTAAGCTCAACACCAGGTAACACGGCATGCTCAGCCTGGCTCGAGCTCGCTACCTGCGCTGGCCCGCTGGAGCCTCAGACGGTGGTCAGGTGGTCACCATTCCTGAAGGCCACATGGGCACCTGAAGACAACGCCCCCAGCCTGCACCTCACCTGCCTTCTCTACAGGTGGAGCCACGGGGGGGGGGCCGGGGGCAGCCCTCCAGCAGGACCTCTTCCCACCACCCGGGGAATCCCACGCTGCCATTCAAGGGGATGAAGGAGCTCCACCTTTGCTCCCGGGGAACACATTTTGTGCCTGGCCGAGGAGGAAAGCCGGGTGCAGGCGTGACAGCTGTGTGACCTCATTTGTGTAACCCTGGCAGCACGTGCAGGGGCTGAGTGCAGGGGAAGCAGGGGCGACGTCCTTCCAGCGGGAGGGTCACCAGAGGGCTAATAGGGCTCCGGAGGAGCGTGTGATTTCAGGGGCCTGTCACTCAACTCTTTGAAATCTTTGTCATTTTGCATACTTTGATTTTTTTAAACAAGGGATATATGGCATTGCTACACTAATACAAAACAAAATAAGAAAACCCTTTTCATTTTGAGGAAAAACAAAGAGGGAACAGAGAAAAGGGAAGGAAACAAGCACAGGGAGCACCAGTGAAGTTGGCGTCTTCACCTGCCCAGAGCTCGCTGCATAAGGCAGGTTTCCAGGAAGTCCCAGCAACTAAGTGACTGTATTAGTCAGCCAAAGGGGGTGCTGATGCAAAATACCAGAAATCGGCTGGCTTTTATAAAGGATATTTATTTGGGGAAGAAGCGCACAGTTACCAGGCCATAAAGCATAAGTTACTTCCCTCAGCAAAGTCTATTGTCATGTGTTGGAGCAAGACGGCTGCAGACGTCTGTGAGGGTTCAGGCTTCCTGGGTTCCTCTCTTCCCGGAGCTGGCTTCTTTCTGGGCTCAACTCCTCTGTTATCTCCACAAGGCCAGCTGAAGTCTATGAGGCTCTCGAGGCTTTGCATCTCTCCACAAGACCAGCTTTAGACTATCAGGCGAATAGTCTGGAGCTTCTGCCGTGTCTAAGAGCCGTCTCTATTCCTGTGTCTTCACTTCCTGGGCTCCAGCTCAAAACTCAGCATCAGAACTCCAACATCAAAACTCCAACTCCCTTCTTTTGCCATGTCTTTTATCTGTGAGTCCCCACTCTCCAAGGGATGGGGACTCACCGCCCTACTGACGTGGCCCAATCAAAGCCTTAATCATAATTTAATTAAGTAAATGTGAAACTTCAGACAGACCAGTTAACAAACATCATCCGATATCTATTTTTGGAATTCATAACTCTATCAAACTGCTATAGTGACCAAATACTCGTGAGTCACCCTCCTGTCTTCGCTCAACCACTAGGTGCCACAGTGGGCACGATATGTTGGAGGTGGAGCAGCGGCAGGGCTGGGGGAACTGCGGCAAAATGAGCAGGCAGCCTGGCCGTCCAGGTGCCAGCAGTCCCCCAGGCAGAGGTGCTGGGGCTTTGCCGGAAGCCCAGGCCTAGGACACTGAGGGGCTGGGGCGAGCAGCACAGGTGTCCTGTGCAGGGGAGCCTGCTTGCCAGCGGGGGGCTGGGCGGCTCCTGTCCAGGTGCCTCTGTGCTTGCAAAGGACGGGCTGCCCCTAGGCTCCTGCTCGTCCAGGGCACACACAAGTAGCCCGGAGGCGCTCAGAGCACAGCCAGGCAGCAGGATGGGCAGGAGGCCCTGCGCAGTGGCGGGGACACACGGCGTGCAGCAGGTCCTGGCCTGTGGGTGGGCCACAGCCCACTGCCGACACACGTCAGGGCCCCCGAGCACACTCCAGCCATGCCAGGAGGCTCGTTGCTCCCCACACGTGGGCTAAGAAAGTTCTTCTATCCTTGAGATCTTTCTGTGGCTTCCTGCACTGCGCTCTTCATTCGGGTATTGACAATCTTTCTTGGCTTTAAATAAATTCAGTCAAGGATACAAATGCTCCTCCGATTACCACCTTAGATAGACCAGTAAGTTTCCAATGTGCAATATTTTCACTGTCATTCACGAATTTTTTAAATGTCCACTGTGATTTCTTCCTTAAACCATCAGTTTTGGTTTGTTTTTGTTTTTTACTTTTCAAAAAAATTTTAATTGTGGTAAATTATACATAACATAAAAATCATTTTAACCACCTGTAGCAGTTTGGCAGTTTGATGTAATTATGAATTCCAAAAATAGATATTGGATCATGTGTGTAAACTGGTCTGCTAATCTGGGCATGATTAAGTTATGATTAGGGCGTTGACTGGGCCACGTCAGTAGGGCGTTGAGCCCCCCCCTTGGTGGGTGGGGGAATCAAATATAAAAGGTATGGCAAAGGACAGAGGGAGCAAATTTGATTTGGCGTTGTGATGCAGAATCTTGAGCGGGAGCCCTGGAAAGTAGCGGACAGAGGAGCTTGGTCCTGAGGAAAGAGAGAAGGCCCTGGGAAGAGAAGCAAGCCATTTGCCTGATAGTCTACAGCTGGCCTTATGGCACAAAGCAAGCCTGAGCCCAGAGACAGGCAAGCCCCGGGAAGAGAGGAACCCAAGAAGCCTGAAGCCTGAACCCTGGCAGACGTCGGCAGCTGTCTTGCTCCAACACGTGGCAATGGACTTTGGTGAGGGAAGAAACTTATGCTTTATGGCCTGGTAACTGTGGACTTCTACCCCAAATAAATACCCTTTATAAAGACGAACAGATTTCTGGTATTTTGCATCAGCACCCCTCTGGCTGACTAACACACCACCTTATCTGGACAATTCTTTGACATTGAGTACACTGACGATACTGTCTCACTTTTGCTACTATTTTCATCTTCCCAAACCAAAACTCATACTTCTTTAGTAGTAACTCTCCATTTGCTCCTCACCCCACCCGATAACAACTATCCTGATTTTTGTCACTACAAATTTGCTCATTATATGTATTTCTTATAAGAGAAATCGTGCTACATTTGCCCTTTTCTGCCTGGCTTATTTCACTCACCACGCTGGCTTTGAGGCTTGTCCCTGCTGAACCACACACCAGCACTTCATTTCTTTTTTATGCCTAACGGTCCACTGTATGGATAGACCACATTTTCTACATCCATTCAGGACACTTGGGTTGCTTCCACGTTTTGGCCACTGTGAGTAACGCTGCAATGAACATCAGTGTACAAATATCTGTCTGAGTCTCTGTTTTCAATTCTTTGGGGAACTCACCTAAAAGTGGTAGGCTCGATGTGGTAATGTGGTAATTCGATGATTAATTTTCTGAGGTACCACCCACTTGTTTTCCACAGTGCCTGCACCATTTGACATGAATACCAACAATGTACAAGGGTTCCTATTTCTCTGCATCCTCAACAACACTTGTTATTTTCCATTTTTTCAATAATAGCCATTCTAGCGGTTTTTTGGTGTGAAATGGTATCTCACAGCAATAAATTTGCATTTCTTTAATGACTAAGGACGTTGAGCATTTTTTTCATATATTTATTGGCCATTTGAATATCCTTTTTGGAGAAATGTCTATTCAAATGCTTGGACCGTTCTT
The DNA here is from genome assembly GCA_026826555.1 of Tolypeutes matacus. Taxonomy (NCBI): domain Eukaryota; kingdom Metazoa; phylum Chordata; class Mammalia; order Cingulata; family Chlamyphoridae; genus Tolypeutes; species Tolypeutes matacus. The sequence continues at coordinate 25,742,106 of JAKSZT010053825.1, read as the reverse complement.
TTTTTTTTTTTTTTTAAAGATTTTATTTATTTACTTTATCCATTTTAAACCCCCCCTTCCCCATTTGCTGTTTTTGTGTCCATTTGCTGGGCAATTCTCTGTGTGTGTTTCCTCCCATCTCTTCTCATCCTCCTCCTCCAGTCTTCACCAGGATTCGATCCTGGAGACCTCCGATGTAGGAGAGAGGTATCCTGCTGCCTGCGCCACCGCAGCTCCTGGCTTCTAGAGCTTTCGGAGCATCTCGTCTTGTCTCTTCTCTGTTACGTCATCATCCTGCTGCATGGCTCCCGGGGCCTGACAGCTCAGCGGCACATTGCCTGGCAGCCCATGCGCCTTCCATATATATATATATTTTTTTATTTTACCGGGAGGTCCCGGGGATCGAACCCAGGTCCCTCCATATGGCAGACGGACGCCCAACCATTTGAGCCACATCCGCCCCCCTTGGACCGTTTTTTAAACTGCGTTGTCTTTATGTTGTTAAGATGGAGGAATGCTTTATATATTCAGGATATTAAACCCTTATCATATATATGGTTTCCAAATATTTTCTCCCAATCTGTAGGTTGGCTTTTCACTTCCTTGATGTCCTTTGATGCACAAAAGTTAATTTTGTTGTTGTTGTTGTTCAATCTTTTTTTTACTTTTTTCCATTATAACCCCTCCCCCCACCCCATTTTTGCTGTTTTTGTGTCCATTCATTGAGCAATTCTCTATGTCTGTTTCCTGCCCTCTCCTCTCATCCTCCTCCTGTCTTCACCGGGATTCAATCCTGGGAACCTCCAATGTGGGAGAGAGGCGTTCTGCTACGTGCGCCACCTCAGTTCCTGGTTTCTCGGTGCGTCTTGTCTTGGCTCTCCCCTGTATCTCTCTCCTGTTACGTCATCATCTTGCTGCTTGGTTTGGCAAGGCCAGACAGCTCACCCGCTCGCGGGGCCTGACAGCACACCCACACACCTTCTATATTTTTCTTTATTTTACTGGGAGGTCCTGGGGATCAAACCCAGGTCCCTCTACATGGGAAACAGACACCCAACCATTTCAGCTATATCTCTGAAGGCTGACCAAAGATACCTAGAGTTACAGTCATTTCCCATACAGGATGGTCATATAATAAATAAGGCTTGGTTTATCACCAGCATTCTAAAAACAAGACCTAGGGAGGAAAACTAGGTCTGGGGACACATGCATGATTTCTAATATAGCAAATGTTTAGCCTACTCTGATTATCACAAAATCAGGACAGCGAAAATATTCGCATAAGTTTTTAATTTTGATGAAGTCCATTTTGTCCATTTTTCCTTTTGTTGCTTGTGCTTTTGGTGTAAAATCCAAAAATATATTGCCTACTGCAAAGTCCTAAAGATATTTCCTTGTGTTTTCTTGTAAGTTTTATAGTATTTGCTCTTCTATTTAGGGTGTTGATCCATTTTTAATTATTGTATATGGTGAGAGGTAGGGGTCCACATTCATTCTTTTGCATGTGGATGTCAGTTATCCCAGCACCATTTCTTGAAGAGAGTATTCTTTCCCCATTGACTTGGCAACCTTGTCACAAATCAACTGGCCATAAATGGGTGGATTTATTTCTGGACTCTCAATTTTATTTCACTGTTCTACATCTCTATCTTCATGTCAGTAGCACATTACTTTAATTACTGTAGCTTTGTAGAAAGTTTTGAAGTCAGGAAGGGCCCCCTACAATTCCATATAAATCTAAGGATCAGCTTTTCCAATTCTGAAAAAAAAAAAAAAAAAAAAAAAAGCTGCTGGATTTTGATAGGGACTGCCCTGAATCTGTGTATTACCTTAGGCAGTATTGACATCTTAAAAACATTAAGTCTCCAATCCATGGACATGGGTTGTCTTTCCATTTACTTTCTTTTAGCAATGTTTTGAATGTTCTGTACTTTTCAGTGCACAAGTCTTTCACCTCCTTGGTTAATTTAATTCCTAGGTATTATATTCTTTTAGATGCTATTGTAAATGGAATTAATTTTTCTTGATTTCCTTTTCAGATTGTCCATTACTGATCTATAGAAATCCAACTGGCTGTTGCATGTTTACCTTGTATCCTACAACTTTGCTGAATTTATTAGTTCTAGCAGCTTTCTTGTGTATTCTTTGAGATTTTCTATATATAGGATTATGTTATCTGTGAACAGAGATAATTTGACTTCTTCCTTTCCAATCTGAATGCCTTTTTTTTTTTCTTTCTCTTGTTTGATTGCTTGGGCGAGAATTTCCATTACAGTGTTGATTAACAGTGATGACACAGGGCATCTTTGCCTTGTTCCTCATCTTAGGGTCAAGTTTTCAGTCTTTCACCATTGAGTATGATATTTGCAGTGGGTTTTTCATAAATGCCCTTTATCATGTTCAGAAAGTTCCCTTCTATTACTTTTCTGAGTGTTTTTATCATGAAAGGATGTTGGATTTTGTCAAATGCCTTTTCTGTGTGAATTGAAATGATCATGTTTTTTCCCCCTTCATTCCATTAATGTAGTATATTATTCCATCAATTAAATTTCATATGTTGAGTCATCTTTGCATTCCTGGAATAAATCCCATTTGGTCATGGTGTATACTCCTTTTAATATATCATTGGATCTGGTTTGCCAGTATTTTGTTGAAGACTTTTGCATTGGTATTCCTAAAGGAGATTGAGCTATAAACTTTTCTTGTGCTATCTTTACCTGGGTTTCCTATCAGGGTAATGCTGGCCTCTTAGAATTGTTAGGAAGTAATCCCTCCTCTTCTATTATTTGAAAGAGCCTTAGAAGGATTGACCTTAAATCTTATTTAAATGCTTGGTAGAATTCAGCAGTGAAATCTTCCAGTCTCAACTTTTCTATGTTGGGATGTTTTTGAAAACTGATTCAATTTCTTTGTTAGAGGTCTGTTAAGATTTTCTATTTTTTTCTTACATCAGATTAGGTAATTTGCATGTTTCTAGGGATTTGTCCACTTCTAATTTGTTGGCAGGTAATTGTTCATAGAACCCTCTTACAATCCTTTCTAGTTCTGAAAGTCCATACTAATGTTCCCCACTATAATTCCTGATTTTAGCTATTTGTGTCCTCTCTCTCCTTCTGTCAGTCCGGCTAAATGTCAATTTTATCAGTCTTTTCAAAAAATCAACTTTTGGTTTTCTGATTCTCTATTATTTTTCTATTCTCTTATTTCATTTATCTCTACTCTAGGCTTTACCATCTCCTTAATTCTATTAACTTTGGGTTCAGTTTGCTCTTCTTGTTTAGTTTTTTTAGGTATAAAGTTAGGTTATTGATTTGTGATCTTTCTTCTTTTTTAATCTAGACATTTAGAGCTATAAATTTCCACCTCTGAGCACTGCCTTCACTGCATCAGGTAAGTGTTGGTATGTTTTTGTATTTTCCTTTTCATTCGCTTCAAGATATGTCCTAATTTCTCTTTAAATTCTATTTTGACCCACTGGTTGTTTAATATTGTGTTAATTTCCATATATTTATAAATTTTCCAGTTTTCCTTCTGTTATTGATTTCTTGCTTTATTCCACTGTGGTCCAAGAAGATACTTTATATACTTTCAATATTTTTAAACTTATTAGGATTCAATTTGTGGACTAACTTGTGGTCTATCCAAATGTTCAATGTGCACTTGAGAAGAACTTGTATTCTGCTGCTGCTGAGTGGGAGTGCTCTAAGTATTTCCACTGTGTCAAATAGTTAATAGTGTTGTTCAAGTCCTCTAATTCCTTATTTATCTTCTATTTAGATAGATATTGTGTCAATTATTGAGAGCGGTGAATTGAAGTCTTCAACGATTATTATGGGACTATTTCTCCCTTCAACTCTGTCCATGTTTGCTTCATATGTTTTGGGGCTCTGTTGTGAGGTACATAATCATTATTTCTTGCTAGATTGAGCCTTTTATCATATATAAAATCCTTCTTGGTTTCCTTTTTGACTTATAGTCTACTATTTTATCTGACAATAATACAACCACTTGAGCTCTCCTTTGACTACTTTTGTATGGACAATCTTTTTCTACCCTTTTACCTTCAACCTCTTTGTGCCTTTGTACCTGAAGTAGGTTTCTTGTAGAAAGCATGTAGACAGACCATGCTTTTTCATCTAATCGCCATTCTCTGCCTTTTAGTAGGGGAGTTTAATCCATTATCACTTAAGGTAATATCTGAGAAAGAAGGATTTACTTCTGTCATTTAGCTATTAGTTTTCTATATGTCTTCTATGTTTTTTTGTTCTTCAATTACTCCATTGCTGCCCTTTTTGGGATTTAGATGCTTTTCTGCAATGTACCCTTTTGATTCTCTTTTTCTTTCCTTTTCTCTATATATTTTATTTAGTTATTTCCTTAGTGGTTACCTTTGTAGTTATTACTAACATCTTAAACTAATAACAACTAGACCAACTAGTAGCAACCTGGTCAATAAGACAGAAACTCTCTACTCCTATATATCTTAGTTCCTCCCCCTTCATATTGTTATTATCTCACGTTACATCTTTATACCCTCTATGCGCATTAATATAGATTTAAATGTTTTTTACATGTTTGCCTATTTAGTCATATAAGGGGGAAAAAGCAATTACAAACCAAAAGTACAGTAAAACAGGACTTTACATTTACCCATGCAGTTATCTTTACCAATGTTCTTTATTTCTTCTTATTGCTTTGAGTTACTGTCAAGTGTCTTATTTCAGCCTGAAGTGCTTCCTTCTGCATTTCTTATAGGGCAGGTCTTTGGGTAATAAACTCTTTCAGCATTTGATTATCTGTAAATGTCTTAATTTCGCCTTCATTTTTTGAAGGATAATTTTGCCAGGTATAGCATTCTTGGTTGACAGTTTTTTTAATTCAAGGACTTTCAATATATCATATGACTATCTTCCAAACCCCATTGTTTCTGATGAGAAATACGCTCTTAATCTTGGCGGGGATCCCTTGTATGTGACAGGTCATTTCTCTCTTGCTGCTTTCAAAATCCTCTGTCTTTGGGTTTTGACAATTTTGCTATAATGTATCTTAGTATAGATCTCTTGGAGTCCATCCTGCTTGGAGCTTTGTGCTTCCTGGATGTGAATGTTATGTCTTTCATCATATTTGGGAAGTTTCCAGCCATTATTTCTTCAAATGCTCCCCTTTCTTGCTCTTTCTTTTCCTGCTGGGACTCCAATGACACGTATGTTGATATGCTCGATGATGACCCACAAGTCCCTCAGGCTCTGCTCATTTTTCTCCATTCGTTTTTCTTTCTGCTCCTCATAATGGATCATTTCTATTGTTTCATCTTCAAGTTCGCTCATCCTTTCTTCTGCCTGTTCAAGTCTGATGTTGAATCTGTCTATAGAGTTTTTAATTTCACTTACTGTATTTTGCAGTTCCAAAACTTCTGTTTGGTTCTTTTTTATAATTTCCATCTCTTTATTTTGTTCAGACAACATTTTCCTAATTTCCTTGAATTCATTAAACCTATTTAAGGTAGTTGATTCAAACTCTTTAACTAGGGAGCGGAGGTGGCTCAAGGCATTAGGCGCTTCCATCCCACATGGGAGGTCCCAGGTTCAGTTCTTGGTGCCTCCTGAAGAGAAGACGAGCACACAACGAACAGACACAGAGAGTGTAAAACAACGAGGGGGAGGAATAAATAAATAATAAATCTTAAAAAAAAAAAAACACTCTTTAATTGTTCCGATGTATGGGCTTCCTTGGGGGTGTTTTCTAGGAAATTACTTTTTCCCTGTGACTGAGCCATACTTCCATTTCTTCATGTGTTTTTTAATTTGGGTTGAGTCCTGTACGTTCTAAGTATTATCCTATTATAACTCAGGAAATCTAGTTCTCCTACTCCTCTGGGATTGCTAGATTGTTTTTGTTGAAGGCAGACGCTGTCAATCTGTGACTTTTCCAAACTATTTTTACTCTCAAAGGGGAAATGAAAAGAGAAAATAAAAAAAGAAAGGTACCGCCCACTTAAGCCTCCTCTGCCGCTTTTGCTGAGAGGGGATGGAGCAATGGTCACCGTCAGAACTGCCCCTCCAGTGATTTGAAGCAGCTGATCGAAACCTGTGATCCGTGATCAGACCACATGCCCCTGGACTTTGGATGACGAGGTCCTTATAGCCCACCCTGGCACCAGCAGCTGCACCAGGAGCATGGACTGCAGCCCCCAATGCTACCGCCACGCAGCTGGGGGATCGGGGACAGGGGATGGTAGCAGCTGCACAGAGGGTGAAATTGATCTTTACCATGATTTACCAGCCTCTTCCTCCAGCTCTTCCCTGGATGCTACACAGCGCTCCACTAGATGACCGAGTCCCAGAATAGTTGATTCAGACAGTTCCTGCCAGTTCGATATCTGTTTTGGTGGAGGGACTGATTCCTGGAGCTTCCTATTCTACTTCCTCCAACAATTCTCTCCTAATCCATCAGGTTTTAGGAGTACATCCTAAAGTTTCCAAACCATGGGGTTTGGGGGAGTCTCTTTTTATCACTGATAGTGATCAGATGTGATACACTTTCTTTGAGATTGATCTATCTTCATGGTAACTTGTTCCCTTTACTTAATCACTCTTGATTCAGGATATGAGCTCAAGGCAGGGATGTTGTCAGGCTGTTTCTCCCCACTGGCAAACACTAGGAGCCCCGCAGTGACTCCTAAGTGTGACTCTGAGCAGCAGCTCTGCAATTCCGCTTCTGGGTTGGGCCTATAGCACTGTGGATTTCAACTCACTACGAAACCCGAGGCCCAGTCACACTTGACCCTTGAGCTTGGCTAAAACCACACTCAGTCCTTTCACCAAATGCTGCCTCTCCTTTGCCAATCTCCAGACCCAAGTGGCTCGTGCTGCCCAGTTTCTGCACTCTCAAATGGCAAAGCATTGCTGGAGAAAGTAAAGAACAAAACAAAACAAGGGAGTCCACCAGCTAATGGCAACTCTCACTCCGCTGCTTCTAGCAGCTTTTCAAGAACTCTCCGTCCTCCTCCACCCTCTTCCACCTGACTCACTAACCCCGCCCCCAAAACACACACCTGAATTTTGACCACTGTTCCCCATGACAGGCATGTTGGCAAAGGCACAGCCTGGCACCCTCCCCCTACCTCCCAAGGGTTTTGAGATGTTTTTCACTGGCTCTCATACACACAACCTGCTGGTAGACAAATAGGACTGTGACTCCAGGTGCTCCCTGAGCCAGAGGTAAAATAAGATTGGGTACAAAACAATGATCCCGTCAAACAGCGATGTGGAGACCAAGACCAAGTGTGGGTGCTCCGGTCTCTCACCTCTGGGTCCAGACAAGGACCCGGCCAAGCCAAATCCCTGCCAAGATGGCTCCTGGGTACCAGGCACTGAGCCGTAGGGCTGGGGTCTTGTGAGCGGCTGCCCACTGGACCATCACAACCCAGTGGGCAAAGGAGCAGCCCGCGTAGGAGCTGCTGCCCGAGAGGGCCGGGACGCTCTCCCGGCTCGGCTGAGGACACCCACTCCAGCCATCAACCCTGGGTTGTCGGCAGGGATGGGGCCAGGCTGACTGCTTGATACCTTAGGGCAGGCTGCATGAGCTGCTCTTTCCTTTCGTGTCCCCTCACATCTCCCAGGAGGTGCCCGACCATCCAAGCCGGGTGAGCATCAAAATAATTAACTGGGGAGCAGATATAGCTCAAGTGGTTGAGCGCCTGCTTCCTATGTACGAGGTCCTGGGTTCAATTCCCGGTGCCTCTTAAAAAACTAATAATAATAATAATAACAAACTGTCCAAACCGAAACAATGGACAAGAAACCGAAACAATGGACAAGAACCATTGAGTGTTCAAAGAAAGAAGAGAGGAGAGGCAGGTTCTGAGAGCTTCTTTCTACCCAAGCCACACCCCCTCCTCAAGGGCAAACCTTCTTTGCTGCCACTTCCCCAGCCCTGGCCTAGGTCCCGGCATGGCACAAGAGCTCAGGAAGCATCCATGGGCCCTGCATCCTGAGCCTGTGAGTTCCACCAGCCATGCCTCAGAGTACAAGGCTCATGTAGAGTACAGCCCTGGGCGGGGTCCAGGCCTGGGCGATGGCCACTCACCCACCCTGTGGGCCAGCTAGGGAGCAGGGAGCCATGTACCGTCACAGCTCGTGCAGTTTAGCCTCCTGGCGACATGCACACCAACTGCACAGCCACAAACACCAGATTTAACTCCCACCCACGTCCCACCTACCACCCTCTCCCAAATAGCTCTAGGGGACTTACACCAAATGAGCGCGTGTGGCTCAAGACTGTGTTCAGAAAATGGAGAAAAATAAATCTGTTTTTCGAGCCAGAGAGAGCTGCAAGGGCCTCACTTGGACCACACGACTTCGGACGGTGGCAGTGGGAAGGGAAGCCCATCCCCTCCTGGCTGCCTTCCCTTCTGCACAGTGAGGGAGGGAGCAGGAGGCGGCTGCTTGGCAGCTCGACACCCAAGTTCTGTGCTAAACCCAGCAAGAAGCAGGAGTGCCCTTCCTCCTGCTTTACTGTCACAACTGTAGCAATCCCCCAAGAGAGCTTTCCAGAGTCCCCCAGTGCCCACGTGGGGCCCGATACCCCAGCCTGTCCTCCAGGAGCCAGGCCAGGTAAGGGCTCTGCAAACGGAGCTGCCCACCCAGGGACCAGCCAAGGCACAGCCACAGACCTGTGAAAATGACCCTCACACCAGTGGCTAAAGGCAGCTGGCGAGGACCAGCATGCCAGGGTCAGGGGAGCCACTGGAGTCCTCCCGCCAGGGGACAGATTCAGGAGCTGCATGACAAAAGAGAAGCCAAAGCAACAGAGTGTTCTGGGGGATGAGCATATCCCTAAACAAGCACAAAAGGTCAGATCCACCCCACCTCACCCCCAGAGACTCTACCGGTGGGTGGGAGGAGGGGACATGGCCACCCCCCCCGTGATGGGGAGAGGCTGATGGTCTGTGGGGTGGCTAATCCACCAAGGACTCATCTTCCTAAGGAACACTGACTGCCCGCCCAGCCCTGCCAGGCCCAGGCCTGTAAGGGAAACTTTGAATGGACTCTTGAAGAGCTGTCACCTAAAACAGCATCAGCAACCAAGAACTGAATTGGAGAAAGGCTCCCGTCTGTGAGGACCTCCTGTGTGCCAGGCCTGGGGCTGGGCACTTAGACACGTCCTCTCTTATGTGGCATATACAGGATGTCGATCTTACCTTCGAGGGAAGAGGCTCAGCAAAGCCAAGGTCTTGCCCAACATCACACGTAAGAGGCAAAGCTAGGAATGGTCTGACCCCAGTGCCCCAGCCCCTTCCTCCTCTGCCTGCAGGCTCCCGAAGCTCAAGAGGAAGAGCTCCCATGGTTTTCCAAAGCCAGAAACAGGGGGATTCAAGCCGTTCGTTCCTGGAAATACCAGGGTAATTTCTCAGAAAGCTGGGCATTGTCACTCCAAGACAAGGTTGCATGGACCCTCCCCAACACATCCCAGCACTCGGTCTCAGCCACTGAGCATGGAAGGGCTCTGGTGCTCCCGGGGTGCAGGCTGAGGAGGGGGCACTGGGTGGCGGCAGCTCCCCAGCTGTCCATTCTCTACTTAGAGGGGTAGATCCTCAGCCTGCCCCACCCCACTGCCCTGGCAAAGGTGAGCTGCCGGAGCCTGCCCAGGTCGCGTCTGGAAGCCTGCAGCCTGCAGAGCCCACAGGCTCTGCCCTGCCACCCTAACGGCTCAGTGACACAGAAGCCCCAGCTGCAGACAAGGAGCTGTCCCGGGTACAGCAGACACGGCGCCCAGGACCCAGACCACAGGAGGAGCCTCCCAGTGTCCAGCTGTACTCCCGAATGGCCCTGCCAGGACCACAGGAGAGAAGCACCAGAATTCTTTAGGCCCACGATAAACTGGCGTCCTCCAGCCCCGCAAAGGGAACCTGCCCAAACGAAGGGCCTCTTGAGTGAGCCGATGGAAAGTGCGGCCAATGGCATGCCAAGAAGCAGCACACCGATAAGCTGCCCCGCACGCCAGCACAGGTCCAGCCAGGAGACCCAGGGGCTGCACTGGGTGAGCTCGGCCTCCCCGGCACCGGCAGGTTCCTCTGTCCTGGCGCCCCCGTGCCCTCAGGAGAGGACCAAAAGGCTCGTCGGGGGGGCTTATGGCCTCTCCCCAGACAAGAGCATCAGCCCAACAGCACTGCCTCCCCCACCACGTCTGTCTCCACCTGACCCTCCCCGCCCCGATCCCCCAGAGAAACAGCTTGGGGGTGTGCTCCAGTGGGGTACGCTTGGGTTCTGCCCCACAGCAGGAGAGAGTACTTCCCCTGGTGCCCACAGAGCCCCTCCTTCCTGGTCAGGTCGGCCCTGTCCCTGGATCAGCTCCCAGGGCGGACTTCTCTCTGACCCCCAGCTGTGCTGCCTACTTCTCCCGGGTGCGGAGACGGGCGCCTGAGGGAGGTGCTGCTCCACGGGCAGAAAAGCTCGGTGGGCCTCCTGGGGACTGCCATGAGGAGGTGCTCCAAGCACAGCCAGCATCTGTGGGGCCAGAACAGGCTTGTGCAGCAGTGAGCCCAGGACACACGTGGCCACGAGGCCAGGCAGCAGCTTAGTCCAGACATCTAAAACCAGAAGTGACGTACAACTCGGCTTTTCAAAGCCACAAGTGTGGGGGAAACTGCAGAGCCTGGAGAACTGGCCCTGGCTCTGCCACTGTAAGCCACACAAGACCCCTGCCAAGTCCAGACCACTCTCTGGGCCTCAGTTTCCCGACCGAGACCCAAAATCTGCCCTCCCCCTTCTCTATAGGAAAGAATGCCCTGGCACCCAGGACCCACTCTGAAGCCCTGAGCTGCCCAGCCACACAATTCAGGAAGCAGCTGGTGGCAGCTCTGCTTGATCAGCACTCGGCCACCAGGTTTACTTCCCATCGCGAAAGCTGGGAGTCAGGGCAAAGGAGGGATTTGGTGAGTGGGGAGCCTGTGACGAGACACACCTGCCACTTGGTGCGGCAGCCCCAGCCCACATGCAGCGTCCCCATGACACCAGGCCCTCTCCCTAAGCTCAGCAGAGGGCGACACGCGCCCCGAAGGAGTCGGCACGGGCCTCAAAGAGCTTCTTCCCAGAGCTGAGCCAAACGGGCCCGAGCGTGCAACCCACAGACTCACAAGTCACAGACATTCCCAGAACACGCTGGGACCCGGGTGACAACATGGTCCCAGCCTTCAAGGATCCCTCCCCTTGGGGCTGAGCAAAGCACCCCCACTCTTGGCCACAGATCTCCACAAGCACCGAAGTATCCAGCCCAGCTGGGGGCCTTATTTTAACCAACTGACCAAATAAAGGCTGCTCAGCTGCACTGCCTGTCCTTAGGAAGCCAACATTCGCCGACTCTGAGTCCCCCCAACCCAGAGGCAGAGCCAGGCCCGACCAAGGAGCCACAGCACACCCTGGCAGGCCTCTGCCCAGCCTTCTCTAAAGAGGCACGAGCGCAGCCAATGCAGGGAGGGTCAGCCCCGGGTGACCCTGGCCACCTCCTTCCTGCCCGAGTCGGTCTGCAGAACCCTCGGCTAGGAGGAAGCGGGCAGCAAGGCCCTGGGCCCATCCCCGGCAGTCGCAGTAGCCCACAATGGGGCTGGTGCCACGGGTATCACAAGAGGAAGAGACCCTAAAACCTGGGGCAAACACCTAAGTTCCTGTATTCAACGGTGACTGGAGAGTGGGAGCACCCGGCCCCCCAGCGTCATCTGGGCTGCACCCCGGGGCAGCGGCAGAGTCCACTCGCCGCCTCGTGCCTCTCCACACACCACTCCCCAGGCCTCTAAGTTGGCTCACACTTGGCCCCTGGCTCTGTCCACCCCCCAGGGAGTCACATACTGCCCAGGCCACAGGCCCTGAAAGGCAGGATCATGTGATGCCACATTTCCCTTCTCCCGAGCAGTGAGCTGGGGAGCAGATGACAGACAGACAGGAGGCAGGACAAACAGGTAAGCTGGTCCTCCTTCTCCCTTGCTCTGGGCACTGTGAGGTTGGTGCATAAAGAAGTGGACAAGCAAGTCCTCGGAGCCACTCCCCATCCACGCCCCAAACCGGCGGCTGTCCCTCTGCCTGGTGTCCACACTTCCAGGTTTAACGGCATTCAAGCAGTCATGCGAGACGTGCCAGGGGCCCCGGGTCACTTCTCAGAGCATGGCCTCAATAAGTTTTCTTTTATGCGTGTGCCGCCAGCGCCAGGACACTGGGAATGGCATTTTAGAGCCCACATTCGAGGGTTTTCAAGATAAAAGGTGAGTCTGTTGTATAAAGAACCCTCACAAAAAAAAAAAAAAAAAAAAAGAATAAGAAAGAAAAATCCCTAGGTGCTCACTTGATATGCAAGTTTTTACACATAGTTTCTGGGAATTGCTTTTTATTTCCTGGGGCCGGGAGAAGCAGCAGGATTCACGCAATTCTCAAATGCCCTCCTGGTTATATGACCCAAAACTGGTGCATATGAATCTAAATAACTGACTCGCCAAGGGGTGAAAAGGGTGGCTCCCAGCAAAGAGCTGCATGCCTGCCTCAGGGGCAGCTGTAGCTGCAACTGCAGGTGCCAGCCCTGGAAGGACAGGCTGCTGGGAAGACAAGGGTCACCACAAAGGTGAGGGCAGGCAGCAGCAGGCGGGAAAGCCGTGGCCCAGCCGTGGCCGAAGGGCCAGCCTCCCCGTGCCCTAACTCCGACGGCAGTGGGGCCCGAAGCGGCAGCTCAGAGAGTGCTGGGCTGGACGCCCCACCCCGGCCGCCCCCACCCAAGACACGTAGGCACACTCAAGGCCTCACCCTCACCTCAAGGCCTCGTGGGCCCACCCCCCACCCTTTATCCCACTGCCTCCTGCTCACGGGTGGGGAAGGGGTGAACTTTCTATTCTCTGGACTCCGCAGCCCCTGTCCACTCGGGTGTGGCCAGCCTGTCCCAACAGGAGGCCTTGTGGCGATCGCCCTATCAGCAGGAGACAGCTCAGCCCGACTTCCACAGCGGGGGTGCGGGAGAGGGTCCCACCCAGGCCAGCTGCTGGGGAGCTACCCGGGGAGGCCAGGGTGCCAGACGTCTTAGTGGAAGCTGCTCGGAGGGAAAGCCTCTGCTCTCTAGAGTCAATTGCAGGAGATCCCCAAACAACAAACGTGCAGATTTCACTCCTTCACACCGGCCTCTGCGAGACTCATCTTTGTCTACTAAGATATAGCTGTCTGCTCATCCAAGGACCCCCAGGAGACCCCCGAAGGTGACTCAGAGTGAAGGTGCCTGGGCCCACCCAACCACTGGACCACTGGCTGCCCAATGCCAATGGGGCAGCTTCCATCTGGCCCCCCACCATGCCCAGATGTGTCCCCCACCCCCACCCGGTACCCCCTTCCCAGCAGCACCAGTACTAGGCCCGGGGCTTCTGCCCGAGGCTGCAGGGAAGGGCCTCCGGCCCATCTCCCCAAGGGTCTTGCAGGTGGAAAACCGCTTTCACCTCTCACCCCATCCAGGCTGTGAGGGGACTGTGGCAGCCATGCCAGGGATCTGAGGGAAGGTCCCCTCAGGCGAACCCCTCCCCCCCTTGCAGGCGGCTCCACGCGGGCAGGCGCACCTCACCTGATGCCCGTGCAGCGTGTAGAGCAGCCGGCCCTCCATCAGGTCCAGGACCTTCAGGGTCGAGTCGCTGGAGGCTGTGATCAGGAAGTTCCCCGATGGATGGAAGGAGAGGGCATTCACCGCCGCGCTGTGCACTGCGGGCAGGACTGCAGTTAGGCGCTGGCGGGGAGGCCTCGAAGGCCCTGGGGGCAGAGCTGAAGCCTGCAACCTGGCCCCGGGCCACCCGCGGCTCGGGGCGAGGCCGGCAGCCATGGTGAGGAAAAGCAGGGGAGCCCCCCGAGGACCCCCCAGGAGAGCAACGGGCCCTGAGAGGCCAGGGACGGTGGGCAGGCGGAGGTGGGTGTGGAGCCTCTTCCACTATGCGAGCCATCGCTGGGCGCCCCACTCACAGTTACTTCAAAGAACCCAAACTCAAAAGAAAGCCCTTGAAAAGCTGATAGGAGACCACTGCCCTGCAGGAGAGGAGGTAAGCAGGGGTGATGAGCAGGTGACCAAGACACACGCTCCAGAGCGGGGCAGGCCTGCTGCCGCGGAGATGCCACCAGTCTAAGCCTGTGGGGACTTCACGGAGAGTGAGCCCTCAGACACCCCCTCCCTTCCAAGTCAAAGTGCTGCCATTTTACCCGCTGGACAGCTCAACCCTGTCTATGACTCTTCCCCACTGCCACCATCCCAGCCCCAGCCCCTGCAGCTGTCCCAGTGTCCCTCGCTCTCTGAGATCTGACAGCTTCCTCAACTGTGGGACCTTTCCACCTTTCCACCCCACCCCTCATGGGCCTGGGAGACCATTGTCCTCCTCTTCCGCTGACCTTAAAGCTCACCATTCAGAATCACTGCCTCCAGGAAGCCTCCACGGATCTCCCGAATGGGCTGCCCCCTTCACCTGTCTCCCCTGGCACCCAAGCCTCTTGCCAGGGAACTCCTCACAGCAGCAGTATGGCATTTCTATGTGGCTACTGGATTCATGCCTGGGTCCCCCACAAGACCACCAGCTCCACCAGGCAGAGCCCACGTGAGGTCCCGCATGCCCGGTTCAGCGCTGGTGCCGAGTGGGACTCAGAAAATGGTTGGGAGTGGGCACCTAAACTGGGTGTCTAGCAGCTCCAGTGGCTATCCATAGCCCTCCCTCAAGGGCAAGGGCACATTCAGGGTGGTGCTGGGGAGCAGAGGTTTGGGGAAGACCCAGGCGAGGCCTAGGAGGACGGGGCGACTCCACAGCCAACGCAGGGTCCAGCTGCACCACGGCCTCTTCGAGGGGTTGCTGAGGAAGACCCCGGTGCCTTCATTCCCATGACCACAGCCTGGTGGAGGAGGCCAGTGAGGCTAAAAGAGCCGTGCCAATGCCAAGTCAGATTTCCACAAACAGCAGATCTCGGCAAATCTGAAAACCAAGCCCTCGTTCTGGCTCTGGAAGGCCAGCAAACCCAGCCAGTCCCGGCAGGGCCCAGGGGCGCCTCAGGCGCAGCCCAGCTGCTGTGCTCGTGTGCCTGCACGTGCCCAAGCACACTTGGGGGGGTCACCAGGGCTTGGCAGAGCGTGATATTTAGGTTGGAACAGCCTCCAAGCACCAGAACCTCCAGCAGGCGGCCCAGAGAGGGGCTGACAGGGTCCCTGTGGGCAGTCCCGGGGGGCAGAGCAGGGCCCCATGGCCCGATGCACTCGCCACACTTGAGGCCACAGAGGGAGGGCAGGACCTGGCAGCCAGCCATGAGCACCAGGACGGGGGCTCGGAGAGCAGGGGGCTCCAGCCACAGCCATCCGGGCAGGAGCCCGGCAGGCACCACAAGGGGCAGCAGGAAGAATATTCGTGGCACAGAGTGGCCGTCACTACACTTGGTGGGGGTGCTGCACGCAGAGAGAAGGGCCAGAGGACGTCCACGTGGAGAAAAGCGGACGCACCTCCTGCCCGAAGGAGGTGTGTCCTGCTCTGGGCGGCAGGGAGCCGGGCCCAGCCCCGCCTGGTCCTCCTGGTGGCTGTGGACAGCCTGAGCTCCAGGTGCTGGCTGCGCACGCATCTGCGGTGACGGGCTGTGTCCACCAGGGACGTGGGCTCGCACTGGGACGGCCACCTGAGTGACAAGGAGGGCCGAGCAGCAGCCAGTGGCGGGTCGCTCAGGGAGCCCAGGGCTCCCCCAGCCCACCAGGACGGCTTGGTCAGTGTGCACGTGGCGCCCCAGGGCCCTCCACCTGGTCACGCCTGCCAAGGGAGAGAGCACCCCTAAGAGAAGAACAAGGGTCCTACTCCCTCTAAGTGCCGGGGTACCAAAGTCTTTCTCTGGGCAGAAACGTGGAGCTGCTGACTCCACAAGCGGGCTCGGCCCGGCACGCCAAGCCTTTGGAGATGGCCCAGGCACCAGGCCCACCCACCTTTCCCCACTCGCTCTCCGGCCTTGTCCGCTGGCCACACAGCCCCTGGCCATGGCCCACAGCCCATGCTCTCACGTCGCTCAGCCTCTGCATGGGAGAAGGGGGCCATTCCAGGGAGGGCTCCCCATAAAAACTGTCCCTTCAGACAGCCCACAAGGGTCAGCACCCTAAAAGGGGGTCGCCTCCCATCACGATGGCCTGAGCAACTGTCCATCATCAAGTCCAAAAGCACAGCCCTCTCTGGGCTCCACGGGCAGGTACTAGTGACCACAGACTGCCATCTGCGCAGCAACTGTGGGCTCCTGGCTCTTGGGCCCCACCCCTAAGAGGGGATTACAACTCAGGTCAGAGATGCACCAGCCTCAAAATGTTTCAGGTTACCAGGAGGCTAAAGAGGGTAGGACCAAGGTCACTGCCACCTCTGCCCCAAAACACCAAGGACAGGCCACAGCTTGTGGGCAACAGGTGACCTAAGCAGAGATGTGGGCCACCCCAGCCACTGTGCCCACAGAGCTCGGCATAGAGAGGCTCTGGCTGAGCAGGGATCTACTGCCTGAGGGGCCACCAGCTGGCCAGGCAGCCCAGGGAAACCCCGGGTTTCCAAGACCCCCGCCCCACAGTGCCGCTACAGAGGGCAAGCTCTCTGCCCAGGGTGGCTTCTCGTGATACGCAACTGGTGTTACCAGAGACAGGGCAGCTCTGGGTTTCTGAAGGGCTTTGAATTCATATAAAGAGGGTGCTCTGATGCCAAGGGCAAAGAATGCCCAGAGTGTCCTCTTCCCAAATGCCATGTAAATGCCCACTTGGGAACAAGGGGAAGGGGCCCCGTGAGTTGGCCAGTTCAGGTGGACACTGAACAGCCTCCAGATTAACCTTTCACTCTGAAAACTCCAAGTAACGGGCGTGGGCCATCCCCACTGGATGCAGTCACTTCGAGCCCTCTAGGATCGTATCTGGGGTGGGATGGGGGTGGGGGGCGTGCTAAGAGCCAGGGGACAGACAGCTCGGGACTGCGACTTCTAACTTGGGCTCCTAGGGAGAGCCGAGCCCTGCTGGCGGCCAGCCCAGGAACCCACCTCCCCTGGGACCTCGGGGCAAGCAAATGACTGCAGTCATCAGGGCATAAGGAACGCGGCATGGGATGGTGGGCACACACCAGAGGCAGAGGCCTGAGGGGAAGACCCAGCTTCACACCTTGCTGGCTGCGGGAACACCGGCAAGCCTTGGACTACCCGCCTGGGAAACGGGAAGGGGCCCCGCCTCGCTGACTGCCCAGGCCGGTCCCCTACAGTGCCAGTGCCTGTAGGCCATGAGGCACACCATGGGTTCCGGGGCGGGGGCTGCTGTTCAAAACTCTGAACAGTCTTAACGTGGGCTCAGCATATGGAGCCTAGGCCACCCCCACAGGGCCTGGCACTCTCAGGGCTCCCCCAGCACTGCCGGCTCCTGGCTGAACGGGGAAACCAGAACTGCTCCCCCCAGGGGCAGGCCAGCCAGGAAACTGCTTGCCGGACGCAGTGTCAGCGAGCCTGCATGCTCGGCGCCCACTGCCCCCACAGCCCAAAGTCCCAAGCGAGTTTTGACCCAACGACTCCAACCCAGGGCAGGGAGCACCCTCTACAGAGGGCGACTATGGGGTGGCTGGACACAGGCGGGCCGGGGCAGCATCAGGACCCAAAATCGCTCGGAAGAGCCCAGAGCTGTCCCATGTCCAAAGCCCACTCAGTAAGCACCCGGTGCTCATCTCGACCACGAGGGGAGACACTGAGCACCGTGTTCTTCAAACTTTCCCCTGGGATGAGAGCCAGAGCCCAGGGCCTCTCCCCAGCACCACCCTCTACGGGAGGCCCCACTTCCCTTTGTCCCCCTGGGTCTGCGCCCTCAGCTCTTTCACCCTGGCTGCTTTATGGACCTTTCCTTTCCATGGCCCCTCAATGGCAGAGGCCCAGATGTGGCCTCAGCCCTCCTCACATCCCAGATCCCTGGACCCAGTCAGCTCCTCCCCACCCCACCCCAGCAACTGTTTCTGCTTCTACCCAGTCTCCATGGCCCAGGCCCTCGGCCTGAGCCCACCCCCACTCCCAGCAGGCATGGACCCGGGCTCACCAGCCCCCCTCCCAAGCCAGCACCCGGCTCGGCCTTCCTCTCCTCACATGACAGCGCCAGTTCCAGCACTGCAGCCAGACTGTGTCTTTGGGACTCTGGGCCAGAACATGGCTTTCAAGACTCCCCCCAATGGGTACCTGCTGCTGCACCCCACTCACTCCAGGCCTGGACCCCTGATCCATCAGAGACAGGCCCAGACCCTCCCAGGGTCACCCTGTCATCCCAAGGTCACACCAGGCAAGACTTGAGCAGTGTGAAGCGGTCCACGGTATCATGTCATAAACCCTCCATGGGCTTTCCCACCAGGCCCCCACAGGCCCCCACAAGGAAAGCTCCCTTTTCACAGACAGGAGGCAGGGCCTGTGCCCCTAAGCCCTGTGCCGCCCCGCCCCGCCTCCTTCCCTTCCCATCTCTCGTGTCCTCCGCCAACCAGAGGAAGGCCAGCCCTCCTGCCCAGCACGCCACACGTGCCCACCTGTCCCTCCACACCTGCCCGCCTGTCCCCAGCCAGCTGTGCAGATGTGGCCCACCCCCAGCCCCCACCCTTAACTCAGGCCTGGCCAGGAATAGAAGGCAGGCCTCTGAGCCTGAGGAGGCGTGGGACAGGAGTGGGCTCCATGTGCAGGGCAGACCTCCTTCTGAAAGGAACAGCCTCAGGGACAAGCCCCAGGGTTCCCTGGAGAGGGACCGACGCAGCCGTGTGGCTGGCCCCTGCCACCTGCTGGCGCTGTTGGGTACCGCAGGCCCGCGTGGGAGACCAGGAGTGAGGGGCCTCAGCCGCCTCCTCATGTCGTCATGCCACCATCATGAAAGGTGCCGGGCACTCACTAAGGTCTTCACGCGGTCCAACGCATTAACCCTCCCACCACCACCTAGTGAGATCAGTCCTCTCACTGTCGCAGGGGGCCCAGAAAAGCCCAGTGACCTGCCAGGGTCCCGCAGCTAGGAGTGCCCACGTCAGCCGCAGAGCCCACCTTCCAGCAGGTGTATTCAAGCCACGATGACCACCCCCCTCTCTGGAGGTCTGCTCACCTCAGTTAGCCCAGGAAGGTGCCAGCCTCTCCCCCTGCCCGTCCAGCCCTGGAGAATCAGCCAGGGGAGGGCTTGTGCGCAGGGGTGGGGAGAGTTTTGAACCCCACGCCTTTGTGCAGCCATGTCCTTCCCACGTTCAGGTCTGAATTTTGAAAGTGAGCCCACCACAGACTTATAAACTGAGTCCAATTAAACAACCACAGTTCTTAGGCAAGTGGCAAGAAGCCAGGTGGACCTCGGGGGGAGCTGGGCGAGAGACCCACCAAGGGCTCCTCGCCCAGCGCTGTGGCCCACGGAGGCTCTGCCACCCCACGGTGGGCACCAAAGGGCTCGGGGAAGCCAGGTGGCATCACACTCCATCGCACGGCCACGCCAGGGCAGCCACGCCCCAGGCTACCCACCCCGGGGGGTCCCAGCAGGCCCTGCTCCTCCGCGCCCTCCAAAGCCGTCCTAGGCAGCCAGGAAGCGCCGCGATACTCACGCTGATAATGCTGCAACAGCCGGTGAGTCCGCACGTCCCACACCTTCACCGTGTTATCCATGCCGCCGGCAGCAATACACGTGCCGCTGGGGTGGAAGTCCACGCAGGTGACAAAGCTGGGAAGACAGGGCCCGCCATGCGCTATGGGAGGGCTCTGAAGGCCCAGGGAGCCCCACCCTGGACACCTGCTCCCTCAACCCAGGACACCCTTCCTTCAGCCTCATTTCTTTACCGAGTGGCCCAGGGGAACAAGGAGGAAGACAGGGTGAAAACAGTGGCCAGCAGGGAAATGGGGTGAACATCCCAGTGTCACTTTTAAAAATACAAGCAGAGAAAGCTGCCTTCAGAGCCACCGGCCAGAGGGCTGCGCGGGGGTTTTCAAAGTTGGAGCCGGGGCCCCCGCCAGACCTGGCCGCCAGGCGGCAGCTGCCAACCAAGGCTCAGGCGCAAAGATCCGGGAGGCCACGGGGCAGGAACCCCCAGGCTGGTAACAACCCCCCTTGAGGCTCCCCGCTAGCTGGGGAGGCAGAAGCCGGGGCTCAGTTAGGACCCCAGGACGGACGAACCCCTACTCTAGGGCAGGCACCTCCCTCTCCCCAACGGGTGGCACAACACAAACCGCCAGCCACTGCGGCCAGAGCCCGGCAAGGTTTTTGGCCAACAGCCTCCACCATCCCAGACGCGCTAAGAAGCTCTGAAATGCACTTTGAGGGCAGATGGGGAGTGACTCTTTACCCAAGAGTAACTTGGGGTAAATTACTCAAATGTTTGGGTAAATTTGGATGATGACAACGTTTTAGAAGTGGAAGGTGGTGATGACAGCACAACATTGTAAAAGTAAGTACACTTAAAAATGGCTGAATGGCTGCTATACAGCTGTTACCACAGTAAAAAAAGGTTAGTGCGTTTGGGGGGTCTGAGCTGAACTGCTTTCAGACAGTTGTCACATTCTGAGAAACAGAAAACAAAGGGAAATACAAGACAGGCCCAAAGAATTACATGCCTGGAGGTAATGTGTGACCTCAAATACCTCATGTCCCTGTATTTGTGGGGATGGGGATGGGCTAGAACCTTCCATCCACCCAAAAATAGATGCAGGGCTCAGGGGCTGGCCCCTGCAAAGGGTGCCAGGCAGGGAGCAGCAGCGACGTGGCCGCTGGCCCCCACAACCCCCACCACTAAAGCCCCTGGGCCCCCTGGTGCCCACATCCCTGCTCGCTGCTTAGCACCCTGCAGGGAAGGCCGAGGGCACAAGGAGACTCACCCGCCATGCTCGCAGTACGAGTGGACACACTCCCGGCTGGTCTTGTCCCACAGTTTGACAGTCTTGTCGTCACTGGCGGACACAATGAGCCGCCCATCGGGGGAGAACCTGAGCCAGGAGCAGCACTGGTCAAAGCCCGATTCAGACGCTGTGGGCACCCCAGCCACACCTCCCCGTGCTGCCCACCGCCTGCCCCAGGAACTGCCTGGGTTACATGCCCTGCTCTGAGCCCCAGAATGATCCTCCTGGGCAAGTGGCTTCAGCCCTCTGAGAGACAGGCAAGAACAGGGCCCACCTCACGGAGCTGGGCGGGCCTGGGGTACAGAAGTGTGCGTCATGCCCCTGTCAGCATGATGGCAACTGGCAGCACGCAGCTGGCACGGACTGCCCGCACCTCGGCATCAAGGTACTAAGAGCTCCATCAGCGCACCACCCCGTTCTCAGGGCCTCCTGCATCTACATCTGACTGTGTGTGGGTCAGCAAAACACCAGCTGCCAACAAAAGGGCATGGAGGGAGCAGATGTGGCTCAAGCAGTTGAGCGCCTACCTCCCACATGGGAGGTCCCGGGTTCGGTTCCCGGTGCCTCCTGAAAAAAAAAACAACAACTCAGAGAAGCAATGCGGCTCAGTGGTTGAGCTCCAGCTAGCTTCCACATATGAGGTCCCGGGCTCAATCCCTGGCCCCCAGTACCTCAAAAAAAAAAAAGACACAGAGGTTCTAGGAACCCATCACCAAAGGCCCGGCCCCTGTTCTCAGAAGCCTGATCGTGAGCCCTGCATGGCAGCTAGGGACGTCCCAGGACAGAGGAAAGGGGGTACCCAGGGGGACAAGCAACTCGTGTGGGGTCCCCAGAGAAATGCAGCTCGATGGTTTCCAACCTGTGACCTCCACGGTTTCCTAGTGTCCCCTGGTGCCCCCATGCCCTTCCCCAGAGCAAAGAGACTTGACGTGGGAGGAAGTTCTGTTGAAAGGAACGGAATAAGCTGGAAGTCAGCAAGTTTGTACCTGTGATTCTCAAACCTCGGAAAGCCCTGCAGGTTGTCTGGCCTCCCACCTCCGGGCCAACAGACCTGGGGAGAGCAGGCCCCCACCTGGCATCTCTGAACAAAACCAGGCTCCAAGGAACAGCACACTGAAGGCACGTAGGCAAGCCTCCGGCCCGAGACTGGTTCGAATCCCAGCTCTGCCACTGACCCACTGTGTGCCTGGGGCAAGACATGACAGTGCTCTGGGCCTCGGGCTCCCCACCTGCGAATGGAAACGCCAGCCCCTAGCCCGCAAGGCTGCCAGCATGCGAGTGCCGAGGCTCTCGTTATCGTGGCTGTGGCTGCTTTGGTAGGTGGCCCCGGCTGACCGGCATGGATGTCCCAGGGCCATCATAGCTGGCACTGGACTAACTTACTTTTCACGTATCACCTCCCCAAGGCATCCCAACAACTTATAGTGTAGAAACATTATCATTCCCATTTTTTACAGCTACGGAAACCAAGGCTCGCAGAGCTCGAAAGCTTCTAAGTAACTTGCTCAAGGGCACGATGCTGGCCCCGGCAGCCCCTCTGCACCCCCCAGTCGCTGGAAAGCACGATGCTCACTTGGCACAGCGGACCCAGTTGATGTGCTGGCTCAGGGAGAACAGGAACTTCTGGCGATGGGTCGACCACACCTTGATGGTCTTGTCATCAGAAGCCGTCAAAAGGGACTGGCCATCACTGCAGAAGTGGACGCTCCTCACCGTGGCCGTGTGCGCCCGGAACACTGTCGACTCGCCTTTGCTGCGGGGACAGGCGTGCGGAGTCAGGAAACCCCCAGCAATGCCCTATCGGCGCTCTCCCCCACCCTCTGCACCCCTTCCAAAGTCAATTCAGGCTCGAGGGCCCCAGTCCTCAAAAAGAGAAGCCAGAGTCTCCCCCACGGGGCAGAGCACTGCCCTCCCACCCGCCCACAGCATCAGGCCTGGAACCCCTGCAAGGAAGGCTGAGCGCAGCCCAGAATCCTCTTCCAACCCTGAGGGAAGGCCCCAGCTGGAACCCCAACCTTGGAGGTGGGATGGGTGTCCCACTGTGACCAGTCCAGGGAGCCAGGACAGAGGACTAGGTGGGGGCAGCGCTGGCACCAGGGCCCCGGCCTCAGACAAGACCCTCAAAGTCTAGAACTCACACATTGGGTACCCAGATGCGGACAGTCTTATCGCGGGAGCCCGAGGCAAGCAGGTGTCCCGAGGGGGAGAAGTGCACGCAGGTCACGGCGTCTTTGTGTCCAGCGAAGCGGTAGGCACGTGACTGAGGCTTCATGTTCCAAACCATGAGGCACGAGTCCATGGAGCCACTGGCTGGGGGAGGGGGGAATTTGGGGACCCTCGGCTCAGGAGGGCCTTGGGCCTCCAGCAGGAAGGAAAGCACCGCTGCAGGGCCGGCTCCGCTGTCCCCAGCATCCACCAATGGAGCAGTGAGAAAGCTGCCCACAGGGACAGGCCACACCTCCAGGGACTGCTGACCAGGCGTCTGGACAGCCTGTGGCCCAACAGTTGTCCAAGCACTGCCCACTTGGGAACCGAAGCAGCAGAGGTCCCTCACTACCAAGGGGCCTCCGGGAAAATCACCCCCACAGGGCCCTAGGTCTCCCCACAGTCACACCCCAAGGGCACCAGAGCCATCCCCCAACACTGGGGGGCCAGTCCAGCCCAAAGGGCCTTTTACCATGGAGAGGGCCCAATTCTATCTTGGAGGAGGCCAAGAGGAGGTCTGGAAATGACCTCGGTTCCCTTTTAACCTACAGCATACCACAAGGCCAGCAGCCTCTGGGAGGGAACCTTGACCATGGTGTGAAAGGGTGAGCCTCATCAAAAGCAAGCCGCAGCCAAGGCGGCTATGTATGAATCCCCAAGCGGCCAAAGAAAGGGGTACACCCAGATGCTGCACAAGGCAGGGTAGGGAGGAGTGCCTGGCTCTCCAACATCTTTCTTATTGGCAGTCATCTTCAACAAGAAGGTGCACCCACATTGCTGTGGACAACAGAATTGACAGAGACACAAGGAAAAGAAGCCACTGTTTAGGGTCCATTCCACAGACCAGATCTGAAAAGTGGCTGGGGTGTGCAGGGAAAAGCCCAGAACCCAGCCCCACCCTCACAGGCTGTGTGACTTTGGCAAGATTCCTAACCTCTCTGAGCCTCATACTCTTCGCATGTAAATTGGAGCTCACAAAGCCCAGCACCCAGAGAGCTGGCAGGCTGAAGCCAGATGGCAGGTCTAGACAGAGCACCTGTGTCCTCACCGAGCTCTGATCTCCCAGCCCCCCAGCCCCCAGGGGGAAACGTGGCCTTCTTGGCTCATAACCTAGTGCCTGGGACAAGACGCCTCCTCTTACCCAGCTGCTTTGTGTTGAGACTGAAGTCCACACAGGTAACTGCATCTCGGTGGCCCTTAAAATGCCTCTCCAGTGAAGGGTCATCCTAGGGGAAAGCCAGGGTCAAATTTGTGAAACCTAGGTGAGGAAGGAGCTTCCCAAGGGGCCAAGACTTTTCCTGCAACAGCCAGGAGGGGTGTAAATGCTCAAGCCTTGATCTGATACATAGAAAATCCCAAGAGAACCACTAGAAAACTATTAAAATGAATAAGTGCAGGGAAGCGGCTGTGGCCCAATCAGTAGGGCTCCCGTTTACCATATGGGAGGCCCCGGGTTCGGTTCCCGGGGCCTCCTGGTGAAGGCAAGCCCGCCCTCACAGCGTGGTTAGCTGACCCAGCGAGCACAAGCAGCAAGGGGGGGATTAATGAATGAATAAATAAAATCTTTAAAAAATAATAAAAAATAAAAATAAAATAAAATGAATAAGTGCAGCAAGGTTGCAAGATTCAACAACACATAAAAATCAGTCATTGTATTTCCATACACTAGCAATGAACAATCCAAAAAATAAAAGTAAACAATTCCACTTACAATAGCATCAAGAAGAATAAAATACATAGGGAAAAAATTAACAAGAGAAGTGTAAGATGTTGTAGTGGTTTGGAGCTGTACGTACTCCAGAAAAAAATGTTCTTAGGAATTGAACCCTGGACCTCATATGTGGGAAGCCGGCACTCAAGCACTGAGCTACAGTGGCTCCCCCGAGTTGGTTTTCTCGTGTGTTTTGCTTGTTTGTTTTGTTTTTGTTTTTAGGAGGTACCGGGGATGGAACCCTTGACCTCGTATGTGGAAGCAGGCGCTCAAACACTTAAGTTACATCTGCTCCCAGTAGGACATTCTGATGAGGCTCCTTCAGTTAAGGTGTGGCCCAGCCCTATAAGGGTGCATCTTAATCCTCTTACTAGGGAAGCGGCTGTGGCTCAATCAGTGGGGCTCCCGTTTACCATATGGGAGGCCCCGGGTTCGGTTCCCGGGGCCTCCTGGTGAAGGCGGGCCCGCCCGCGCGGCGTGGTTGGCTGACCCGGCGAGCACAAGCAGCAAGGGGGGGAGAAATGAATAAATAAATAAAATCTTAAAAAAAAAAAAAAAAAAAAAATCCTCTTACTGGAGTCCTTTATAAGTGGAATGACATTCAGACAGAGAGAGAGAGAGAGAGAGCCACAGGGCGCAAGAAGTTGAACAACAGTGGAACCTGGAAGAGAAGTGAGAGGCCAGGAGAGGCCGCCACGTGCACTGCCATGTGACAGAGAAGCCAAGGACCAGAGATTGCCGGCAGCCAGCCCCAGAATGCCACAGCCTGCGGGGAGAAAGCACCGCCTTGATGATGCCTTGATTTAGACTTTTTCCCGGCTCAAAACCATGAGCCACTAAATTCCCATTGTTTAACCCAACCCATTGCATGGTATCTGCTTGAGCAGCCCAGAAAACTAAAACAGACGTGTACAGTGAAAACTACAAACATCAGAGAAAGAAATTAAAGAGGACCTAGATAAATGGAAAGATGCCCCATGTTTGTTGTTTGGAAGGCCTAATATCAAGATGGCAATACTCCCCAAATTCAACTACAGATTCAACACAATCCTCATCAAAATACCAGCAGCCTTTTTGGCAGAAATTGGCAAGGTAGTCCTAAAATTCATATGAAAATGCAAGACACCGAGAAGAGTAAAAACAATCTAGAAAAAGAACAAGGTTACAGGACTCGCACTTTCCAATTTCATAAGTTACCACAGTGTGGTATTGGCATAAGGACAGAAACATAGATCAATAGAATAGAACTGAAGAGTCCAGAAATAAACCCTTACATTTATTATGGCCCACTGATTTTCAAAAGGGTTCCAAGACAATTCAACAGAGAAAGAATGGTCTCTTTTCAACAAATGGTGTTAGGACACCTGGATCTCCTCATGCACAAGAACGACATTGGTCCCCTACCTCACACCATTTACAAAAATTAACTCAAAATGGATCAAAGACCTAAGTATAAGAACTAAAACTATAAAACCCTTAAAAGAAAACATAAAGGTAAATCCTTATAACCTGGGATTAGACAATGATTTCTAATATATGACACCAAAGCACAAGAAACAAAAGAAAGAAATGGATAAACTAGACTTCATCAGAATTAAAAATGTTTGCGCATCAAAGGACACTACCAGGCAAGCAGACGTGGTTCAAGCAGCTGGGTGCCCGCCACCATATGGGAGATCCCGGGTTCAGTTCCCAGTGCCTCCTAAAGAAGACGAGCAAGACAGTGAGCTGACGTGACAGACTGGCACGGCGAGCTGACACAACAAGATGACAACATGAGATGACACAATGAGGAAACACAATGAGAAACACAACAAGTGGGAATGGAGGTGGCTCAAGCAATTAGGCACCTCCCTCCCACATGAGAGGTCCCAGGTTCAGTTCCCAGTGCCTCCCAAAAAGAAGACGAGCAAACACAGAGAGCCAATAAAATAAATCTTAAAAAAAAAAAAAGACACTATCAACAAAGTAAAAAGACAACCTACAGAATGGGAGAAAATTTTTGAAATCACTCATCTGTTAAGGGTCTAATATCCAGAATATATAAAGAACTCATACCACCCAACCACAAAAAGATAAACAACCCAATTAAAAAGTGGGCAAAGGACTTGAATAGACATTTCTCCAAAGATGATATACATATGGCCAGTGAGCACATGTCTTTGCTCATCATTTGTCATTAGGGAAATGCAAATCAAAACCACAAGGAGGTACCACTTCACACACTAGGATGACTATAATCAAAACGAACCAGTAATAACAAGTGTTGGTGAGGCTGTGGAGAAATTAGAACCCTTTTACACTGCTGGTGGGAATGTAAAATGGTGCAGCAACTTGGAACACAAGTTGGCAGTTCCTGAAAAGGTTAAACATTCAGTTACCCAATGACCCAACAATTCTACTCCTGCATATATACCCAAAAGAATTGAAAACAGATGTTCACACAAAAATTTGCATATGAGTGTTCATGGCAGGATTATTCATAACAGCCCAAAAGTGGAAGTAACCTAAATGCCCATCAACTGATGAATGGCTAAATAAAATGTGGTATGCCCATACAATGGAATATTATTCAACCATAAAAAGGAATGAAGTATTGATAAATGCTACAACATGGATGAACTCAAAAATATTATCTTAAGTAAAAGAAGCCAAATACAAAAGGCCATATATCATATGATTCATATAAAATGTCCCAAATAGGCAAGTCCATAGAGACAGAAAGTGGATTAGTGGTTGTCAGGGACTCAGGGGAAGGGAGAAATGGGGAATGTCTGTTAATGGGTTCCAAGTTTCTCTTTGGGGTAATAAAAATGTTCTGGAATTAGATAGTGATGATGATTGCACTTTTTAATTGGGTTGTAAATATACCAAAAGCCATTGAACTGTACATTTTTCAAGGATGAATTTTATGTTATGTAAATTATATCTCAAAAAAAGTTAATTTAAAAAATGCCCAGGGAGCAGATATGTCAAGCAGTTGAGTGCCCGCCTCCCATGTGAGAAGTCCCGGGTTCGTTCCTGGTGCCTCCTAAAGAAAACAAACAAATAACAAGCAGACAATGAGCAGGCATCGAGCAATGACAATGAGCAGACAACGAGCAAAAACTAACAGAGAGCAAATGTGGCTCAAGCAGTTGAGCGTCCACCTCCCACATGGGAAGTCCCAGGTTCATTTCCGGTGCCTCCTAAAGAAAAAAAAACAGACAACTAGCAGACAGCAAGCACAAACAATGAGCAAACAGACAAGGGAGCCTTGGGGGAGGGGGGGAATGACCAGAGAGAGAAAAGCACCCTTTTCAGCACTCCCACCTCCCACCGTGGACTGGCCAGTGAACTCAAAGGTCAGCCCTGGACAGGTTCTCAGTGACGTAGCTGCTGCCACCACCACCATCTCCACTTTACCCAGCCTTAGAGAAAGAGAGCCATTCAGGGAAATGTTTAGGGAGACATGGGAGAGAACATTCTGGGGGCTCTCTATCCAACAACAGATCGTGTCTCAGCACTTGGAGGGTTATATCCCAGCCCTCTTAACATCCACCCCCACTTCCACAAACATCAGAAACCTCAAAGAAGCACCTCGAGTGCCCCTGGGAGCCCAATAAAGCCTCGTCTTGGGAAAGGGTGCCCTTGGGGCCGAGCAAGGCCTCCAACACCCCACAGAGTTGTGCCCAAAACAAAGGCCTGGTGGCTCTGTGCCCAGCTCCATTCCTAACACACCTGCCTGCCTCTGGCTTTCTTGGGGAGGGTGGCAGCTGGGGAGCCTCCCAACAGAGCAGCATCCACCCCGAGGCTGTCACCTGAGACTTCTGGAAGAAAAAGGGCGTGACAGTGGCCACCTCTAGGCTCAGTGTGCAGAGGCAAGTTCAGGTCCACCCCTGAGGAAGGTGCCCTGGAAAGTGCCAGCATCCCCAACCCCACACCCACAGGCTCTGTGGTTCTCTGTGTGTAAGCCTCATCTCCCCCCAAGAGATATAACCACCCTGTGGGTTGTAGAGTTTGTGGGGAGTGCACCAGACTGGGGATCAGATCCTAATCTGGGTCCTCTACCCAAGTCCCCAGATGCTTAACAAGGACACAGGCTGCCACCCAGTCTCACGGCCAGAGGGCTAGGCAAGTTCCAAGCAACCTGGCAAAAAAGAAGTGGGCCTTGGGATGCTCCCCTCTGGCCTCTGGGGGAGCCTGGGACTCAGAGAAGGTGGCAGGGCCCAGGTCACGCAGCAGGCCTGTGGTGCCCCAGCATCCCAGCGGCCTGCTGTTCCCACCCGTCGGGCAGGCGGTGCCCTCAACCAGCCCCCCACCCCACCCCACCCCATACAGGCTTCACGGTGAAGAGACTGAGGCCAGGGAGGCCCCAGGTCACATCTCGAATCAAGCCGTGCTGCTTGGCTCCCGCATTAGGATGCAAACCCTGGGGACAAGAACGGTTCTTTCGTCCCCGTAGCCCCGCACAGGGCCTGACTCGCAGGAGGCGCTCCGGAAGGGCCTAGAGCCCCTGGCAGCCAGCGCCGCAGCCAGGCGCCCATCGCCCCGGCGGGGAGACTAAGACCCGGCACCATCGGCTGCACACTCGGGACGGACTGTGTTACTGTATGGTACGTGAATAACGTCAACAAAACTGCTCGAATTAAAAAAATACAAATAAAAATGAGGCCTTACCGGGCAGGGCACGGCCATGGCGGGGCCCGGGGCGCCCGAGGAGCCGGAGGAGCCCGCGGCGGCTGCCGTTGCGGCCCGTTCAGTTTCCGCGCCCCAGCCGCCGCCAATAGCAACGCGGTGAGCGGCCGAGCCCCGCCCCGCAATTAAAGGCGAGGCGGGGCCGCAGCTTTTTGTCCCCCGACCGGAAGCAGCGCGGTAAGGTCAGCTCCTTGGCCTCCGCGCCCAGCTCCGCAAGGCCGGGCAGCCCACGGACAGCGTAGCCAAAGGCCTCTGTCCGCCATCGCTCATTCCTCCTGAGAAACGAAAAAGCCGGGGATGAGCTGGTTCATTCCACCGACGCATCGCCCGGTTAACGCGGCGGCGAGCGCGGCCTTCTGGGAAATGCAGTTTCGAGCCGCCAGCATCCCTGTGTGTGGAGGAAGGTGGAACTACATTTCCCAAGATGCCGTGAGGGCGGGGCTAGGGTCGGCAGCACAGGCGAAGACCTTAAGGATCCCGGAAGCGGGGGGCACGTGGGCCGCTGTGTTTGTATTGCTTTAAAGGACCCGCTGGCGGGTTTTTTGGAGGAGACCCTTTTAAGAACCAATTTTTCGGCCCTCCGGGAACCTTCTTAAGCCCTTTAAACCCTC
Organism: Tolypeutes matacus; assembly: GCA_026826555.1. Classification (NCBI taxonomy): domain Eukaryota; kingdom Metazoa; phylum Chordata; class Mammalia; order Cingulata; family Chlamyphoridae; genus Tolypeutes; species Tolypeutes matacus. Next base: position 25,712,065 of record JAKSZT010053825.1, on the reverse strand, counting down.
CGAACGCACTTAAGACAGGGTCGATTTAAAAACTCGAGACACTCGGAGGCCTATCCATGGGATCTAGAAAACTCGAAATCCCAGTTCTTGTCCCGGTGTAACCTTTGGAAAAACGGCTCTGCTCTCTGGGTCCCAGTTTCCCTATTTGTAATCTGAGGGAGTGTGATGTGCCCTCTCTGGACCCGTCAACCTTGAGAAGCTCTTATAAATTGCATGTTTTAAAAAAGAAGGCAACCCAGGAGGCCGTCCACCGGACCTTATTCCCTTCTTTCCGCAGGCCCATGGAGTAGGCTGTCTATAAGTCTGTCTCTCTTCAGGTATTCTCCCAATCTGGAACTGATTCAGACTGATTGTTCTTGCAAGATTCAGGAAACTTCCCTCACCAGCCCTGGTCAGGGAGGCCGGCTTGGCCAGATTCCAACACTGATGAGGCCAGGAGCTGAGGTTTCTTACCTCATTGTGGGAGCTAAGATGTTGTTTCCTTGGACCTGCAAACCAGAGCTCCGTTCTCTAAACTCAAACTGGTATGTTAGGGATTTGGCTCTGGTAGGTCTAGAGCAGGACACATGACACAGGAATATATTTAATCTCATCTTTACTGTGATTTGGCATCCATTTGGGTTCTTTATGTTAGAAGTGTCCGGGCTAATTTAACTTAGACAGAATGAAAGTCCCCTTAAAACAGCCACAAGCTCACTGGTTCACTCACATATACTGCAAAACTGTTCAGCACTGTTCAAGGACAGCTCTCCGTCTTCCCACCAACATTTGTGTCTTAATCAGTTGTTCTCTTGCCTGCCAGTCAAACACTTAAGGGAGAAAGTTAAAGAAGAAGATAAAATCTAAATACAGAATAATCTAGTCATTAAACTTAAGAATTCCTTTGTTGTGTTTTTTATATTGTTATGTTTTGTCAGTTTTAGCAGTGGAATATCCCTGGTCTACAGGAGTTCGTAATTTGGAGTTTTGAATTTAGAAAAACTCTTCTATAAAATTATTTTCAAGTGTCAGTCTTGCTCAGAGAAGCACTGGAAGATTTTACTCGCCCTTCCTAGTCTCCTATCCTTATCCACCATAGAGGAGGAGCTCATTTATTTGCCAAAAAAAAATGCAAAAAGGTCCACTCTGTCAATGCTACACAGACAACCACTGATACAACCTGCATAAACCAAAGTTGATACCTCTACTTTCTGACTTGGCAGGGCCCTAACCCCTAAGTTCCACCTCCATTAGATTGTCTCCAGTTTGGCCTGGGGCCTCCATGTTGGGAGAGCCACGTGTTGGGAAGGCTTCCATGTTGGGGAAATCCTGGGGGAGACAGAATGGGGAGAGGGCTTCTTTTACAAGCCCCCCTCTGGCAGGGATGGCTCCATCCTGGTGCAATGCTCACCCTAATCCAGTATGCCCTCATCTTGACTACATCTGCCAAAACCGCGTCTCCAAACAAGGTCACATTCTCAGGTTCCCAGTGGACATGAATTTTGGGGAAACACTATTCAATGCAGTGCAGTTCTGGTGACAGGACTGAATATGGCATGTCTGGGGAGCACGGACAAAGGTGGGGTCAGGAGTAAGGCCAGATTTTGAGGCTACAAATGTAGACGGGATTCCTGGGAATCAGCCCCAAAGGGTCAGGGAGCCACATGTTCCATCCCAGAGCTGAAGTGAGCCAAAAGAGAGCCTCTCCATGGATGGGGCTATGAGCCCCAGGCCCACCTACTGTGGAAATGACCCTGCAGGTGCCCCTCCTCAGGGAGCCCACTGCAATCTTGGACCCCAGTGGCACCCACTGTGGAATTGGTGTGCCCCTGCGGGTCAATTTTCTCTAAGGACAGGACACACCCCAGAGCAGGAGAGGTCCAGTGGGGCCTCAAGCCCTCAACCCCACCCTTCTCTACTCTTCTTTCCAGAGCGGTGGCCACTCTGGTCTGAAGCCTGCACTTCATTGACTCAGGATGTCACTCTGGGTGAGCATCCAGTTTGGGCCCGCCCTCTGATGTTGCAAACAAGTGTGTACCATGACTGGGGCTGCTGTGGCGATTCCTGGGGACAGTGATGTCCATGGGCCTAGGGGTCATGAGGCTGGTTTCTAGGAAGTGTGAGAACACAGAACTGGCAGCCCATTCAAGTCAGATGAGAGCCCTCTGTGTACTGAGTCCTACCCACAGCCTATGACCATGACCCTGCTGAGGTCATGTCCTCTCTCCCCCTCCCCCAGAGCAGCTCCATGAGAAAGGCCGAGCTACTGTTTCATCTTGTCCAGGGCAGCCCAGCTGTGATAAGGGAGCAAATCCCACAAGGCCGAGGCTGGGGGCCTGGTGCAAACACTCACAAAGGGCCTGAACTCGAAGCTGAGTGCCTCCTGGTAGATAATGCAGGCAGAGCTTCAGAGCAGCAATTCTCGGCCCTGGTTGCTGTTCAGAACCTTTGTAGGGGGAAGCTGGGCATCAGTGTTTTTTGAAACCTCCCCCGGTGAGTCCGGTAGATAGCCAGGGCTGAGAACTACTGCTCTAGACCTGCATCGTCCAAAAGAACTTCCTGTGATGGTGGAAACGTCCACTACGGTAGCCCTGGTCTCACGTGACCACCAAACACTTGAAATGTGGCTAGTGTGGCTGAGGATGTGCCTTTTTTATTTTATTCATTTGTAATTAATTTATAATTAAAGGTAAACAGCCACATGTGGCTTGTGGGTACTGGCTTGGACAGCGCGGCTCTAGGTGTGGACTGGCCCTGTGGCTTTGTATACCTCACTCAGGCTATAGGACTCCAGTCTTCTCACGGGGCTGTGTGGGGCACAAGGTCCACCCACGGTAGTTGTGGTGATTTTTTGATGCTGGGGCCCTTGTGTGAGTGTCTCGTGGCTGCCGAACAAATCACCGTGAAGTTGGTGGCTGAAAACAATAGAAAGTTATCCTCTCCCAGTTTTGGAGGCTCCAAGTCTGAAATCGAGGTGTCGGCAGAGCTATGCTCCCTCTGAAGCTCTAGGGGAGGATCCTTCCTGGCCCTTTCCAGCTTGTGTGGTCCCAGGAGTTCCTTGGCTTGTGGGGCAGCAGAGGTCCAGCCTCTGCCTCCATCTTCCCGTGGCCTTCTCCTCCGTGGCCCTGTGTGCCTGGCCTCCTCTTCTAAGGAAGCCGCCCATCCAAATCCAGGACGACTTCCCCTTCACTTAATTCCATCTGCAGCGGCCCTGTTTCTAAATCAGGTCACATTTGCAGGGACCAGGGGTTAGGACTTGAACATACCTTTTTAGGGGACACAGTTCAACCCATTACAGTTGAAGTCCCAACCCTGGGGACCCAAGGCAAGACAAAAGCAGGCAGGCCACAGCTCCTTGTGCCCTGCAGCAGGGCAGCGCCGGCTGCCTCTGTAGACTGGAGGGCAACGGGAGCGTCCTCCTCCAGGGAGCCCTAAGTTGTGGAGCGGTGAACTGGCCCAGGACAGCAAAACAACTAACAACTTTCATGTACTGCAGGGTCACTGTACACCAAATACCACCTGAAGTCTTAACTGCAACCCCAGAGGTGGTTCAGTATGACACTCATCTTACTGGTGGGGGAACTGAGACTCAGAGTAAGTGGGGAGCCGGGAGTAGGAGGCACACCTGTCTTTCTGCATCCACGAAGATGGACTTCAGTGGGACTAAAGAGAGCCTCAAGGCTTTCAGCCCCAGCCCCAGAGATGGGGCTGAAACTGTCCCAGAGCAGCCAAGCTCACACGAGAAAGACCTTGTGTCTTGTGGGTTATCTTACAGTCAGGTAGGCTTGGTATCTACTCCACTTTACAAGCATTTCTCTTTCATATCAAATTCGTGTTTTAATAATGGACCAATGGACTGGAAGTAGAGCTGATAATCAGGACAATGTCCCAGTGTGTCTTGTGGCTTCATGTCCCACTTCCCCTCCTCTGTCACCCTGAGAAGCAGGGCTTCTCAGGTGGGAGGGTGTCTTGGCTTGCCAAGCTGTATGACAAACACCACACAATGGGTTAGCTTCAACAATGGGAATTTATTGGCTCGTAGTTTGGAAGGCCAGAAGTGGGAAATCGAGGCATGAGCGAGGCCACGCTTTCGCCCCCAAATCTGTAAAGCGTTCTGGGGCTGGTGTGCGGCACTCCTGGAGCTCCTTGGCCTGTATCCCTGCCTCTCATCACATGGAGTCTCTCTCTGTCTGGCCTGCTCTTCCCCCAGATCATCACTTGGCTCGTGTGTGAATGTCACCTCTTCAAAGGCGCCTCCCCGACCCCACCCCAGGCATCCTCCCACGCCTCCATCCTCCTGTGCCAGCTCCTATCTCTACCAAAAGTTATGGTGTCTACTTATATGTTGTTGGCTTATCGTCCATCTCCCCTGGACTAGGAGCTGCACGAGGGCAGGGGCCACCCTGCTCCGGTCACTGCCCAGGGTTGGACGCTCAGCCCTGGTCTGGCACAGAGGAAGGTCCCACAGACTTGTCTGATGACTCAATCCCTGTTATCACCAGGCCTGGGAAGTACCAGAAGATCCTTCCCAGGGTCCCCAGAGATGCTCAAACCCAGGGAGGGGCTTTCTATGGAATCAGGGTTTATTAGTCAGGGTTCTCTAGGGAGACAGAATCAACAGGAGATGTCTGTCAATAGGATGAGATTTTATAAGAGTCTCTCACGTGATGGTGGGGATGCACAAGTCCAGGTTCCGCAGGCAGGCTGCAAACCAGGGGCTCCGATGAAAGCCCAATGAAGGTCTTTGATGAATTTCCGGGAGATGCTGACTGTCCAAAGACGAGCTGGGAAATTCTCTCTGAATGCTGAAATCACTTCCTCTTATAAGGCATTTGACTGATTGGATAAAGTGTCACTTATTGCTGACAGCAATTTCCCTGGTTGATTGTAGATGTAATCAGCCATCTACGCAGTAAACTTACCGATGACTAAAGCCCATAAATGTCCTTATATTACAATTAGCCCAGTGCTTGCTTGGCCAAACAACTAGGCACAATTACCTGGCTGAGTTGACACATTAGCCTAAGCACACACGGGAACAGGCAATTCACATCCACAAGCCCTTGTAGGGTGCTAACTCCTGAGTCCCTACCCTAGCACAGCTAGAGAGGGAAAGAGCCAGCTCTGCTACAAGCAGGCTGAGCTCAGCAAGCGTCCTCACAGGGTCAGGCTCAGTACTGGGGGATTGGGTCTGTTGGTAGGATGGAGGGTTTTTCCAGGAGGAGGAGCAGGCATTTGTGGGGCACTTAATGGACAATCAGGTATTCGATGGTGGCATGGGTGCCCCGGAAAGGAAACGATGTGACAAAGGAGACACACCGTTTCTCCAGGGTGAGGCAGGCAGTGCTAGGCCTGCCTGGTGGGGGCTCACCTCCACTGTCTCCTGCCCACCCGTCAGCTGTGCTGCCCCTCAGGAGCCATCCCATCCCAGCCCAGCTGCAAGTGGCTTGCCCAGGTGACAGCGACCCACCTATGGCGTGTCATCCTCGGGTCCCAGGTAGGCTTGCACCCCCTCCATCACTGACATGCACAGGGCCAGAGTAGCCACCCTGTACAGGAGGGAAACTGAGTTCCAGAGAGGGCAGGAGACTTGTCTTCTAGTCCTGGATGAGGGGGAAGGGGACTCGATTTAGATGTGCGTGATGACATCTGTCAGTCTCCCTGGGGCACGCCACATGCTGTCTCACCTAAGCCCTCCAGATTCCCAGCAATGCCCTTCATGGCTACCTGGTCTGCTACTGCTGCCTCTTGAGCCTCACCTTGCACCCACCCATCCATGTGAGGACCACCCCCTGGGCCAGACCATCCCTCCTTGTGCCTTTTCTACCCTCTTCCCTCTGCTTGGGAGACTCTGGGCTCCTTGGGGGAAATCCTACCCTCCAGTCTTGGTTCAAATGCCCCTCCATGCCCAGAAGGCGCAGAATGGCCAGCCCTCCTCTGGGCCCCAGGGTCAGCCTGCCCAGACCCCTCAGGCAGATGGCTCCTGGGGCCAGATCCCACTCTGTCTGAGAGTCCACACGCACTTGGAGGGAGGGTCCTGGCACGCCCATCCTGGTCCCCTCTTGATCTTATGGAGCAGATGAAGGTGAGTTCACAGCTGCATGCATGTGCCTATGCGTGTGCAGCTGAGAGTGCATGTGTGTGTGTGCGTGTGCTGGTGGGCCACGGCTGTACCTGCGTGTGCTTGTGTGCCGACTTGACGCCTGTATCTGTGCCTGTGCATCTTAGTTTGGGTTCCCAGAAGCAGACCCCGAGGGAGGGTTCAAGTTTATTTGGGGAGTGATTCTAGGAAATACCAGTAGTGGGGAGGGGAGTGGGTCAGAGACCCATGGGAAGGCGGCCAGTGAAGGGTGTGTTCTTCAGCAAGTGGCCACTGCAGGTGGCCAGGGCCTGACCCCGCTGGGGTCATCCCACCTGAGGGGTGAGCGCGTCAGGGCCTCAGGCACCCATTGCGACAGCCATGGGGAGGCAATAACCCCCGCACTCTGGCCTGCCCTACACACGGGGGCAGAGAAAGCCCTTGGGCACAGGGTCTCCAGTCCTGGTGGCTAGAAGCAGGCTCAGGTGCACAAAAGTGGCAGGTGTGAAGGGACACAGGGAGAGTGCCAAGACGGGGAGCCGCACCAGGCCGCCTTCGTGCGTGTGTGCTGCCCGGACATGGGGCCTCCAGTGACCTCTCCTTACGCGCAGCTCGGCTGGTCCAGGGAAAGGCTGGCACAACATCAAGCAAGCTCCGGCCTTGCCCTCCTTCCCGCCCACCCTGGCTGGCTCATTCCTGCAGAGACCAGGATTTGCTGAATCACGCCAACCTGGCTCCAAATTTGGCCAAACAGACCTGCATGCCCTTTGGGCAGTGGCAGCTTCTGCCCCGGGCTGGGGTGGAGGCTGGGGGTCAAAGTTGGGGTGGGGGCAGGGAGATGGGGAAGGCCCCACTGCCCAGAAGGCACCAGCACTGGAACCCCGGCCTCCTCCAGCTGAGCCTTGCTGCCCACAGGAACCCAGGCTCTTGCCAGGGAAGGCCTCAAATGCCACGCAGGGATTCTTGGCCTCCACCCTGGAGGCAGTGAGGACGCTGGGGGCTCCATGTGCTGGCAGCCTGGCAACACGCAGTCAGCATCCCCTTTACAGGAGCTGCTCTGTGAGTGGGGCTGCATGCCCGGCTGGAGGGCATGAGGTTGAAGCAGGAGCACCCAGAGGAGGTTTTTATGATGGGCAAACCTGGGCCAATTGTCCAAAGCATTTTTTTTCTTTTACATGTCTTTTTTAAAACATGTATTTTTATTAGGAAGTTATGAGCTTACAAAGTAATCATGCGAAATGTGCAGAATTCCCATACATCAGCCCTCCACCAGCACCTTCCTGTCCCACGTCTTAAGTGTAGCAGGTCCCAAGCCCACTCAGGACCAGCCCAGGGCCAAAGGGAACTATTCCTCTTCGGGAGGGGTGGTAGCCAGGCACCATCTCAGCAAGGTTCAGGCATTCAGGAGCTTGCAGCAGGGCTGGGCGCAGGGCGCGATGGCAGTGGGCAAAGGGGGCACGGCCGGGTCTCCCTGGCAGGGTCTGATGACCATCCCATGAGAAGGGAGAGGGCCATGGAGGAAGTGTGGGAATCAGTTGTGCAGGGGTCAAACAGCAGAATGGAGCGAGGCCCAGGAGCTGGGGGCGGGGAGGAGTCCGCACAGAGGGAGGTCTCCTGGGCAAGGAGAGTGAAGATTTGAGTTAGGCCCACCTGGCAGGAACACAGGGTCAGGAGGGGGCCCTGAAGAAGCCCCTGAAGAAGGGGGAGGGGTCTGAGCACAGAGGCCTGGGCAGTAGAAGCCCAGCAGGAGGTGGGGCCCCAGCCCCAGGAAGGTGGTGACGGTGCAGAGATGGCAGGAGGCCCTGGAGAGTGCCAGGCTGTGGGCACACCAGGATCCCCAAAGAAGAGCAGGGGGCAGCGTTGTGGTGCGCGAAGGCGGCAGTGAGGGGCACCCTTGGGTGGGGCCGGGGGGATGGAGGAAGGGAAGGAGGGAGGTGGGTGGAGCTTGGGGAAGCCAGGGCCCTGGAGAAGTTTTCAGGGGCCGATAAAGAAGATGGAAATGCCCAGCAGGAACAGGAACGGGGTCTGTCTCCCTGGAGGTGGGGGGTGTGGCGCAGAGGGCAGGGGATGAAACCAGGAGGGCAGGTGACAGGGCACGGAGGTCTGTAGGGGAAAGGTTGAGCTGATTAGCTTGGAGGTGCAACACTGACTTGCTGTATAACTAACTGTGGGCAAAAGCTTGCCGTCTCAGAGCCTCAGTTTCCTCACCTACAACAGGGATCGTAACAGAACCTGGGGCACAGGGTTGCTGTGAGGATTAAACCACAGGCCTGGCACGTAATAAGCTTTCAATGACTTAAAAAAAAAGAAGGGCAGGCAACGGGGAGGTTGAGGAGCTCAGGCTGGCTCACACACTGCATGTACCCACCTACTCACATGTACACACACGTGTGTGCACAGGCAGATACATGTGCACGGGGAGCACACCGCTTACTGGAGTCACACCCAACAGGGCCAGGACGGGGCCTCGGACACGGTGCACCTTGGGGTGCAGCCCACCTGCTGGCAGAGCCGCTCAGAGCAAGGTTCAGGGCCTCCTGTCAGCCCCTGGGGGGAGGGCCCTCCAAAGTCAGAGCATCTCGTCAGAAGGTTCCTTGGAAGTCCTGAGCAAGGCCGCCAACATCACTTACTCAAACCCACAGCCTTGGCAGGACAGGGAGGGCTGTGGGGGTGCGGTAAACAGGGGTGCTGGCGGGAATCCCACAGGCCTGGAAACTTGGAGGCCAGACTCTATCTCTGCTCCCCCACCCCGACACAGCTGGAGAACAGCTCTGGGCAAGACCTGGGCCCCGAGGGACCCGAGTGAGGACACCTCCCACCCCACAGAGGAGTGGGCCAGAGGGGGCGTCCTGTTCTCCTTTCCTTCTGGGCCTGCAGCTCCCCACTGCCAGTCCCTGGGGCCTCAGCTGCCCAACATCTGCCTCGAGCATGGAGATCCAGGCCATGCTGAGGAGACAGGGAACTTCTGGGTTGTTTGAGAAGGAACCCACATCATCCTCGGAAAAGAAAACGGGTCCCCACAGTGCGGGGTCAAGCAAACAGGAGCTGCAGCAGCTCAGAGAAAGCAACGGTTGAACCAGCTAACCAGGGAAGGCTTCCTGCAGGAGGAGGTCGACAGTAGGGAAGGAATTCTTGGAGGGGGGGTTGGTGTGAACAAAGGCAGTGGGGAACGTGTTTGGAGGATTGAGTTAGGCCCACCTGGCAGGCACCCAGGGTCAGAGCAGAGGGCAGAGCCCCCTCCTCCGGGGTCCTGATTCCCAGAGCTGATCCATCACCCCTCACTGAGGCAGGTGGGCCCAGGGGCATGGACCCGCTCCCAGCACTGCGCCAAACCAGAGGCACGAGGATGGTAGGTGGGGTTCGGCTGCCACTTTCCCATCCCTCCGGCAACCCCTGTGTATCTGCCAGTCAGACAGGCCCAGGCCAAACCCCCATCACCCCAGCTGCCCACTGGTGTCACCCCAAGGCCAGGGCCGGTGGGGGGGGGGAGGATGGGCAGACCTGGCTCTCCTTCCTGCTCAGGGCCTTTTGGCTCCTGCCATGAAACACTCTCTGAGCTCATCAGGGTCACCAGAGTGCGTGCACTGCCGTGACCTATGCAGAAGCGTCAGGAACGCGGAGTATACTGGAGATAGGACGCAGGTCAGCATTGATAAGGTTCACGGAGCCAATAACAGAGCCCGAGTGCCCACAAGCCCACCCCCTGCTGCCCCCGCCTGGGCACTGCTGCTCCCCTCTACCCATTCCCGGGTCGCTGGGCCTGGCACCAGGCCAGAGACCCCCTCCCCGCATCTGTGTGAGGGCTCCTGGCTGGGCCTGAGAGGCCTGAGCTGCAGCCCTGCTGAGCCCCTGGGCTGCTCTGGACTCCGTGCAGCCAGCACAAGCTCCCGAGCACCCGCCGCCCCACATGCCCAGCTCTGTGCTCAGAGGGCGCTGGGGATGGCACTGTGCGCAAAATGGCAGGACCCTGGCCTCAGCGAGCTGACGTGCGGATGAAGGAGGCAGAGGCGAAGCAGGTGATGCGGCTCAGGGGTGAGATGTCTGTGCAGAGCGGCCGGGGAGGCAGGCAGCAGAAGCCATGGTGGTCAGGGAGGGCCTCTGGGAAGAGGCAACGCAGGAGCACGACAGGGGAGCGGCCCCCAGCAAGATCTGGGGAAGGAGAGTTTCAGGCAGAAAGGACAGAGATACCCAAGGCCCAAGGTGGGGATTTGCTGGGTGAGTTTAAGGGACAGAAAAATGTGTGTGTGGGGGGTGTCAGTGAGGTGGGCGACCTTACAGACTCCCGTGAGGACCTGGCTTCTAGCCTGAGATGGAGTCAGTGGAGGGATGCGATGCAGGCTTTTGCTTTTAAAGGACCACTGTGGCTGCCATGAGATTAGGCCCACCCAGCAGCCTCAGCACCACGGCAGAACCTGTTAGAAAGTCAGCTGCTGATTCAGGAACTCTGCAGTGGGGCCCAGGGGTCTGGGTTGCAGCAAGCCCTCCGCGGGATATACTGGTCTCCAGGCCAGCATTTCTCAGTGTTTCTGCAGAGCTCCAACCCCACCACATGCTCGGAGGAAAAGGGGATCTGTGGCCAGAGGCACGTGGGGAACGAGCCGCACCCTGTAGGCTCGCTGCAGCCACACCCCAGCCATGCTCCAAGCTCACAGCAGATTAAAATCTCTGCCAAGTCACAGCAGAAGGAAACCCACTCACCTGTGCTCCGCCCAGCTAAATTACATAACACGCTGTCCTAACTGGCTTGGCTGCGGAACACCTTTTCCAGAGAACACGTTATAAACATCCCGCCACATTGAAAACTACTGCTTCAGGTGCATTCCAGTTTATTTTCTCTGGGTTCCTTACTGTGCCTGGCTCAGAGTGAGCACTCAGTAACTGCCCTGTGAAAAATGCACGAATCTCTGCAGGTGATTTACAAACTAACTGACCTTACCCCAAGCTCTGGGGGGAGCTGGCTGCAGCCCTCCATGTACTGATTCCTAGACTGCCCTGGGAGCCCAGGTATCTGGGAGGATCTGGGAGCTGGAAGGGGAAGATGGAGGGACCCCCGCCTTGGCTCAGAGTACCCACCCTGCCTGAGCTGATGGCTCAGTCATGAGGTGGCTTCTCCAGAAAGTTCTTTTCACTCCAAGAACTACCCTCTGAGCCCTTTCAGTTTTGCTTGTAGAAGGCTTAGGAAATAAATCCAGCCAGGCCCCTGCTTCCAAGCTGAGCAGCCACTCCTCTGTCCCTTGCAGACACCCAAGCTTCAGAGCTGACTCAGGGCCCCTTTGAGTCCTCAAGGATGTCTGGGCTATCCCGTGCTCTCAAGGAAACTCCACCATGGGCCCTTAGTAGCAAAAGGCATCCCACCACAGATTCACATAAAGACTCAGGAGCCAGGTGGCCCCTGCTCCAAGAAGCCTGTGGCCCAGGAAATGCCAGAAGAGACCACGGGATCATAGCTGTCCCCATCGTGACTGCCAGAAGGGGCTTGGAAACACCAGGTCCATACCCCCATTCAACAGGTGGAGAAACCGAGGCCTGGAGTGGAGAAGGGATTGTCCCGGTCACACAGCTTGACTGTAATGCCCTAGGCACATCCCCAGATCCATACTCTGGTCAGTTGGGTAGTTTTCAGGGGTCAGCCCTGAGCAGAATGGCCACGGGGGAGACAGGCAGAGGGAGAGGCAGACAGGCTTGGGGTAGCCTTGATCTCGTCAGGCATGCAGGTAGGGGAAGGGACCATGGTGCCACATCCTATGGGGCTAGAGAGCACTGGGGGGTGGGGGGCGGGCGAGAGGGGTGAAGCCTGTGCAACCCTGTGACGCTGCATGGCTCAGCTCACGTGTGTGACACCACTCAGCACAATGTCATGATGTCACAATGCTGGGCGCACTATGGCTGCACTTGTGTGCCTACCTGTAAGTGTTACTTTGCAGCTACTGTGTGCTGCTGTCACTGTGACTAGAGTGAGTGGCTGGGCCCGTGGTAGGTGTGAGGGGTGTGGGTGAGTCTGGGCCCTGCAGCCCTGGCACTGCTTACGCATTTGAAAGATGCCCTGTGCGTGCACCTGTGAACTGACCAGCAGGCTGCCCTGGCAGACACTTGGCCCTCAGAGCTTCCAAACCTGAATTGCCCTTCAGAGCTGAGCTGCTTTCTGTCTGTAGTTACAGGAATATAAAGTTAGAAGAGCCCCGCCCCCCCCACACACCCCGCGTAGCCAGGGTTATCTTCTGATGAGCTGGTGCTGGCCAGGGAAGGGGGCAGGAGAGGAACTTGGGCAAGGGGCTTGAGGTCTGAGATGGGGAAGACTTGCCCCATGCCCTGTGGTCTGCCTTGCATCCCCACCCAGCTCAGCTCCACGGGGCTTCAGTTGACGCCTGACCACATATGCATAGACCGCAGAGCAGGATGGGAGGTGGCCTGTCCCAGGGTGAGCTGCAGAAAGAGGTACTGAGGGAGTTGCATGGACACCCAGGGGGCTCCTGTGAGCATACGTGTATGAGTGGCGTCGTGGTGGCAGGGTGCTTAAGGCATGGCCACTGCACATCTCCCCAGCACCTGCTCGACCAACAACCAAGCACCCAGGTGCCTGGCAAATGACCTTACTCAGTTGCCCCCAGCACCAGGCTATTTGCTGAGCAGCCACCTGCTTCTAGCTTCCCACATTTGCTTCTTTTCTGACACAACCCACCGACAGACTGCCCATCTCTGGGGCCTGAGAACTCCCCGGCACAGCCTCGTTGCACACAGCCCGTAGACAATCCTCGTGCATTTATCCACAGCACCTCCTGTGGACCAGCGGCACTGCTAATCCCCCACGCCCCCCAGGGCGTAACAACGAAGGTGCAGTCCACACGACCTCGGTATGGGGGGCTCAGCAAGGAGGAACCTGGGGGTGGGGGGGCTGGTGGCCGTTAGCTGGGGGGAAGCCCAGAGCTGTTGTCACAACCAGGCTGCTGCATCAAGCCGGATGGGCTCTGAAGGTTGGGTAAGGTTTGTGGCTGCCCGCCCCTCACCCCAGGCCTCCCAGACCCCCAAGGGCCCAGAGTCTACCCCGGCTGGGTCGAGAACCAAGGCTGCAGAGTGCCACCAACTCCCGAACCCCACCCAACAAGGTCAGGATATAAAGCTCCAGGAATCAGTCCCTCCACCAAAACAACTACAGAACTAGCAGGAACTGTCTGGATCAACTATTTTGGAACTCTGCCATCTAGTGGAGCACTGGGCAGCATCCACGGAAGAGGTGAAAGAAGAGGCTGGTATTACCTTGCTATAATCCAGCTATATATTGTCTACAAAAAACTTACTTTAGGTACAAAGACACAAAGAAGTTGAAAGTAAAAGGATAGAAAAAGGCATTCCATGCAAACAGTGGTCAAAAGAGAGCCAGAATGGCTATATTATTGTCAGATAAATTTAATTTAAATAAAAAATATTACAAGGTGGTGCATGATTAAAATTGCTTTTTCAAAAAAACATTACAAGAGACAGGGAAGGATATTATGTTTTTTTTAATTTTATTTTATTTATTTATTTTTTTACCAGGAGGTCCCAGGGATTGAACCCGGGTCCCTCCATATGGGAGACGGATGCCCAACCCTTTGAGCTACATCCGTCCCCCGGATATTATGTATTGATAAAAGGTTTAATCCTGCAAGAAGATATTATGATTACGTACCTCACAACACAGCTCCAAAATATATGAAATGAAAATGGACAGAATTGAAGAGAAAAAGAGATAGTCTACAATATTAGTGGGAGACTTCAATACACCATTTTCAATGATCGATACAACAGCTAAACAGAAAATCAGTAAAGGATTAGAGGACTTGAACAACACTATTAACCAGTTAGACCTAATAGAAATATACAGAACACTCCGTTCCACAATAGCAGAATACATAATCTTCTCAAGTGCACATGGAGCATCTTCCAGGAGAGGCCATGTCAGGCCTCAAATCAAATCTTAACAAATTCCTTTAAAATATTAAAATCAGAACAGAGTTTAGTGTGAGGAGCTGTCTTCTTGTTGAGTGGATCTGAGGACAACAGGAACTAGAGACACCACACATTTTCCTTTTCCTAATTAAGGGAAAGGTGAAGAGGTCAAAATTTTGAACTGTCTTTAGAGAAGGAGGGTACATCCATGTGTGAAATCAAAGCTTAATCTGGAATTGAAAATGTATCAAGGGGAAAACGGATGTGACTCAAGCAACTGGGATCCCATCTACCATATAGGAGGTCCAGGGTTTGATTCCCAGGCCTCCTGGTGAAAAGGAAGCTGGCCCAAGCAGCGAGCTGGCCCGTGTGGTGAGCTAGCCCAAATGGAGAGCTGGCCCATGCGGAGTGCTGGCCCACTGAGGAGAGCTGGCACAGCAAGATGATGCAACAGAAAGAGACACAGAAGAGAGACAATAAGAGACGCAGCAGACTGGGGAGCTGAGGTGGCGCAAGAGATTTAGTGCCTCTCTCCACTCTGGAAGGTCCCAGGATCAGTTCCCAGTGCCACCAAAGGAGAAGACAAGCAGACACAAAAGAACACACAGAGAGCAGACAGCAAGCCCCCAAAATAATGGGGGTGGGGGGAGTAAACAAATAAATAAATGTTTAAAGAAAAATAAAATAAAATAAAAATAAAATATTAAAATCACCCAAAGTATCTTCATACCACAATGGAATAAAACTAGAAATCAATAACAGAAGGAAAACTAGAAATTTAAACGTAATTAAACATCTAGTGGACCAAAGAAAAAATCCCAAGGAAAATCAGGAAATATCTTGAGAAAAATGAAAATGAAAACACAACATACCAAAATTTATGGGATGTAGCAAAGGCAGGGCTCAGAGGGAAATTTATAGCCCTAAAATGCCTCTATTAAAAAAGAAGAAAGATCACAAATCAATAACTCAACTTCACACCTAAAGAAACTGGGACAAGAAGAGCAAACTAAACCCAAAATTAGTAGAAGGGAAAAGATAGTAAATATTAGAGCAGAGATAAATGAAATAGAGAATAGAGAAACAATAGAGAGAACCAACAATACCAAAAGTTGATTTTTTAAAAAGACCAATAAAATCGACAGGCCTTTAGTCAGACTGACAAAGAAAAAGAGAGAGAGGTGACAGAAATAACAAAAATCTGGAATGAAAGTGTGAAGCTTTTTGTGGAACCCAGAAAAGACCATGTACTCGGAGCTAATCTATTCCTGTGGTTGGTCTGGATTGGGGGAGGAGGGGCTTTGATTGGATTGCTCCAGTGAGGCATGACCCAGGGTGGGTCCTTTTGCTGGAGTCCTTTATAAACAGAGGACGGAAAGCAAAGACTCACAGAGAAAAAGGCAGCAGAGACAGAGAGACCCCAAGAGGCTGGGGTCCTGGAGGCTGGAATCAGAGGAGCACAAAGGCATGGAAAGAGGCCCCTGAGAGGCCGGAAAAGACAAAGCCTAGAAGAGAAGGGAGACATGAGCCATATGTGTGATTGCCCACAGCTGAGCCCAGGGATGAAGTAAGCCTGGAGGAGGAGGGAGAGACCCAGACTGGGAGAACTGCCATTCTGTCTTGCCAGGTAGCAGGAGCCCTGGATCTCCAGCAGCTGACCTTTAGTGAGACAGCATCTCTGATGATGCCTTGATTTGGACATTTTTGAAGCCTCAGAACTGAAAGCTTTTAACCCAATAAATGCCCATTATAAAGGCCAATCCATTTCTGGTATATTGTTCCTAGCAGCTTTAGCAAACTAAAACAGAATATTACTACTGACCTTACAGAAATAAAAAAAAGAGTGTAAGAGGATACTATGAACAACTATATGCCAATAAGTTAGAAAACTTAGTTGAAATGGACAAATCCCCAGAAACATACAAATTACCTGATCTGATGCAAGGAAAAAATAGAAAATCTCAACAGACCTCTAATAAGTAACAACCAAAAACTTCCCAAGAAAGAAAAGTCCAGGACCAGATGGTTTCATTGCTGAATTCTACCAAAAATTTAAAGATTTAACATCAATCCTTCTCAAGCTCTTCTAAAAAATAGAAGAGGATACTTCCAAATTCATACTGTGAGGCCAGATAAGAGTGTACAAGGAAAGAAAATTAGAGCCCAATATCCATTGTGAATATAGATGCAAAAGTGCTCAACAAACTCCACTCACAGGGCATTACAATCTGCATGCTGATGACAGATTCTGCAGAATGACTCACTCCACCCCACTCACAAACACTTGTGGCATGACGTTCTGCACACTGAGCTGTGAAAAGATGAAAGTGAAATATCTAGATTCACTCGCAACCAGGACCTGCTTTTGATTATCTCCCACGAAGCAAATTCAAATGCAGCCATTGGAACCCTGAGGCTCCTCTGGCGAGTGTGATCAAAGCCACATTTCCTAGCATCTGTGTTGCTTTTCTGAGGTTTGAGTGATAAGCAACATCTTATATATTAAAGACACAACTTTAAATACAAGAAAATACAGGAGAATGTCTTTATGACTTTTGCTAGGGAAGAGAAATGATGAATTGCAAACCAGGAACATATATTTACAGCATATGAACTGACAAAAGATTAGTATCCAGCACTGATAAATATATACTTTGATTAAATAAGTAAAACAGGCTCAGTAAACAAAATATAAAAATAGACATTTCATAGAAACGAGAACTCAACTTTCCTAAACCTGCATGAGGATGTACCACATCATTATATGAAAGTGAAATGCAAATTAAAATACCAATGAGATAGAAATTAAAATCCAATCAATTTTCAGAAGTTAAGGTATCTAACAATACCAAATGTGGCAAGGATAAAAAAAAAATACTGGGGAAATGGATGTGGCTCAAGTGATTGGGCTCCCGTCTATAGGAGGCCCAGCATCTGATTCCTGGGGCCTCCCGGTGAAAAGCAGGCTGGCCTGAGTGGAGAGCTGGCCCATGCAGGAGTGCTGGCCCGCACAGAGAGCTGGTACAGCAAGATGATGCAGCAAAAAGACTCAGAGAGGAGAGACAATAAAAGATGCAGCAGACCAGGGAGCTGAGGTGGCACAAGAGATTGAGCGCCTATCTCTCACTCCAGAAGGTCCCAGGATAGGTTCCCAGTGCTGCCTAAAGAGAAGACAAGCAGACACAGAACACACAGAGAGCAGACAGCAAGCGCAAAACAATGAGGGGGGGGGGAGAAATAAATAAATAAAAATAAATCTTTAAAAAAAAATCTGGCAAACTAAATCCAACAGTATATTAAAAGGATTATACACCATGACCACGTGGGATTTATCCCAGGAATGCAAAGAAAATCAACCAATGTAATATACCATATTAATAGAATGAAAGGAAATATATGTATGATCTCAATTCATGCAGAAAAGGCATTTTGCAAAATCCAACATCCTTTCATGATAAAAGCACTCAAAAAAAAAAAACTAAGAATAGAGGGGAGCTTTCTCAACATGATATAGGGCATTTATGGGAAACCCACAGTAAATTTCATACTCAATGGTGAAAGACTGAAAGCTTTTCCCCTAATGTGACAGTTTAAAGCTAGATGGACCCCAGAAGATTATGTTCTTAAAGTTAACCCATTCCTGTGAGTGTGGACCTATTGTAGATGGGAACTTTTGATTAGGTTACTTCAGCTAAGGACCTTTTAACTAGATTACTTTAGTAAGACATGGCCCAGGGTGGGTCTTAATCCTCTCACTGGAGTCCTTTATAAATGGGATGAATTCAGACAAAGAGGGAGAAAGCCACAAAGCAGGAAGTGGAAGGCAAGGAGGCCCAGAGGAGGAGGGAAAGCCCAGCACATGCTGCCATATACCTTGCCATCTGACAGAACAGGCCAGGATCGCTGGCAGCCAGGCTTCAGGGAGAAAACATTGCCTGACGAGGCCCTGATTCGGACATTTTCACGGCCTCAGAACTGTAAGCTTGCAAGCAATAAGCCCCCATTGTAAAAGCCAGCCCATTTCTGGTACATTGCATTTCGGCAGCCTAGCAAACTAAAACACCAATGATGAGGAATAAGACAAGGATGCCCTCTGTCATCATTGTTATTCAACATTGCACTGGGAAACTCTAGCCAGAGCAATTAGGCAAGAGAAAGAAATAAAAGGTATTCAAATTGGAAAGAAAGAAGTCGGATTATCTCTGCTCATAGATGACATCGTCCTATATGTAGAAAATCCCAAAGAATCACGAGAAAGCTACTAGAACTAATCAAGAAATTTGGCAAAGTAGCAGGGAACAAGGTATATATGCAGAAGTCAGTTGGGTTTCTATACACTAGTAATGAACAATCTGTAAAGGAAATCAAGAAAATAATTCTAGGGGAGTGGGTGTAGCTCAGTGGGTGGGCACCTGCTCCTCATGTACAAGGTCCTGGGTTTAATACCCAGTATCTCCTGAAAAAGAAAAAGAAAAAAGGAAAGAAGAAAAGAATTCCATTTTCAATAGCATCTAAAAAAATAAAATACCTTGTTTAAGCTTAACCAGGGAGGTGAAAGACTTGTGTGCTAAAAAGTACAAAACATTGCTGAAAGAAATTAAGATCTAAATAAACGGAAAGACACCCCATGTTCATGGATTGGAAGAGTTAATCATGTTAAGATGTCAATACTATCTAAAGCAATCTACAAATTTAATGAAATCCCTACCAAAGTTCCAGCAGCCTTTTTCGCAGAAGGGGAAAAGCTGATCCTCAGATTCATAGGGAATTGCGATTGACTCCAAATAGCCAAAACAATCTTGAAAACAAAGAACAAAGTTGGATTTTCTGATTTCAAAACTTACTATAAAGCTACAATAAGACCACGTGGTACTGCTATAAGGATAGACGTACAGACCAAAGGAATAGAATTGAGAGTCTAGAGATAAATTCACCCATCTATGGCCAGTTGATTTCTGACAAGAGTGCCAAGTCCATTCAATGGAAAAAGGCTACTGTTTTCAAGAAATGGTGCTGGATTAACTGGAAATCCACGTGTAATAGAATGAATGTGGACCCCTATCTCTCACCATGTATTAGTCAGGGTTCTCTCGGGAAACAGAATCAGCAGGAGATACCTGTGAATAATATGGAACTCTAAAAGAGTCTCTCACGCGACCGTGGGGACGCACAAGTCCAGGTTCCTCAGGGAAGCTGCAAACCAGGGGCTCCGATGAAAGCCCGATGAAAGGTCGTTGATGAGTCTCTGGGAGAAGTTGCCTGTCCCTGAATGTTGAAATTACTTCCACTTTTAAGTCATTCAACTGATTGGGTAAAAGCACCACCCATTGATGATGTAATCTCCCTGATTGATGCAGATGTAATCAGCCATCCACGCAGTAAACTCACTGGTGATTGAAATCCATAAATGCTCTTGTATTACAATTAGCCCAGTGCTTGCTGGAACAAACACCTGGACACAACTACTTGGCCGAGTTGACACATTAGCCTAACCATCACACACCACATACAACAAATAATTCAAAATGGATCAACTACCTAAATATAGAGCTAAAGTACTATAAAACTCTTACAGCAAAACACAGGACCTTCAGGACCCTTAGTAAACAATGGGTTTTAGATTTTACACCAAAATTACAAACAACAAAAGAAAAAACGGACAAAATGGTCTTCATCAAAATTTAAAACTATTGTGAATCAAAGGACACTATCAAGAAAGTGAAAAGACAACCTAGAGAATGGGAGAAAATATTTGGAAACCACATATCTGATAAGGGTTTAATATCCAGAACAGAGATAGAATTCCTACAACTCAATAACATAAAGACAATCTATTTTTAAAATGGGCCAAGGATTTGAATAGACTTTTCTCCAAAGAAGATATTCAGATAGCCAATAAGTATATTTAAAGATACTCAACATCCTTGGCCATTAAAGAAATGCAAAAAAATGCAAATTAAAACTACAATGAGGACTTCAAGGAAGATGGCAGACTAGAAAGATATGGGACTCTCTTCTCCTCCAAAAAAATAGCTAGAGGATAGGCTGAAACAGCCTGGAAAAAGATCTTCTAGGGTTTAGGACACCAGATGAAGGCTGGACACCGACCAGAAGAGAAAGGGACAAAGGAGGGGAATCTGGAAGACAGAACTGGGAGTTGAAACCAGTAGCTGCAGCTGCCGGCAACCACATCCACACTAAAGACACTTTAGAATGCTCAGGCTTCTGGGCCTGCAGCTACAAACAAAGGAGGCTTCGGGGATTGACCAGCCCAGGAAAGGGGAGAAAAAAGGACACCACAGCATAAGGCTGACTCAGCTTTTTTTTTTTTTTTCTTTTTTGAGGTACTGGGGGCCGGGGATCAAACCCAGGACCTTGTATGGGGGAAGTCAGCACTCAACCTCTGAGCCACATTGGCATCCCTGAGTTGGTTTTTTCATTTGTTTTGCTTGTTTGTTTTTGTCTGTGTTTTTAAGGAGGCACCGGGAACTGAGCCCGGGACCTCCCATGTGGGAAGCAGGAGCTCAGCTGCTTGAGCCACATCCGCTCCCCTGACTCAGCTTTTGACTAACAAATTTGGTCTGCTGTGTCCCAGGAGCCCATTCAGGCCAGGTGGGGCTACACCACTGTTTGCCTTGGGAGCAGGCAATGGGCTAAAGATATACAACCCTTCCAATCTCCTCCTCTACTAACAGGGACTGATTGTTGAGGACTCAGAGGGGAGTGGAAATATTTCCTACCCAGGAAAGGGGAGGGGGCTGCCAGAGAAGGCTGGAGAACTGTCTCTGAGAAAGTTTGAATTAAAAGGCTCTTAGCCTCCAGGCAGGAAGCTCTATTACATTGATCTAGTCTGTAGGTTGCAACAAATACACTCTGACCAAGCTGAACTGAGAGCTGCCAAAGGATGCCATCTGCTGGCAGACCAAGGAAGTGCATGTGAGAAAATTAAAAATAAGAGAGGTTTTGTCCCGTCTTTATAGCTCCCCCACCCAAGGCCTTAGGAAGTGGGTCTGTAACCATTTACTGGGTCCACAGCCCAGTTTTGAGCAACTAGCAGGGACAATCCTAACAATCCAGGTCGAGCCAAGAATCAAAGAGCAGTGGCAACACACAGCCTCCTGCCACTAAATCCCTATAAAAAAGAAAGAAATTGAGCATTTGAGTGAACTACATCCTAATCAGATGCCTAGACATCAGCAAAAAATTATGAACCATACTAAGAAAATGGAAGACATGGCCCAAGAAAAGGAATTCAGAAAAGCCCCAGAAAAGATGCAGGCTTTCAGAGAACTAATTAGCGAGATGCGCACAAATTTCCAAAATCAAATTAATAGAGTTGAAACACAATATGACTAAAGAGATAAATCAAGACATTGAATGAGAGCAAAAAATTTGAAATCCTGAACAGAAAACTAACAGAGCTCATGGGAAAGAAAGGCACAATAGGTGACATCAAAAACACATTAGAATGTGAATATTCTCGCTGTCCTGATTGTGTGATAATCAGGGAAGGCTAAACATTCGCTATATTAGAAACCATGCATGTGTCCCCAGACCTAGTTTTTCTCCCTAGGTCTGGTTTTTAGAATGTGGGTGACAAACTAAGCGTCATTTATTATATGACCATCCTGTATGGGAAAAGACTGTAACTTTGGGTATCTTTGGTCGACCTTGAGAGATATAGCAGGGGGACAGATGTGGCTCGGGTGGTTGGGTGTCTGTCTCCCATATGGAGGGACCTGGGTTCAATCCCCAGGACCTCCCGGTAAAAATTTTAAAAAGAAAAATATAGAAGGCGCTTGCGCCACCAGGCTCCATCCGCGGGTGAGCCGTCAGGCCCCGTGTACCACACAGCAGGATGATGACATAACAGGAGGCTGACACAAGGGAGAGCCAAGACGAGACACACTGAAAAACCAGCAACTAAGGTGGCACAGGCAGTAGGACGCCTCTCTCCCACATTGGAGATTCCGAGGATCGAATCCCAGTGAAGACAGGAAGAGAAGGATGAGAAGAGAGGGCAGGAAATGGACACAGAGTTGCCCAGCAAATGGCCACAGAAACAGCAAAAACGGGGGGTAAAAATGGATAAAAGTAAATAAATAAATAAATCCTTAAAAAAATGTACATGGGAGGAAGATACTGACTATAGTTAGTAGTAATACTTTGACGATGCTCTTTCATGATTTGTTAACAAATGTTTCACAACAATGCAGGGGGTTTGTGGGGGGGTGATGTGTGGGAGCCCTGTATGATGTTATGCATGTTTGTTTTGTAATTTCATGATGTTTACTGAACACTTATAGTTTATGTAGGGTCTTGTATGAATGATATACTTCAATAAATTGTTAAAAAAAAAAAAAAAACATTAGAGAGGGAAGTGGATATGGCTCAGGTGACTGAGGTCCTGCCTACCATATGGGAGGTCCATGGTTCAGTTCCCGGTGCCTCCTAAAGAAGAGAGCAAGCTGGTGTGACGGGTGGGCATGGTGAGCTGACACAAAAAGATGACACAACAAGAGACAGAAGAAGAAAAGCATAATGAGAGACACAACAAAGCAGGGAAGAGAGGTTCCCAGTGCCTCGTAAAGATGAGCAAGACAGTGAGCTGGCGCAATGGGCAGGTGTGGCAAGATGATGCAACAAGATGACGCAACAAGAGACACAAGAAGGAAAAACATAACGAGAGACTTAACAAAGCAGGGAATGGAGGTAGCTCAAGCGGTTAGGCGCCTCCCTCCTGCAACGGGGGTCTCAGGTTCAGTTCCTGGTGCCTCCTAAAGAAACAAGAAAGACAACAGACACAGCGAGTGCAAACAATGAGGGGGTGGGGAGAAATAAATAAATAAAATAAATCTTTAAAAAAAAACCACATTAGAGGCATACAACAGCAGGCTTGAATTGACAGAAGAAAGAGTAAGTGATACCGAAGACAGAACAGCTAGAATTGAAGAGAGAAAAGAACAGAGAGAGAAAAGAATGGAAAAAGTTGAGCAGGGGCTCAGAGAGTTGAATGACAACACAAAACACAACAACATACATGTCATGGGAATTCCAGAAGGAAAAGAGAAAGGAAAAGGGGCAGAAAGAGTATTTGAGGAAATAATAGCTGAAAATTTCCCAACTCTTACAAAGAAATGAACTTACATGTCCAAGAAGTATACCGTACCCCAGTAAAAATAAATCCAAATAGATGTACTCTAAGACACATACAACTCAGAATGTCAAATGTCAAAGATAGAGAAAATTCTCAGAGCAGCTAGGGAGAAGTAAACCATGACATACAAGGTACGCCCAGTAAGATTTAGTGCATATTTCTCTTCAGAAATCATGGAGGCGAGAAGACAGTGGTATGATACAATCAGAACACTGAAAGATAAAAACTGTCAGCCAAGAATTCTTTATCCAGCAAAATTGTCCTTCAAACATAAAGGTGAGTATAAAATATTGACAAACAAACAGAAACTAAGAGAGTTTGCACACACACAAAAAAATCCACCTTTGCAGGAAATATTAAAGGAAGTCTTAGAACCTGAAATAAAAAGACAGGCGAGAGAGGCCTGGAGGAGAGTATATAAGAAAAAATAGAGAAAATATAACCAAAAAGGTAAAAAGACAGACAAAAATATGATATGGCATACGAAAACCAAAGAATAAAATTGCAGAAGTAAATAATGCATTTACTGTAATATCATTGAATGTGAATGGATTAAACTCCCCAATGAAAAGGTACAGGCTGACAGAATGGATAAAAAAATATGAGCCATCCATATGCTGCTTACAAGAAACTCACCTTAGACCCAGGGATACAAACCGGGTGAAAGCGAAAGGTTGGAAAAAGACACTCCATGCAAATAGTAACCAAAAATGAGCAGGGGTAGCTATACTAATATCAGACAAATGCAAAAAAGTTATAAGAGATATAGAAGGCCATTATATATTAATAAAGGGACAATCCACCAGGAAGATATAACAGTCATAAATATCTTTTCACCTAACCACTGTGCCCCAAAATACATGAGACAAACTCTGGCAAAACTGAAGGGAGAAATAGACATTTCTACAATAATCGTTGGAGACTTCAACACCCCACTCACCTCATTAGGTAGAACAACTAGACAGGAGATCAACAAGGAAACAGAGAACTTGAACAATATGATAAATGAGTTAGACCTAACAGACTTATACAAAACGCTGCATCCAAACTTGGCAGGTTATACAGTCTTCTCAAGTGCCTATGGATCTTTCTCCAGAATAGATCACATGTTAGGTCACAATGCAACTCTAAATAAAGATAAAAAGAATGAAATTCTACAAAGCACCTTCTCAGATCATAATGGAATGAAACTGGAAATAAACAGTAGACAGGGAAAAAGTAAATTCACGAAAAAATGTGTGGCTGCTGAATAACACACTCCTAAATAATCAGTAGGTCAAAGAAGAAATTGCAGAAAGCGGATGTGGCTGAAGCGATTGGGATCCCATCTACCACATAGGAGCTCCATCCAGGGTTTGGTTCCTGGGGCCTCCTGGTGAAGGTAAGCTGGTCTGCGCAGCGAGCTGGCCTGTGCAGGAGTGCTGGCCCACTCAGGAGTGCCGGCCCACACGGAGTGCTGGCCTGCGTGGAGAGCTGGCGCAGCAAGATGACACAACAAAAAGAGATACAGAGAGACAATAAGAGATGCAGCAGGCCAGGGAGCTGAGGTGGCGCAAGAGATTGCGCGCCTCTCTCCCACTCTGGAAGGTCCCAGGATCGGTTCCTGGTGCTGCCTAAAGAGAAGACAAGCAGACACAGAAGAACACACACGGAATGGACACAGAGAGCAGACAGCAAGCACAAAACAACGGGGTGGGGGTGGGGGTGGGGGTGGGGGGAAATAAATATAAATAAATAAATCTTTTAAAAAAAGTAGAAATTGCAAGTGAAATCAGTAAATATATTGAGATAAATGAAAACGAGAACACAATATATCAAAACTTATGAGATACAGTGAAGGCAGTCTTGAGGGGGAAATTTATAGTCCTAATGCCTATATTAAAAAAGAAGAAAGAGCTAAACTCAAAGATCTAACTGAACAACTAGAGAAACTAGAAAAAGAACAGCAAACCAATTCCAAAGCAAGCAGAAGGAAAGAATAAAGATTACAGCAGAAATAAATGAAATTGAGAACAAAAAAAGAGAGAGAAATACAACAAAACCAAAAGCTGGTTCTTTGAGAAGATCAATAAAATTGACAACCCCCTAGCTAGACTAACAAAGAAAACAAGAGAGAAGATGCAAAAAAATACAATCAGAAATGAAGGGGGGAAGTTACGACTGACCCCACAGATGTAAAAAGGATCATTAGAAACACAAAAATTTTAAAATTTAAAAAAAGGATCATAAGAGAATATTATGAGAAACTGTATGCCAACAAACTAGACAACCTAGATGAAATGGACCCATTCCTAGAAATATACAAACAACCTACACTGATGCTACAAGAAATACAAGAACTTAACAAACCAATCACATTTAAAGAGATTGAATCTGTCATTAGAAAGCTCCTGCAAAGAAAAGTCCAGGACCAGATGGCTTCAGAGGTGAATTCTAACCAAGCATTTCAAAAAGAATTAACACCAACTCTGTTTAAACTCTTCCAAAAAATTGAAGAAGAGGGAAAATTACCCGACATTTTATGAAGCCAACATCACCCTAATACCAAAGCCAGATAAGATATTACAAGAAAGATATTACACTCTCCAATGAACATAGATGCAAAAATTCTCAAAAAATACTTGCAAATCGAATCCAACAGCATATCAAAAGACTTATACATCACGACCAAGTGGGATTTATTCCTGGCATGCAAGGCTGGTTCAACATAAGAAAATCAATCAATGTAATACACCACATTAACAAATTGAAGGAAAAAAAACCATATGATCATCTCAATAGATGCAGAAAAGGCATTCGACAAAATCCAGCATCCTTTTTTGATAAAAAACACTTCAAAAGATAGGAATAGAAAGAAAATTCTTCAATCTGATAAAAGGCATATATGAAAATCCCACAGCCAACATCATACTCAATGGGGAAAGGTTGAAAGCTTTGCCCCTAAGATCAGGAACAATACAAGGATGCCCACTGTCACCATTGTTATTCAACATTGTACTAGAAGTTCTAGCTAGGGCAATTAGACAAGACAGAAAAATTAAAGGCGTCCAAATAGGAAAAGAGGAAGTAAAACTCTCACTGTTTGCAGATGACATGATCCTGTATTTAGAAAATCCTGAAGTATCCACAACAAAGCTACTTGAACTAATAAATGAGTTCAGCAAAGTGGCAGGATACAAGATCAATACACAAAAATCAGTAATGTTTTTGTACACTAGTACTGAACAATCTGAGGAGGAAATCAGGGGGAAAATTCCATTTTCAATAGCAACAAAAAGACTCAAATACCTAGGAGTTAATTTAATCAAAGAAGTACAGGACCTATATGCAGAAAACTACAAAACAATGCTAAAAGAAAATTTGAAAGACCTAAACAAATGGAAAGACATTCCATGTTCATGGATTGGAAGAATAAATATCGTGAAGATGTCAATCTTACCCAAACTGATTTACAGGTTCAATGCAATACCAATCAAAATTCCAACAGCCTACTTTACAGTATTAGAAAAGGCAATTACCAAATTCATTTGGAAGGTAAAGTGCACCCGAATAGCCAAAAGCACCCTAAAAAAGAAGAGCGACGTGGGAGGTATTTCACTGCCTGACTTTGAAACATATTACAAAGCTACAGTGGTGAAAACAGCATGGTGGGTGGGAAGCGGCTGTGGCTCAATTGGTTGGGTTCCTGTTTACCATATGGGAGGCCCTGGGTTTGATTCCTGAGGCCTCCTGGTAAAGGCAAGCCAGCCTGCACGGCACGGTGAGCTGATGGCCTGTGCGGCGCAGCAAGATGACGCAACAAAGGGAGACAAGCAGATACAGAAAAACGCACAGCAAATGGACACAGTGAGCACAAGCAGCAAGGGGGGCATAAATAAATTTAAAAAAATAAATCTTTTAAAAAAAACAGCATGGTGGGAAGCAGATGTGGCTCAAGCGATTGGGCTCCTGTCTACCATATATGAGGTCCAGGGTTCAATTCCCGGGACCTCCTGGTAAAGGCAAGCTGGCCTGCACGGTGAACTGGCCCAAGCAGAGAGCTGTCCCAAACGGAGAGCTGTCGCAGCAAGATGACGCCACAAAAAGAGACACAGAAGAGAGACAATAAGAGACGCAGCAGACCAGGGAGCTGAGGTGGCGCAAGAGATTGAGCGCCTCTGTCCCACTCTGGAAGGTCCCAGGATTGGTTCCTGGTGCTGCCTAAAGAGAAGACAAGCAGACAGCGAATGGACACAGAGAGCAGACAGCGAGTGCAAAAAAAAAGCCAATGGGCAGGGGGGAATAAATAAATCTTTAAAAACAAACAAAAACAGCATGGTACTGGCATAAAGATAGACACATCGATCAGTGGAACAGAACTGAGAATCCAGAAATAAACTCACCTATACAGTCAACTGGTTTTTGACAAACCTGCCAAGTCCATGTTAATGGGACAAAACAGTCTCTTCAACAAATGGTGTTGGGGGAACTGGATATCTATAACCAAAAGAATGAAAGAGGACCCCTATCTCACCCCCATACAAGAATCAACTCAAAATGGATCAAAGACCTAAATATAAAAGCCAGGACCATAAAACTACTAGAAGAAAATGTAGGGAAACATCTTCAGGACCTTGACTAGGTGGTGGTTTTCTTGGACCTTCCACCCAAAGCACATGCAAGAAAAGAAAAAATAGATAAATTGGATGTCCTCAAAATTAAACCCTTTTGCACCTCACAGGATTTGTCAAAAGGTGAAATGGTAGCTGACTCAATGGGAGAAAATATTTGGAAATCACATGTCCGATAAGTGTTTAATATCCAGGATATATAAAGAGATGTTACAACACAAAGATAAAAAGACAATTAAAAAATGGGCAAAAGACTTGAATAAACATTTGTACAAGGAGGAAATAAAAATGACAAAAAAAACACATGAAATAATGTTCAACATCACTCATGATTAGGGAAATACAAATCAAAACTACAATGAGATATCATTTCACACCTATCAGAATGGCCACTATTAAAAAGACAGAACTACAAATGTTGGAGAGGATGTGGAGAGATAGGAACACTTCTTCCCTGTTGGTGGGAATGCAGGATGGTACAGCCACTGTGGAGGACTGTTTGAATATAGACTTGCCACGTGACCCGGCAATACCACTGCTGGGTATATACCCAGAAGAACTGAGAGCAGTGACACGAACAGACATCTGCACACCGATGTTCATAGCGACATTATTCACCATTGCCAAAAGGTGGAAACAACCCAGGTGTCCATCAGCAGATGAATGGATAAACAAACTGTGGTCTATTCACACGATGGAATATTATGCAGCTGTAAGAAGAAATGAAGTCATAAAGCATATGACAACATGGATGAACCTGGAGGACATTATGTTGAGTGAAGCAAGCCAGACACAAAAGGACAAATACTGTATGAATGCATTACTATGAACCAAATATATTGCGTAACTTATTGTATGATTTTTAAAAATTCTATGTATCCACTACATTTGAGAAACGTATGTTTTTACTCAACTGTGTTTTATTTTTAATTATTGTTTATATTTTCAATTACTAAATATACAAACTAAAGTTAAAAAACTACAATGAGGAAGCGGAGGTGGCTCAAGCCATTGGGCGCCCCAAGTGTTGACAAAGATGCAGCAAAATAGTAACTGCATACATTGTTGGTTGTGGTGGTTTGGAGCTGTATGTACCCCAGAAAATCATGTTCTTAAAGTTAATCTATTCCTGTGGGTGTAGACCCACTGTAAGTAGGATCTTTTGATGAGGCTACTTCATTTAAGGTGCTACCCACCTCATTCAGGATGGGTCTTAAACCTTTTACTGGAGTCCTTTAGAAACAGGGTGAATACACACAGAGAGATAAATCCATGGAAGCAAGAAGCTGAAAGCAACAAAACCTAGAAGAGAAGGGAGGGAGTAGCTGACTCCGCCACAAGCCTTGCCATGTGGCCAAGGACCCAAGGATGGCTGGCAGCTGGTCTTTGGGGAGAAAGCATTGTCTTGTGGATGCCTTGATTTGGACATTCTCATTGAGGCAGGTTAGTATAGTGAAAGGGGGAAGGTGGCTGTCCCGGCAGACAACATGGCCGACAGATAACATGGCCAACAAACCACATGGCCGTGAGACCCCCACCTCCTGAGAAGAAGGCTGTTGGAAAGACCCTGTGAGACCCTGGTCACAAGCTCCTGTTTGGTCAAGGGAAAGCCCTGCACACCCTCAAAAGGCCTCACCATTGGCCCCCTGAGAAATGAGAGTTGGGGCCACCAATCAGAACAGCAAACAGCTGGGCCCCGCCCCAACATTATGAAGAGGCAGGAAGAAAGGCTTCATTTATTGATTCTTTTGTTTTTTTATTTATTTGAAAAGGCATGTTATTTTTTTTTTTAAGGTTTATTTTATTTATTTATTTCTCCCCACCCTCTCATTGTTTGCACTTGCTATGTCTGTTCATCGTTTCTTTAGGAGTCTCCAGGAACCTAATCGCTTGAGCCACCTCCATTCCCTGCTTTGCTGTGTGTCTCATCACATTTTTCTTCTTGTGTCTTTTGTTGCGTCATCTAGTTGCGTCAGCTTGCCACACCTGCCCATTGTGCCAGCTCACCGTCTTCTTTAGGAGGCACCAGGAACCTAACCGGGGACCTCCCATGTGGTAGGGGGGAACTCAATTGCTTAATCCACATCCACTTCCCAGGAAAGACTTTAAAAAGCCCTGACCTGGGGCCCCACGCACGCACCTGGCCCTGCAGTAGGCCCATGGTCCATGCCTCAGACCATTTACTGTTCTCGTTTTCTTGTTCCTTAATAAACGCTTTACTCCCTTGCCTACCCTATGGTGTGTCCTTAAATCTTTTTCTGCAACACAAGCCAAGAACCTAGAAACCCAGAAACCAGAGCCACCCGGTAACATCACAGCATCAATCTGTAAGCTAATAAATCCTCATTGTTTAAAGCCAATCTATTTCATGGCATCTTCTTTGCACAGTCCAGCAAAATAAAACATTGGTAGACACGTAAAATGGTGCAGCCATGATGGAAAACAGTATGGCAGTACCTCAGAGAGTTAAACATAGAATTACTATTTAACCTGACAATTCCACACCTAGATAAATACCCAAAAGAATTGAAAGCAGGGACTCAGGCATATTTATAAACCAATGTTCATTGCAGCACTATTCACAATAGCCAAAAGGTGGGTACAATCCAAGTGTCCATCAACAGCTGAATGGAGTATTATTATTCAGCCATAAAAAGAAGTTAAGTGCTGGATGAACCTTGAAGGTATTATGTCGAGTAAAATAAACTGGACACAAATTGACAAATATTGTATGATCGCTCTCATATGAAGTACTGAAAATAAGCAAATTCATAGAGACAGAAATCAGAATAGTGGTAACCAGTGGTGATGGTGATGGGACTGGGGAGTTATTGTTAAGTGAGTAAGAGTATTGGTTTAGGATGATGAAAACAGTTTGGAAGCAGATGGTGGAGAAAGTTACATAGCATTGTCAATGTACTTAATATGAAAGAATTGTCCATTTAAAATGGTTAAAATGATTTTTATGTCATGTATATTTCACCACAATTAAAAATAAATAAAATTAATTAAAAGAAAATTATTAGACAAGTCTTAGGCAATAGTGATATGGAAAAAATGTTAGGAATGAAAAGGGGAATATAACTGTTGCCAGATGTTCTCTAGGTTCTTGGCTAAGCTGCAAAAAATGAGTTTTAAGTGCGAGCCAGTTTAGTTAGGTCAGTAATTTATTAAGGAACAGAGAGAAGTGGGAGAAAACAACAGATCATGGGTCCAAGGCAGTGAGGAAAGGGGCTGAAAAAGAGGTAAAGAGGGCTGATTACAGACTGCAAGTCCCCATTACAGGTTACAGAGCCCCAGGTTTACTTGTGTGCTGATCCAGGCAGAGGGAGAAGAAGGAAGAACAGGGGGAAAACAGGGCTAGCACAGGGCAAGGGAAAAATGGGAAAAGGGAAAAAGGGCTGATTTAGCTTCCATCTCGCTGTTTGAATCATTAATTATTCTGCCCCTTTGCTAATGACAGGGAAAAAGCCCCAGCTGTTTGCTGTTTGATTGATTACCCCATGCCTCAATTCCTCTGGAAGGCCCAATGATAAGGCCCCTGGAGAACATCCGGGGCTTCTCCTTTATTGCGGAGGAAATCCTGTTCCAAATCGGGGTTCTCGCAGGGTCTTCCAGCAGCCATCCTGTGGGGTATTCGTGGCCACGGGGGCTTCCTGCCAGGTTCCGGATCCGTCTATTGGTTCCCGAATCTACTCGCCTGTCTCATAACCACATATAAACCAGAAATTTTTGCCAATAAATATGAAAAGAGATAAAACGAGGGGAAAACACAAGGCACAAAAAGTAGTATTTCTCATCCTGAGCGCTGGGCCTAGAAGAGGTCAAAGGATAACTGCTGAATGAATGAGCGAGCTCCCTAAGGACTCCTGAGCACCTGGGAGCAGGGGGTGTGTCCGAGGAGAAACCTGGGGGAGGGTGATTTACTTGTTTAACCGCAGTCTATATTTGCATTTTTACCATGTACAAGCATTGTCTAGTCAACTAAGCACTTTTTTGTCATTTGAAAAAACAAACAAAAAAACCCTAGTAAGAATTCAAGTGCTCAATTAACCTGGATTTGGGGCTTTTCTTGTAAAGTGGGAGGAAGGCTTGGCCCCGTTCCTGGGGATGACAAGGGCGGAAGCCCAGTCTTGGCAGCGTGGGGCGCCTACAAGCCCCTGCAGGCCTCAGTGCCGCAGTGCCCAGGTCTGCCCTGCAAAGTGAGTAACGAGGCGTTCAGCGTGCTAGGAGCACAGGGCGGCGGGGAGTGGGCTTGAGAAGGCTTCCCCAAGGGGGGGGCGGGGTTCTTTAGCCGCTCCCAGGCCAATTTCACTCACAACGGCCCCAAAGGCCGCAGCAGCGCCCACTTCCAGGGCAAGCGAACGTTGGCACGTTGGAATGTCACAAGCCTGCTCCTCTTACACAAGAACCTTTCAACTCACTATCAGTTGGCCCCTGCCACGCCTGTGGTCATGCCTCCCCCACCGGCCTGAGGGCTTTAGTTCCCCTCAGGAAACCCCCAGAAAGGGGGAGTGGAGGGGCTTGGCAGGGAGGTGGGTGACAGGGTGGGGACACAGTGAGGGAGGCAAGGCTCTGGGAAGGCAGGCCTGGCTCCAGTCCTGACTCCAGCTCTGAAACTTAGGACAAGTCACTTTTCCAAGTCTCAGTTCGCTGTCTGTAGCCAATAGCTGACACTAACTGCGTTTCGGGTGCTGTCCGCCACGCACAGAGGCAGCGGCTCGCTGTGTCCTCACTTCAACCTTAGGTATATAAAGTATCAGCCCCTCTTTTTGCAGGAGGAAACTGAGGCTCAGAGGCACCGTGCCAACGTCGGAGGTCACAGAGCACGCAGAGGATGGAGCTGGGACTTGAACCCAGGCAGCACCCTGCCTCCACTCTCTGAAAATCAGTCTGTGGATACGGTGTTTGAGAATTAGATATTAACACTCACCTAAGTGTCTGGGACAGATCCAAAGAGGTCGTGGCTCTAACAACTATTACTGTTAATACTGGAAGGAAGGGGGCGGCTGTGGGCCCTGGAGAGGAGGCAGCGAGGAGCGGGCTCCCTGGCCCTTGGAAGCAAGATCAGAAGACCCACAGGCCTCAGGGCCCCTTCCCTCCTGCCAGGGGCCCCTGAGGAAGAAGTGGAGGCAGAGAGGAGCCGGGCCAGGCCCTGGCGCTGGCTGCCGGGGTGCACAGCCACTGACTGACCGGAGTGCAGAGATAGGGAGCGTGTGGGGTCTGGCAGGAGAGCCGCCGCCCGGGGCCGTGGCTGGCTGGCTGCCCGGGGGTTCCTGGAAGTGGCCGACTTCTCCTAAGGATCAGACTGGCCCGTGGGTGGGCCAATGGCCTGGGCAGCCCCCTTGGGCAGGCGCTCCCATCTGCCTGCCCAAACTGGACTTGTCACCCAGAAGTAGAGCAACGCCTCCACCGAGACCCCGAGACCCTCGCAGTAGCCTCAGCTCCCCCGGCAGAGCACTGGGCTGGAAGGCAGAAGGCTGGCAGCTCAGCCCTGCCCCTGCTCGCTGGGGGTATGACCAGAGGCGAGTTACCTAACCATTCTGAGCTGCGGACCTGCAGAGCCGCTTCGAGGGGCACCTGAGGTTGTGCACATAATCACGGTGCCAGGCCACCCAGCAGGTGCCCAAAAGAACATTTGAATAGAACTGCTACTGTTGTCACTCTTCGCTGTGCTCTCCTGGCTGCCCCTGCCCACCCAGCACCACTTCTCTGAGCTGCACCCACAGCCCCTCACTTCTGGGCAGAAGGGACGCCGGGTAGACCTTCAGAAGCCTGTGGGCCCCTGCAACAGGTTGAGAATCGTGGTGCTGCTGATAGGGGCAGTTCTGGACCCTGCCCCCTGCATTCCTCCCCCACACCGCACGTCCCCCTCCTCCCCTTGCTCTCTCCAGCCTCCCTGGCCTGCTCCATGGTCCTCCCCTACACCTCCCCACACCTCCAGCCTCCACCAGGCCCCCTTAACCTGGGCCGCTCTGTCCAAGGCAGCACCTTCTTGGCCCCAGGTTCCAGGTCCCCCCGCCATTCTCTGTCCCCACACCCTTCCTCACACTGGCCACAGCCCGGGAGGGCAGGGAGCCGGGCCCCTTCACACTGTGCCCACAGCACCGGGTCAGGGAGGGCTCAGCACGCTCCCGTCACCTGTCACCTGCCTCAACCCCATCACTTCCAAGAACCCTGCTCTGGCCTGATCTGCATATGGGGTTGGAGGGGAGGGGGACAAGCACGGAGAGCCCCTCACAGCCAGCCCCATTGTTCCCCTCATTGCCTCCAGACCCTCCCAAGGGCTGCTCGTTCCAGAGGCTATTGAGGGAAAAGAACCCAGAGTGTGATACAGAAGGAGGACCCCTGGGTCCCGCTGCAGCCCAAATCTCACTTGCTGTGTGACCTTGAGCAGGTCCTCTCCCCGCCCTGGGTCTTAGTCTGCCTGGTTCTGAAATGGGTTAGGGCAGGGGACACACACTCAGATGCCTATTGGGTCAGGCAGGTGTCATCTGTCCTCAGGGTCAAGGACTCACTAAAGGGAGGGCCGTAAGGAAATAGAAAGAGCAGGTCCTACCTGGAGCAGCCCAGAGCCTCCACGCCTGCCGATTCCTCAAGGGAAGCTGGCAGTCTGAGTTTTAATGAGACATTTCCTGATTGTTCAATGTTGACAACTAATTCCCATTTTAAAAAAACAGCATGGGAGCCAAACAACAGTCTGGGCCACAAGTTTATAGGGTGCTAGACAGGAAGGCCCCTGGGGCTCTCAGTAAGGGAGGGCAGTGTTGGCTCTCTGGGCAGTTCCTGCCCTGGGGGGAGGGGCAGTTCCCTGGACACCCACCCCAGACCTGCCTGTTGGAGCACTAGATGGCTTTCCTCCTCTTAGCCTGCTTCCCCCTCACCAGCCAGAGCCCACACCTTCCTCCAGTAGCTGGCTTCACCCACCCAGGCCCAGGCCTGCCCTGCCCCTCCAAACCCCAGAATGACCAGAGCTTGAGGGGTTTCCAAAGGCAAGGCCAGGACAAAGCATATATTGGGACCCCACAAATCTCCTGCCCTGCCCACACCCCAAATTCCATCTAACTCGATGACTCCTGGCACTGCCCCCATAAACCCTGGAGCTCATGATGACTCCAACTCTCCAGGGCAGGGCTGTTTCCAGAACCTCTAGCCACTCTGGGGTGTGGGGGGGTGCTGGCCACCCACCTTTACACCAGCACTGACCCCTGAGGAGCACCGCTGGCCCAAGGTCACACTGAGCATCAGCAGCACAGGATGGAGGTTT
The DNA here is from genome assembly GCA_026826555.1 of Tolypeutes matacus. NCBI lineage: Eukaryota > Metazoa > Chordata > Mammalia > Cingulata > Chlamyphoridae > Tolypeutes > Tolypeutes matacus. Next base: position 25,677,047 of record JAKSZT010053825.1, on the reverse strand, counting down.
TGTCTGTCTTGAAGACTATCCCCCTTCCACCTGGGTCTCCTAGAGGGGAAGACTGGCAGGATTTCATGTCTGTCTTACATATGGAGGAACTGAGGCCCAGAGGAAAGCAGTAAGCTTGTCCAAGTTCTCGGCTACTTGGCCCTCAGGAAGGGGCTCTGCTAAAAATAGGCCATGGGAAGGGGTGGATTCTGGGGCCGAGATGGACGTTTGCCTTCTGCCTTGACCGCTGGGCAGGTGCTGTGTTCAGCAGCCCTGACAGTGATGGTGACGCACTAGGGGAGAGGGAGCAGGGGGGCCAGGCTCCGGCGTCATCCCTCAAAAGAGGGGGCCTGACCTTGCCTGGACTCCAACAGCCAAGGCTCCCCTGTCCAGGGCCAGGGCGATAAGGCGGGTTTGTAGTGCCGCTCTGAGGCTGAAGGCAAGGAGGGAGGGAAAAATGAGGGAGGGAGAAGGAGGGAAGGCGGGGAGAAGGCTGATCCCAAGAGAGGGATCACAACTGTGTCAGAATGGGGCCCACCCAGGCTCCCACCGAGGCAGGTGGGATAACTCCCACTTCACAGGTGCATAATCTGAGACTTAGGGCATGGTGTAATTTGCCCAAGATCAGAGTCAGAAAGTGGCAGAGCCAAGATTAGAACACATGGCTTTAGCCCTTGCCCTTCCCGGTTTCAAACTAGAAACCACTCAGGCAGCAGTTCCCCAAAATGTGACCCCAAGACACCCCACAACTCCATCACCAGGAAGGACACCTGGTTAAAATGCAGCTTTCTGGGTTAGAATCAAAGGAGTGGCCCCAGACTCTGCATTTTAACCAGTGCCCTGGCGGTGGTTCTTTGAGCTCTGACACTGGGAAGCCCTGTGGCTTGTTTGCAGCTTTTCCTTTCTCACCTCCTGGCTCCACAACCTGGCTGCACCCTCACAGCTCAGCCATTCGGACTGACTCATGCTGCCCCCCACCCACCCCAGCAGGCCTGGGCCCTCCCCACTCAGGGCTTCGCCCACTAGCCTCCTTATTCCACGTGAACCAGCCTTCCAGCCTGCACCTGCTTCTCCTCTGGGAACCTTCTTGGTGGTCAGGATCCCCCCTCCTTTGGCGCCTGTTGTAGTAACACCCTCCTCCACCATCTGGAATTGTTTAGATCAGTCTTTTTCATTTTCTGTGAGTCTGCCTTGTTTCCCAACCTTTCCCTCAATTAAACAGGAAACTCCCAGAGGGCTGGAGACTAGCTGGTTTAACAATGAGCTTCTGAAATCCATGACTTCACCTAACCCTCTTGCCAACCACAAGTGACAGGGCTGGGAGAGCTTTACAAATGAGGAAACCGAGTCTCAGGGAGGTTGTGGCCTGCCCAAGGCCACAGCCATGTAAGATTCAGAGCCAGCCTTGGAGAGTGTGTCCTTCTGTTTCCTGCTTTGTCTCTGATCACCCAAACAGCTCTGTGAAGCAGGTGGGACAGGGATCATGATCCATTGCCCAGATGAGGAAAGTGAGGCCCAGAGATGGGCCAAACACTCAAAGGCATCCGTGCCATGTTCCTGCTTCTACCTCCACTTGGATTTGAGTCCAAGTACTGACTTTCTCTCCCCCTCAGCAGAATAGGGCAGAGCTGGGCCTTGACCTCCCAGGCCAGAGCCCTCAGCCTGGCCCCTGAACTGGTCCCAGTGCTGTTCTGGACCCAGGAGTCTCCTCTGCAGCTGGAGGCTGAGAGAGGGAATCGGGAAGTACCTGAACTCACCTTGGTTACCAGGGCTCTGGACTTCATTCCTCTTATCAGTGCCCGGCTAGAGGAGCAACCTGGATGGTGCCTCTGCGCCAGTGGGGCAGGGTAGCTCTGAGCTGGCACAGGCCCAGCCCAGGCAGCTGAAGCCAAGCAGCGAAGGGGATGGGGCAAGGAGATGGGCTGGCATTCCTGAGAGGGGTTTGCCCAGCCCTGCCCTGCAGGTGTGGCCTGGGGGAGGCTTGCGTGACACGGTACAACTCTGAACTCTAGGATGGAGTCCTGAGCCACCCAGCAGGTGCCCAGCAAGAGATTTTGCACAGTCCCTATTGGAAAATAAAAATAATGGCTAATTTGTGTCAACCCCTGTGTGTCCCCACCCCCTCCCCCAGGGGCTGTTACAGCTTTGGAGTGATAGGCTCCATCCCGTCCTCCTGTTCCTTCTGTCCCTTCTCTGCATCCAGGTTGAGTCCCTTCATCTCGGACCAGAAAGTGCCCCAGCTTGGTCTCCTTCCCCCACACTCTGCCCGCCCCCGCCCAGGGCCACTCTATCCCTGGCCACTCCAGTCCCACCTCCTCCGGGAAGTCCTCTTTCACAGGCCTGCTAGTAAGTCCCAGGGGGGGCGCATCCTGCTTAAGACCCTGGACCCGACCCTCTTGTTTCGCCTCCTTCCTCCAGGCCCAAGGCACCCATTTTCACAGCTCTATAACCCCCAGTTGACTCCAGCGGCACTTCCCCCCAGACCGCTCCCCTCTAATGCCCCCCAATGGGGACGTGGGGTTCTGAGGCACAAGGAGGCAGTGAGGGCGGTATGGGGGTGCAAGGTGGGGTCGGGGAAAGCCAATGGCCCGCCCAGCGCCCCGCGCCCCGTCCCCGGCCAGCAGGCGCGGAAAGCCCCAGGCCCCGCGCCCCCGCCGAGCCCACACCCCCGGGGCTTCCCGGCCCCGCCCCCCGGACGCCTGAAACTGGTCGCCGGGCGCCTGCGCAGAGGGGACCCGCGCCCAGGGCGCATGCGCAGCGGTCACTCCCGCTCTATATTAGGGCGACGGCGCTGTTCCCTGAGGGTTCTTGCTGCAAGGGCGAAGGTTTCCCTCGTATTCTCGCTCGGGTGTTCTCCGCCGCCTCCGCAGTTACCCGCTCAGGTGAGGGCCCGGGGTCTGGGTGCGGGCCGGCCGGGGCCCCGACTCCCCGGCCGTTGGGACGCCATCCCCCCACCCGGCGCCTCGGGGTCCGCGTCCATCCCCAGACCTCCTGCCTGTTCGGCCCCCTCCGACAGCCCCCGTTTAAACGGACTCCTTTCGGACCCCCTGCCTTTATTCCCAAGCCCTCGAGCCCAGGTGACGCCAACCCACTGCCCCCCTAGGACTGCTTGCATCCGCCAGACCCAACACCCTGCACTTACAGCCCCGGCCCCTCCCCGGGGAGCCCCTCGGCGCCTCCCCATTAACCCCTGCGGGTCTTTGTGCGCCCTCCTGTCTCAAGTCCCTGTTCATCAGGCTGACGGGAAATGGGCTCGGAGAAACCCTTGCCTCGCAGACCCGTCGGCTTGGGTGCCTTCCCGCGGCTTGGGAGTGTGAGGAAAGGGTCGGGGTCCTTAAGAGTGGGGCGAGCCCTCCCTGCCTGGATGGACAACAGCCGCCTCTTCCCCAGCCTTGGTGTGTGCCAAGGGAGCTTAGCTGCACCACGCATGTCCCCCAAGGAGCTTCTGACCTCCCCAACCTGTTCTTGACTTAGCCCTCTTCCTCCCACCACCTTGGTTATTAACTTTCAGTATTTACTTAATTTGGTCAAGTCGCAATGAAGGTGCTTTTGTGTAGAGCTGGAGAATGCAGGTGAAGTTGGTGGCCTGGGTAGAATGTGGTCTCCAGTCCTTACTTCAGTGCTGTCTGTAGACAGTTTTGAGCAAGACTTGTTCTTATTCCGGGATACCCTGCTGTAAACTGCATGACCCGGGGTGACCTTGCTGTGGTATTTGTCTGATTATTAACAAGTGTTGATGTCACTCATCATCAGTCTTTCTCCAGGAGCCAGTGTATCTCTGGGACATGGAGACTGTTGTCCGCCGCTGCCCATTTTTATCTCGAGTGCCCCAGGCCTTTCTGCAGAAGGCAGGCAAATCTCTGTTGTTTTATGCACAAAACTGCCCCAAGATGATGGAAGTTGGGGTCAAGCCAGCCTCTCAGGCCCTGTCCACTTCAGCAGTATGCTGCCAGCAGGTCAAAGAAACCCCTCCAGCCAACAAGAGTAAGTGTCATTGGCAACGAAGTCGGGAGTGGTCATGTTTTCACTGGTTACGAGACTAGAAGCAGTTCCAGTCCACGAAGGTGCTGAGGGTCACACTGACAGAGGAGTCACACAGCCCAGGCCCGCGCTTTGTGTGGAGTGTTTCTTGTCATTGCCATCTTAACCCCACAAGGTAGTCACTTTTAGCTTTCCCATCTTTACAGGTGAACCGGTGCCCGGCTTTCTAGGTAACAGATTTACCCAGATCGTCTGTCATTGTCTGTTGGAGTTTTTGTGTTTCATCAGTGCCTCACTCACATAACTATTAGATTAGAATGTTTTAGTCCATCAGTTTTTTAGTTCATCAATTATTTGGTCTTTGGCTTTTTTTTTATTTTTTTACCGGGAGGTACCGGGGATCGAACCCTGGTCTCTCCATATGGTAGACGGACGCCGAACCTCTTGAGCCACATCCGTTTCCCTGTCTTTGGCTTTTAAAGTAGAGGTTTTTTTGTTTTGTTTTTTTAATTTTGTGTATAAAGTGTTTTGTTTTGTTTTTAATTAAGAGCTTGGTCTGGCGCTACCAGGAGAGGCTTTTCAGATTTCACTTAATCCTCAAAATATCTTACTTTATAGGCCTCTCTTAGGTGTGTTTTCTGGGTGTGTGCTTGTGAGAACAGAATGTGTTTTTGTTTTTTTTCTTTAAGTAGAAGGTCGGTATTCATAGGATTAATTTTCCTCTCTACCATTGTTCAGGAGTTGGTTATGTCATTTTACTGAACGATCAAAATACACTTTTGCCATTCTGTCCCTAGTAGTGGAGGAGTAATTGATTAGTAAAATGTGGCTTGTCCTCTTGAAGGATTGCTGTGCAAATATAACAAATGATATTCACAAATGTTATTTACTGGCTTAGGCAGATCTTTGTAATGAAAAGGACAGAATAAACAAGTATATACAGTATAAGTAAAACTATCTTTAAGTTTACATATTTTTTAAAAAGGTATTATACCAAAATGTTTTGATAATGTTTTAAATGATGAAATTCTCTTTTTCTTTTTTTAGTCCTTCTATAATATGTATTACTTTTGTAATGTGGGGAGGGATGAAATTCAGAGTACTTTTTTGGGGGGAGTGAGGCTTTCCTTTGTAGAAGATTTTAATGAAAATCATACTGAGACACCTTGCCTAAGTTGTAGGAAAGGCTAGCTTCAGCCACATGGAAGTATCCTAGAATTGATGAAGAAAGACTTTTCTAGAAAGAAAGTGAACTAATTTGCTCAAGGGGAGAAGGAAGTCATTGTAACTAGAAACATAATATCCAACTGACTGTGCTGTCAGTGGATTTCTTTGATGCATTAGATGGAAAAGAAGAGAAGGTGTGTAAACACGGTTCTCCCCATGGTTTTTTTCTTAGCGTACTAATAATTTAATGAATTGTTGTTTGTTAAACAGTATTCTAAAGACTTCAGTTGTGCTCTCATCTTTTGTTTAGGAAAAAAACAATAATTTATGTTAAGCAATGGCATTTCTTTGTCAAGAATCTATTTAGAAAATATTAGCAGAGAAAGATTTGTATGGATATTGCCAGTTACCTTAGAAATTGTGTCCTCTCTTGTTTCTCATGGAAATGCTGTGTACTTGGGATAGAATTTACTGGAAATAATCCAATTCAAGAATTTTGAGTTGTCTGAAACTAGAAAAGGCTACGTTCTGGATTTATAAGTGAGAAGAAATACTGTGGAATGTGCCAATTAACTTTTTTTTTTTTTTTTAAGTTTTATTTTATTTCTCCCCCCACCCCCTCGTTTGTGCTGCTGTGTGCTCTTTGTGTCTGCTCATCTTTTTTTAAGAGGCAGTAGGAACCGAACCTGGGACCTCCCATGTGTGAGGGAAGCGCCCAGTCGCTTGAGCCACATCCGCTCCCTGCTTGTTGTGTCTTTCGTTGTGTTTCCTTGTTGTGTCTCCTCGTTGAATCATCTTGTTGTCTTGCTTGTCGTCTTTAGGAGGCACCGTAAACTGAACCCGGTACCTCCCATGTGGTAGGCAGGCACCCAACTGCTCAAGCCACATCCGCTTCCGCTTCCCCCAGTTAACTCTTCACAAGAACGTTGTTTCCATTGAGGCAGATGAGAAAATAGTTAGATTAACAGAACCTAATAAAAATAAACTGTGTCTGGATTGTGGGGTAGAGTAAGCAGAAAGTTTATGATTGACATTGTAAGGGAAACAAGTGGTTTTTTTGTGTGCTGTACAACCAGAACTGATGCTTCAGTTTTTCCATTTCCCCCCCCCTCAGAGGACAAAACTGCCAAAACTGAGGTCCAGCAGGCTCCTGATGGATCCCAGCAGACTCCAGATGGGACACAACTTCCATCTGGTCATCCTCCCTCTGCCACAAGCCAGGGTACTGCGAGCAAATGCCCTTTCCTGGCAGCCCAGATGAGCCAGGGGGCTAGCAGTGTCTTCCGCAAAGCCAGTCTCGAGCTTCAGGAGGATGTGCAGGAGATGCATGCCGTGAGGAAAGGTAAACCAATGAGACACGAGCCATCAGGAAGAGCGGAGAAGTCAGTTGGCACTTTTGATCTCTCAGATTTGATTTGTGTATTACCTGTTATCAAGCAGTATTTATGTAAATGCCTTCCTCTTTTAAGGCCAAGGAGGAAGGTCATCCAGAGGGACAGTCAACAGACTGTATTGCAAAATGTGGGACTTTCTTTTTGGTGAGTGTGTAGGGTGTGACCAGCTTTGACAGTAACTTTGATTTCTAAACTACTCTGTAGTTTTCAGAAAGCTGCTGCCAGCTGCCCTTTGTTTCTTTCCCACCATCTAGTGGGGTGCGAAAGCACTAAGTGCTGGTCTTTGGCCCCCCAAGCTGCTGTGTGCCTTACTGTGGTCATTGAATGGCAACTTTAATTCCAGCTGTGTCCCCTGGAGCACCCAAGGCCCCTAGAAAGCCTCATCAGTCGAAATTATGCATATGGTCAGAATCAGGTTTTCTGTGAAGAAAACTGAGATTAGGGATGCGGGGTGGAGTGGGAGGGAGAAGGCATGCCGACCTTAGAAAGCTTTGGACTTTAATGTTGATTAAAGCTGGCTGGCAGCTCTGGAAACAAAACAGCACAGGCAGGGGCCATTACAATAACGAAAACAGAAGAGAGGCTTTATACACATGGTTGCCACAGACTTTGGTTATAATCGGCTCTTTTGGTGGGTGAACTAGGCAGGAAGCTATTATTTTAATAACATTTGGAAAGTATTGTGAACCCAGTATAAAATGTTGGTTCCATTTGCTGCTTATTTTTACAGAGGTTTCCCAAACTTCGGTGAACCCCAGCGTGAATAATGTGAAGACTAAGACTGGGGGAGGGGAGCCAAGTGGATTGCTGAAGAATTTTCAGGATATCATGCGAAAGCAAAGACCAGAGAGAGTGTCCCATCTTCTTCAAGATAATTTGCCAAAATGTAAGTCTCACTGATACTTGCCTGATGCAGGAGAGAGTTTGTGGCTTAGATGTACATCAGATTAAAATATAAAACTGCACGATGAGTTGAGGATTGAAAGCCATGTCTCTTGTTTGATCTGAGTAGGTGCTCTCAGTCATAATGACTACAAATCCTGCTCGTAGCCTGCCTTTTTCTCTTTTACTACCTAAGGGGAGTGGGTGTAGCTTAGAGGTTGAACACCTGCTTTGCATGTACAAGGTTCCAGGTTCAATCCCTGGTGCCACCTAAAAAAAAAAGTAATACCTAATGTCCACACCCGGCACTGTGCTAAACACGTGACCTGCACAGGCTCAGTTACTCCTCACAGAGGAGAACATAGAAACTTGCATAGAATCTCCCTGCTGCTCAGTGGCCAAGCTGGGATATGAACCCGGTTCTGTCTTGTGCTGAAGCCCAAATGTGCTCCTTAACCATCAGGCTGTATGGTCTCTTGTTTGGTTTTTAGCTGTTGCCACTTTTCATTATGATCATTTCTTTGAGAAGAAAATTGATGAGAAAAAAAATGACCACACCTATCGAGTTTTTAAAACTGTGAACCGGAGGGCACACAGCTTCCCCATGGCGGATGACTACTCCGACTCCCTCATCACGAAAAAGCAGGTGTCGGTCTGGTGTAGCAACGACTACCTAGGAATGAGTCGCCATCCACGGGTGTGTGGGGCAGTCATGTGAGTAGCCCTGCGTTTTCTGACACCACTGGCCTTATTTGGCAAGACCTCGGTGTTGTACAAGGATTGAATCTTTTAAGGGGGGAATATTTGGCAGCTGAAAATGTGTGAGCCCACGGCTGCTGAGGTCGAGTTAGCGGATGAATACCTATTCTTTTAAAATGAAGCCACCCTTTCACTGGGAGCTTTTCACAATTTCAAAATCGCAGGTGAGATTGCCACCATTGCAGGGTCTACTGTTAAACCATTTTAGGTCTTATGCATCTTCCGGAACTTGATCTCAATTAAGCAGTCTTCAAATGATGACAGGTAGCAGACTGGGAAGTTTCGAGTACAGCATTTATTGTTCTTAAAGGATTCTAGCGAAATACTGTTCCTAGCCTTTTAAAAAGTATCATACAGATTACCTTTAGCGAAACTCTAACTTGCACATGGTTGGTGGAGCCCTTTGGTGTGTCGAGGGTTCCAGTTTATGGGCTCATTGACTATACATGCCGCTTGTGGACTAACTTCCCACTACTCCTCAAGTGAGCACAGCTGCCACGTCAGGCAGCCTTGCAGAGAGACATCCTTGGTTACAGCTGCAGGTGGAGAAATACAAATCTAGAGGAAACACTCCCTCAAGAAGACATGTTATAAAGGGAGGCAGATCCCATCAATCATATCCTGTGGGAGCATCACTAGGGAGGCTTGAGACAGCTGTTTGCCAAGCTCCCCAGGAGGCTTGCTAAGGAGAGCTCCATCTGAGGGTTCATGGTAGACGTTTCCTGACATCACATCACTGGTTTGCAAAGGGTTGAGGGTTTAAGGTAACCTCCATCCCAGGTGTCCCTCCGGAGATCACTTTTTTTTTTTTTCCAGATGTGATATTGGGGAGAATAGTGGTTCTCAGAGAAAAGCAGCGGTAGGAAATGGATTCAGCTAACACTTAGAACTTAGTGAGCTCCAAATGAACAGTTAATGTTCTAGATTATTCCTAGCAGTAACTTGTTCTTCTCCCACCTCATCTGAGGATGAAGTTGGTTGAAACGTCCCACCCTGGCCTTCACAGTGAGCAAGTTGCTGGATCAACATAAGTTTCAGTCTCCTGGAAAGAGGAACAGTTCATACACTACTTAGAACCATGAGATTTATTTTCTGTCTGATATTTGTTTTGTTTTGTTTTTTTTTACAGGGACACTTTGAAACAACATGGTGCTGGGGCAGGTGGTACTAGAAATATCTCTGGAACGAGTAAATTCCACGTGGAACTGGAGCAGGAGCTGGCTGACCTCCACGGGAAAGATGCAGCGCTCTTGTTCTCCTCATGCTTTGTGGCCAATGACTCGACCCTCTTCACTCTGGCTAAGATGATGCCAGGTGAGGAGCCCATCAGGGGGGCCGTGGAGGAACATTGACAACAACGAAGACTTACCAGAAACACTCATTTGAGAGTAACGTGTTCTTGTATTCTGAGAAGATCCTTTGGAGAAATTGGTTAATCATTTTTGGTTCTCTCTTGATTGAGTTTGGAATTAGGCAGCCAGATGTAAAGGCAATTTAATTGCCTGTCGTGAGGTTATTCTTGAGCTTTCTCAGAGGAGAAGCACTAGTTAGTTATTTTGCCAGGAGGAAACTGGCATGCAGTGTTTTTTCACACTGGGCAAAAGCTACATTTTCAGGGCAAAGTCTGTTGTCTCTGATTGTCTAGGACATAATTCGTCTTCGGTGTTTTTGTCACGTTAGGCTGTGAGATTTACTCCGATTCTGGGAACCACGCCTCCATGATCCAGGGGATTCGGAATAGCCGAGTGCCAAAGTACATCTTCCGCCACAATGATGTCAGCCACCTCAGAGACCTGCTGCAAAGATCTGACCCTTCCGTCCCCAAGATCGTTGCATTTGAAACTGTCCATTCAATGGATGGTAAGTCTCTTAGTGCTTTTCAGTAGACAATAATCTAAAACCTTAAATGAGAACGTAAGCCTGAACTGTTTAAATGCATGGTGTTTTGTTTTGTTTTATTTTTACATTTTATTTCATTTTCACTGTCAGGATTTTGTAATTGGCAGATATCATTTAGATTGGGGTGAATGTAGATGTTCTGTTCTGGCTTCCATTAGACCCAAGGCAAACCTAGAAATTGTGGGAAGTTCCTTTTCTTCACAGTATAAAAAGTGGTACCTTAGAATGCGGGTTATTTTATTCTGTCTGACTCTAACCAAAACTAAAGTTTGTGAAACAGTAAGCCCTTCAGAGCAGTTTCTGGCCTTTTCTCAGGGGCGGTGTGCCCGTTGGAAGAGCTCTGTGATGTTGCTCATGAGTTTGGAGCAATCACCTTTGTGGACGAGGTCCACGCGGTGGGGCTGTATGGGGCTCAAGGCGGAGGGATTGGCGATCGGGATGGAGTCATGCCAAAGATGGACATCATTTCTGGGACACTGGGTATGTATACTCCGCATTCCATTGTCCACATTAAAGTTAGGGTATCTGCACGGGGCCAAGGTCTAACCAGCCTGATGGGACCAGGTGGGGAGACAGTGTGACAGCTTGTAAAGCCTGGGCCACTTTATTTTAGGTGAGGCTTTGGTTCCCGTGAGTGGCAGCACAGCTTAGAATACCTTGAATCATAGAGGCACGGCTTCCGGAATCGGGATAAATCTCACTGCCTAACTCAACAAAAGTACCATTTATTGCCATCTGAGTTCATTCCAAACACAATCATGCTCTAGCTACATGCCATGGACAAGAGCCTTTACTCTCTGCCTCAGGTTGTTCCCCTATTTAAAAAAAAAAAAAAAAAAGTGATTTCTAGGGCTTTTTATCTTAGTGGTTGTAAGGACCTACAGATTCAGGCTTGTGAGCTGCTGAGCTCTGTGCCTATCATGTGGAAACTTCCAGTTCATGCTGCTTGCTTTGCATCTCCTCTGCTCCTCCTAGTTGAGAGGCAGTGTCTCATGGCAGTTGGGAGCCAGACTCTGGAGCATGCTGCCAGGGTTTAAATCCTGGCTGCATAACTCACTAGCTGAATTACCTTCGGCTGGTAGTTAGCCTTTCTGTGCCTATGCCTCAATTTCCTTATCGACATAATGGAGATAACAGTAGGACCCACCTCAGAATTCAGGTGGAGTAGAGGAGGAGTTACATGTAGACAATTGCGATAGACATTCCCATTTGCCTTTGTGGGCCCTAAAGAGATGAAAATAAATTGTAGGCTTGTAAACCTTCAAAAGTTAGCAAGGCATTTGAGGAGCGGTGTGGCAGTTGGACTATAGTGCCACCTTTTATAGCCTGCACTTGGTAAACAAAGAACAGGCAGAAAAGCGTGTCCTACAGCAGCATCACGGGGTGAGAACTTCATGCAGACCCCAAGAGCCTGGGTGTTCTCAGGGCGGAGTCCTGCCAGAAGGAAAACACTTGTTCATGCTCTCCTAATTCTGGCAGCTCTTTTCTTTTGAAGAGCTCTATTGACGTAGGCTCTTTGAAGGTACAGTCATTGTGAGACGGAAGAGGCTGGAGAGAGAAATTTTCCACTCGGAGCTTGTACCAACCTAGCTTTGCAGGGGGTTCAAGGAGGAATGTTACAGAACATAATGTTAAGATCTATGAGAACTCTTGTGGATGCCTTAATCCTGAAATTTGAGATACAGATTATACAAAGGGACTTAACGAGAATTGAAAAATGAGGCTGGCTCTAAATCAGCCTTAACAGGTTCTGAGTTTCATATTTATCTGGCAAATACTGATTGTCAGAGGCTTGTATTTGCTGTTTACTTAAATAGGGAATAACATCAGTCACACCAGAACAGTGAAGAGTCTTAGCTAAGTTCCATCCCTGCCTCAAGGGTAATCTTACAGTGAGGGGACAGTGCAAGTACCACAACTCAGCTCCTGTTCCTGTAGAACGTGGGAAATGGACCTGCTGGCCCGCAGAGCAGCAGGCCTGGTGGGAGAGGTACCTGAGAAGAAAACGGTGGGAAGAGAGGCAGCGGCTTGATACTCAGTCCCTGGTGCTGGAAGCAGGCAGTGGGATGCTAGGCCTGCTTCGCACGCCTGAATTTTGACACCAACGGGTCAGGCGCCAACTTGGCCTTGTGACTTTGGCAAGATCCTTCCATAACCTTCTTCAGCTTTTTCCATTTTAAAAAGGGTGGACATGCCTCCTTTTTCCTCAGATAAGGAGGAAAGCAAACGCTTTGAGGTTGTGTGGCGCTTGGCTGTGTGGGTTCAGAGGCTGTTGCCGTTGTAACGGGGCTGTCTCCTCCCAGGCAAGGCCGTTGGCTGTGTCGGGGGGTACATCGCCAGCACGAGTTCTCTCATCGACACCGTCCGGTCCTACGCCGCCGGCTTCATCTTCACCACCTCCCTGCCGCCCATGCTCCTGGCTGGAGCCCTGGAGTCTGTGCGGATCTTGAAGAGTGCTGAGGGGCGGACGCTTCGCCGCCAGCATCAGCGCAACGTGAAGCTCATGAGGCAGATGCTGATGGATGCCGGCCTCCCCGTCGTCCACTGCCCCAGCCACATCATCCCTGTCCGGGTAATGGCCTGTCCGTGACTGGACCTCTGGGGGCTGTGGCTCCGTCGGTGCTGTGCAGCTGTTCTGGTCCACCCCTTTCTGAGTGCCGGGGCAGGGGGTGATAGCCAGGGGCCTTCTGCCATGTTTCCGCCTTTGGCTGCTTTCACAGTGATCGCGCAGCCTTTGAACCCAGCATGCTGACACAGAGGTTCCCTCTCCAGAGCACTGACTTTAACAAGATAAAGGCAGGGTTTGCCTCTGGAAAGCTCCAGAAGCCTGAACTTGGCCGACTTTGAAGCGTGGCTTTCTATTCAGCTAACTTCTGACTAGATCCTGCCCTTCCTGCAGCAGGCGATAGCGTGTTGGTGTCAGGGTTGGACTGGCTGTGTTTGCCCAGTTGCCTTCATCGCCGGGGTGTGCTCACCTGTGGGTATGAGGCCCAGCTGGTGCGAAGCGGGCTTACAGAGCCCCCTGCTTTCCCCAGGCAAGGCCCGGGCAGATCAGTGTGAACTTTACTTCTAACATGTTTTTTGTCCTCTGGTCCCTACCGAACAATACCCAGATCATTTAAATTTCAGGTTTGTGGGCAGCACTTTATCTCTCCCCCGTGTTTGCATAACGCTACTATGGTGTCTCTCAAGCCCGAGTCCTGTGGGCACCGTGTTCCTTAGGAGCCGAGTCTCTGCTAAGAGGTGGTCCGGCCCCGTCTGACGTGACTTGTTATCGGACTTAGGTTGCAGATGCTGCTAAAAATACAGAAGTTTGCGATGAACTCATGAGCAGACATAACATCTACGTTCAGGCAATCAACTACCCCACAGTGCCGCGGGGGGCAGAGCTCCTGCGCATCGCCCCCACCCCTCATCACACGCCTCAGATGATGGCCTACTTCCTGGGTGAGTACCTGGGGCGCTGGCCTCACCGGGGAGCTGTGCTAAGCTGTCTCTGCTGTACTTCTGCTTGAAACCCTTTAGAGACTCTCAGGTTTGTTCGTTCTTTTCCCACATAGTTAAGACTGGGAAACGATACACAGGCTCTCAGAAGGCACAGAACTGTAAAGGCCTTTTGTTGTTTGATTTACTCTAAGATGGTACAGGACTTGTTTTGGAAGTGGTGAGAACCTGGTGCTCCGTGTGGTATTTCCGCTGCCCCCTGAACGTGTGACTTCTGACACACGCCAGTGACTGTGGAGGGGAGAAGAGGCTACTGAAGACTTCTGGGGTCCAGCTCCCCTCCCCCTCTGCAGTTCGCTCTACTTCCTCAGACACTGTGTGGTCCCTGGCCCCCCTCCTAACCCCCTCTGATAAAAGTAATTGTTCCATACTTGCCACTGCTCAGATTCTGCACAACCCAACTCCCCTCCCTCCTCGCTCTGTGTCCGTCCTGAGGGTGGGGCCTGAGAAGAGGCTTTTAGCCACAGGTGCCTCTGCCTGCAGGTACCTTGCCTTCCGGAGCCCCCTCAAGACGGTTCAGCCTGCTGTGGGCTCTGAGACCGTTCTCTTAGGAATACTCGTTTTAAGTTGTAACGTGGAATGTTGGAACAGCTGCTTCCCCGAAGGCCTATGAAATACAGCCAGAGTTGCTTTGTTTCTTTCTTTCTTTTTATTTATTTGTTTTATGATAGCCTTATTGAAATATAATTCACATACCGTAACATTCACCCTTTTAAAGCGTGCAGTGTATGGTTTTCGGTGTATTCAGAGTTGTGCAACCATCACCACTCTCTAGTTTCAGAACATTTCTTCATCCCAGAAAGAAACCCACCCCCCCATTGCAGTCACTCCCCGTTTCCCCTTCCCCCAGCCCTGGGCAGCCTCTGACCTACTCTATATCTCTGTGGCTTTGCCTCCTCTGGACATCCAATATCAACAGAATCATCCAGTGTGTGGCCTTCTTTGTCTGGCTTCTCTCACTTAGAGTAATATTTCCAAGCTTGTCCACTCCATAGCCTGAATCTTTCTTATTGCCTAATAATTCTCCTTTGTATTGTCACACCATGCTTTATCTATTCATCAGTGGATGGACTTCGGGTTACTTCCACTTTGTGGCCATTGTGAATATGCACATCCACATTCAGGTTTTTCTGTGGACATAATGTTTTATTTTTTAAAAGCTCTTTCTCCTCACAGAGAATCTGCTGGCCACGTGGAAGCAAGTGGGACTGGAACTGAAGCCGTATTCCTCGGCCGAGTGCAACTTCTGCAGGAGGCCCCTGCACTTTGAAGTGATGAGTGAAAGAGAGAGATCCTACTTCTCTGGCATGAGCAAGTTGGTGTCTGCTCAGGCCTGAGTGTGGCCTCGATGAGTCCACGCAGCTCCAGGCCATCTCATCCCGATAGCCTCCAGCGTCGGCTTTATATGTGGATTAAATTATATTAAATTTTGAATTACAGTAAAAATATAGTTCTGAAATAAAATCTCGTTTAAGTGATGGGTCCTTCTGCTGTTGTCTCCTGAATCAAACATGAATTTCCCTCCAGCCCTCTGCGTTTGGTCTGCACTGGAAGTGTGAGGTGTGTAAAAATGTCGTGTCCTCCGGCAATGGCTGCCTGAACCCAGCTGGCTGCCCCTTGAGTAGTGCCTTCTGCACCTGAGCAGCTGAATGGTTCTGAAAGAAGTGACGCCGCCAGGGTGGCCACTTTCACTTTAAGCTTCTCACCTCACGTCTCAAGTGGGCAAGCCACACTGCCCAGGAATCCTGCTGCAGCTGTTTCCCTTCCCGCTCTCACTTCTCAGCTCGTGGCGGAGCTCTGGCCGTGGCCTGTAACCACATCCCCCCAGCGAGGCAGGAGGCGTTTGTGCTCCTCGCCCTGGCCCTGCTTGCTTGGATTTTGGGGCTCATCCGCCCTCGCACATCGCTGCAGCTGTGCCTTTTCTGTCTCCCGTCCCCCCATCTACTGGCTCATTCCCACTGGCCTGCGACAGCCTTTGTCGCCGCCCATCTTAAAAAATAATAAAAGGCCTCCCTCATTCTGCGCCCCCTACCTGCCGCCACCTCACGTCCCTTCTCAGCCCCCTGCGCTCCGTCTTTCATCCCTGTTCCCTGCAGAGGCTTCTTCACGGCCGCCACCACCTCTGCTTTGCCAAATTCAGTGGCCAGCTCTGCCTTCCTCCCGGGGTTGCTCAGTGGCTGTCCTTGGCCTCCTTCAAGCTGTCCCCTCGAAGCTGCTGAGCCACTATCCTCTCCTGATTATTTTTCCTCCCGCTTCGTGAGCTAGAAAGTGGTCTGTCAGGCCACCCCTGTGACTGCTGAGGGCTCCATGAGGCTGGCCTCCAGCTGTACTTGACGCCTGCCGCGGCGTGAGCACCCCCAGCCCTAAGTCTGCAGTGCCACCTGCGCTCTCCTTCCTGCTGTCTCTGGCTTGGATGTCAAACAAGCAACGTGAACCCCAGAGGTCCAGGGGGTGCGAGTGCCCGCCCTTCCGCTACCTGCTCTTCGCCTGGCCGCACCGCCACCTCAGCTACTCGGGCCTCGTTTGGAAGCCAGCTCTTTCCCTCACGTGCCTCTAAAGCACATCTTGGGTCAGGCCACTTCTCACCTCCACTGCCACCACCCTGGTCATCCCACAGTCGGTCGTCTGGCATCTGCTCCAGCCACCACCCCACACTGCAGCCTGAGGGAGCTTGAAAAATATAAATCAGATCATGTCCCTCCCTTGCCAAAACCCTTCCCGGCCTTCCCATTGCCCCCACTGAATTGCAGGCTCCTCGCTCAGGCTGACAAAGCCCTCTGGGAAGGGGCTCCAACCCACCCCGGGTGCCCTCCGCTCCCTTAGGCTGGGCCTCGCTTCCGGCCTTGCTGGGCGAGGTGCTCTGCTGGCCGGCTCCTCTGCCTGGGTTTCTCTACCGGGCTCACGGCCTGACTGCCAAAGGGACCTTCCCTGAGCACCTGGCACACTCGCCCCGGCGTGACCTCCACAGCGGGCCCAGCACCCACACTCCCCATGCCGGGCTGGTCGTTGGGTTTCATGCTTCTGTAATTCCCACTTCCGTAGCCTCAGCACCCTGCACCTGACACACAGTGAACAGATGTGTGTTGAGTAAATGAAGGGATCAAGTCTGCTTCACTAGAAAAAATGAACGAGCTGGAAAAAACCAAGCAGCTGGAGGATGCAGAATATGTCTTGGCACTCAGCTCCCCTCTCTCAGCACCAGAAAAGGCAGTTGTGCTTTTTCCTCTCGGGGGAGAGTTGGGCTGGCACCCCTTCCTGAGAAGCAGAGGCTGGGCCGAGCGAGGGCGAGTCCTGGTCCCGTCAGATAAACCCACGCTCCCAGGCACGTGACCTCAGCCACCAGGTGGTTCATTTCTGCTCAGGAAACAGCCTTGCTCAGCTTTCCCAGCTCTGTTACCTCCCGTGAGCTCTTAGGACTTGCCCGTTGCCACTCACATTCCCAGGCCTGCAACTCCCTCCACCCCTGTTCCTTCAAGTGTGACTTCACCCCTCTAACCTGGAGACTGTTCTGAACGTTTAGGAAGACCCACTTCCTGGTCAGAAGACTCCCTGCCAGGAGGCTCAACAAGGCGCTGGGGTTGTGAGAAGAAAGAATGAAGAATGTGCAGGAAATAGCGAAGATTTGTGAACCCCTTGAAAACGAAGGGCTTGCCTTGAAATACACAACTCCAGTGTGGAAATGTAAGGTAGAAGTTTCCTAAGAATATGTAGAGGCCTGGGGCATTAAATCAAGTGCCCAAGAGGGAAAGGGTGAGTTCTATTTTTAAGTCTTACAGATAGAATTTCCTTGCATTTAAGGCGCCCCCCATTAGGTTTTCCTGGCTCTGGGTACCCACCTATGCCCCCTTGTCTGGCCCTCACTGCTCGCCAACGGCAGCAAGTCCAAGAAGGCAAGGGAGGGGCTGCAGACTCCCCCCGCTGCCCCGGTCCTGCTCCCAGGGACACCTGCTGCCCCTAGTTTCTCATGCCTCTGATCCAACCACTTTGGCATCTGAACCCCTTTTCAGTGCTCCGGGCCCCACCCAGGGACGGGCCCAGGTCCTTGGCCTGGGAGGACCATTCTCTGGGCGGGGAGAGGAAACATCGAGGCCACGGAAGCTGGTGGTCTTGAACCCAAGTCCCCTTCCCTCACAAGGCCGGAGGCCCTGCTTGGGTTTTCCGACCTTCACACGCTTTGTCTCTAACCTTGACAGCAGCCTGCAGAGTAGCTCTGGCCACCCCCATTCACAGACAAGCAAAGTGAGGCTGCCAAAGGGGAGGGCTCCTGCCCAAGAGAACCCAAGTGGCAGAGCTGGGGTGCAGGCCCAGGTAATCTGACCCGAGTCCGATCTTTTCCCTGGCTTTGCAAAGCAGAGGGCGACACTAAGGGTCAAGGTCGGCCGGCTGTGTGGGGGCGAGGGCCGTGGGCTGGTGTGAGCCGGCTCCTACCCTGCCCTCCCTGGGCCCAGCACCTAAGGCCTCCTGCAGGCCCTGGAGAGCGAGCCTCCTCGGAAAAGCAGAGAGCAGCAGAGAGGTTCCCTGCAGGTAGGACCCAGTGTGACAGAACCCCCAGACTCGCTCAACCTGGGCCCGGCAGGCATCCTACCTCAGGCCCCACCCTTTACCTCCAAAAGGCTCTGCCTCTGAGTTCCCAGCCCCAAAAGAACCAGAACGGTGAGCACAAGGGGTGGGTGGGTAGACAGAGGTTCTACCTGGGAACCAGAGAGCAGTTTGCTTCCCACATGCTGCCTGCTTCCTGCTTCCTGCTCCAATTCCTGGGTGTGGCCAGAACAGTCTCAGAGCCGGCCACGGGGCCTTCCCCAGAGACTCCCCGGTTTGGGGGGAAGGACACCTACCTCTTGTTTTGTTTCTTAAGCTTCTGTGGTTTTCTCCCCGGGCATGGTCCAAGGAGATAAGGGAAGGCAAGCCCTGCCCTCAGCCTGTTCCTCCAGAAGCCAGGTGTGTGTCCACGGGGCAGGCCAGTGCCCACAGGGGGCTTCCCATCCCCTCCAGAGGGACCGGCCTTCTGTCTTCCCTCAGGCAAGCAGAGAACAGGAGCCAAAGCCTGCAGCAGGAGCCCCTGGGCCCCGGAAGGCTGCTGGCCTTCCCTCCCAGCTGGGTCCTGGAAGTCAGGCAAGACAGCCCCATCCCCTCCCAGGCTGTCCACCTTCAGGCTGGAACGTGAGCCAAATCTGTGGCCAGCTCCAGACTGCATCCCGGAGGCCCTGAGCAGCCAAGCTGGCCACTCACTGGCCTGGGCCAGCCAAGCTGGGTTCGGCTCTCCAGAGCTGCCACGGTCAGCAGGCTGCTCGGGCCCCCCCGCTTCTCAAAGGGCAGCTGTGATGGGGGTGATGGCGTAGGCCTGCCCTCCCCAGAGCAGCCGGGCCAGGACAAGGCTCCCCAGGCTGACACTAGCCACAGCTCCTCACACACTTGTGGAGTGCAGACCTGGGCAGGCTGTCTCCAAACTCCAGGCACCTGGCTCCCAGCAGTGTCCCCAAACGGACACTCTCAGCCCACCCTGGTCAGATGTGGCTGCGTCTGTCACCTAGGTGCCATCAGCTCTGAGAGGCGGGGGCAGGAAAAGGGGGCCATGTGGTGGCCCACCTAGGTGTCCCTTTGATATCCGAACAGAAAGACCCAGAACTCACCTCAAGGGGGAGACAGAAAGGAGTGGATTGTGAACTCACCCTAGAATCTTCTGTGGCAGCCACATCCCTTGCTCTCCCAAATGGGGTCGTCTCGCCTTCTCCGGCCAGCACAAGGATGACCACCAGGGAGCACAACCACCTCACCTGCTCTCACCACAAACCTGCTTTTCCTGCCCACTTGAGAATCCTCATTCCCCAGAGCTGCTGCCCTCAGGGCTTTGCTGGGGACCAGCAGGCCAGTGGGTTAGAGGAAGGCGGATGCCTGAGCCCAGCACACAGCAGAGGGGGCTGCCTGCTGACAGGCCGGAGGACAGGGCATGGCTCTCTACCAGCGTCCCTGCTCTCTACCAGCGGCCGTCGTCATTCTGCCCATGAGCAAAACTGTCCTTAGCAGCCTCCCTCCCCTGCAGACCCATGTCCTACCCTTGCACCCCAGCCCCCTAGTGAATTTCCCCAAACCACCTGTGGCAGTTTGAGATTATTTTATGAATCCCAAAAGGAGAAAGATTATGTTTGTAAACTAATATATTCCTCTGGGTGTGACACACTTGGATTGCATTAAATTCTGCTGAAATGTCTTTGATTAGATTTCCTGTTAAGACTGGGCTTTTTGATTTGACTACGTCAGAGGTTGTGACTCAGGTTGAGTCCCCGCCCCCCCCGGGTCTGATATAAATGGACACTCACTCCAGAAGACACACAGAGGAGAGAACGCTGGCATTTTTTGATCCTGCCAAGTGACAGCAAGGAGGAAGCTCAAACAGCTAGAGCCTGGGGGAGAAAACGACCATTTGCCTGATAGCTTACAACTGACCTCGGGAAGCGACCGAGCCTGATATAGGAGGCCCTGAGAGACAAGCCCTGTGCCAGCCTGCAGCTGAGATGGGGAAGACGCTGGGCCCACGGCGCCTCAAGAGGAAGGGGAAGCCCAGAGGGGAAGGCTGGAACCCGGCAGAGACCGCCCGCCATCTTGCTTCAACACCTGGCAGCTGACTTTGGTGAGAAAGTGCCTCTTATGGAACATTGAGTTGGACTTTCCACAGCCTTGGGACTGTTAGCTTTTACCCCAAATAAATATCCTTTATAAAAGCCAACAGCACCCCTTTGTCAGACTAACAACAGCCCCTGTTGTGTCTCTTCACTTTAGGAAGGCCCAGAGAATTCCCCTCCTTTCCTCCTGCCCACACCCCCACTGGGCCCAGGTCAGCCGCTTGAGGGTCGTGCTTCTTCATTGAGGCCTCTGCTATGTGCCAGGTGCAGGGGGTGGGCATGGGGGAGGTAGAGGAGCCTAGAGCAGCGGAGATGCAGAGCGAGGCAGCTTGGGGCACCCCAGGCAGCGGCGGGAGCGTGGAAGCAGGAGCGCCTCCCAGCACGCACCGGGCTACTCGGCCGCGGGTCCCCGGCAGAAGTTGCGGTTATAGAAGTGGCGGTTGTCCCTGGTCAGGGCTGTGCCCAGCTGGGCCCAGAAGCTGCCCTGGCCGCTGGGCTGGTGGGGCCAGAGAAGGACACTCTGGCGGCAGAGGCGCTGGCGCAGCCGCACGTAGCGGGAGCGGTGGGCGCCCGGGCGTAGGATGACGAGCACCACCACGTCCTTGCGGTCCTCCAGCAGGCGCTGCTGGGCCAGCAGGAAGCTGGCCCGCACCAGGCCGCTGACCCGGTCGGTGTGGGCCAGCACAAACAGCGTCTTGCGGCTGCTGTAGACCGAGGCCCACAGGTTCTCGAAGAGCGTCTTGCCAGGCAGCCAGTCCCGCTCCTCCAGACACAGGCGGAGCGCCCGGTGCCCTCGGCGCTCCTCCAGCCGCACCCGCAGCTCGTTGTACACCCAGTCGGCCACTGCGCTCTGCGCCTTGTCGAAGACGACGAAGGCGTCGTAGGGCAGGGCGTCTGCGCCCCGCCGTCCGCGCCGGGGCAGCCAGGCCTGGCAGAGGTGGAAGCAGTACCAGAGGTCCCAGCCGCAGAGGTGGTGCAGCATGGGCACGGCCAGGCCCAGGGCCACGGCCAGCAGCGAGAGGCCAAAACAGTCCCAGGAGAGGGTCTCGTCCAGGCAGAGGCGCAGGTCCTGCGCAAAGATGCTGCGGCCCTGGAGCTGGCCCGGGCTGCCGCACTGCACCCGGCTGGGCAGGCCAGGCACGGCGGCCTGCACCTCCAGCAGGAAGTCCACGAAGACCGCTCCGCAGGCGCAGTGCAGAGGGTTGGCGCTCACGTCTAGGACCCTCAGGGCCCCCGCCAGGGCTCCAAACCAGGAGGGCTCCACCGACTTCAGGGCGTTGGCACTCAGGTTGAGCTCACGCAGCCCCAAGGCCAGGGCGAAGAAGCCGGGAGCGACCAGGCCGATTCCGTTGCCGCTGAGGTCCAGCTGCCGAAGCCGCGTGCCGGCGGGCAGGCTGCCGTTGGTCAGGGCCTTCAGCTGGTTGCCCGCCAGGTCCAGCGCCTCCAGCCTGGGCAGCAGGGCCAGGCTGCTCCAGTTGAAGAAGGCCAGCTGGTTGCCGCGGAGGCGCAGCAGCCGCAGGCTCTTGGGGAGGTTCTTCAGCGCGCGGGGCAGCAGGGTGTGCAGGCGGTTCTGGGACAGGTCCAGCCGGACCAGGCGTCTCAGGCCTCGGAAGAAGCCGAGGTAGAGGTCTCCGTCGGCCCACATGCGGCTCAGGTCATTGCCGCTGAAGTCCAGGGCCCGGAGCGAGGAGCTGCGCAGCTGCTGGGACACCCGGCTGCCGATGCCGTTGTGCGCCAGGCTGAGGACGCGCAGGGCGGGCAGCTGGGCCACGAAGCTGAGGTTGTGGCCCACGCCCTGCATGCGGAAGGGCTGGCTGTTGTAGCTGAGGTCCAGCGCCTCCAGGCGCGGCAGCTCCGTGAACGAGCGCCCGTGGTACAGGTCCAGCTTGTTGTGCGACAGGTCCAGCACCCGCAGGCCGGTCAGCGGCACGAACTGCGAGCCGTTGACCGCCTGCGCGATGCTGTTGTAGCTCAGGCTCAGGCACTGGAGGCGCGAGAGCCGGGCGAACATCTCGGGCTGGACCGTCACCAGGTTGTTGCGGGAGAGGTCCATGATGAAGCTGAGATTCTTGCAGCGTGACATGAAGTCCTGGGGGCCGCGCGTGTCCAGCGGGGCTGGAGCAAAGGCCCCGGCTCCCAGCCTGACCTTGTCCTCACCACCCACTTCCCCCGCGGTGGGCGCCGGCTCCGCGGCGCCACTGATGCGGTTGTTGGACAGGTCCACGAACTGCAGGCCGGGAAAGGCCCCGAAGATGCTCAGCTCGGCCTGGTTGATGAAGTTCAGCTGCAGGTGCAGGCGCTGGAGCTTGGGCAGGCGAACCAGCGGCTGGAGCGTGGAAAGGCTGAGCGAGCGGAAGAAGATGCCGTGCATGTCCAGCTCCCGCAGCGAGGTCAGGCTCCCAAAGGAGGGTGCCAGCTTCAGGTGGGCGAAGGACACCTTCTTGTGGTAATTGAAGGACAGGTTGAGCCTGCGCAGCTGGGCCAGACCCTGCAAGGCCCGGGTTTTGGTGATGCAGTCGTAGAGGAAGTTCTCACTCAGGTCCAGCACCGTCAGGTTGCCCAGGCCGCGGAACCACCTGGCACTGAGGTACAAGAGGGAGCTGTCCTTCAACACCAGGCCTTCGAGGTGGCTCAGGTGGCTGAAGGTGTCGGGGTGCAGGCTGAGGGAGCTCTGCGGGCACTCCACGCAGGGGTTGAGGGCGTGGTCACAGCGGCGGCAGTTCCCGCCCACGTCCAGCACGCGCAGCGCAGTCAGGCTGGCCAGGTCCCCCGGCTCCAGGCGGACGATGCGGTTGTAGGACAAGAGCAGGGTCTCCAGGCTGGGGGGCAGGCGGGGGGGCACCGCGGTGAGGTTGTTGTACTTGAGCGACAGGTGGGTGAGGTTGCCCAGGCCAAGGAGGGCGCCCGGGGCCACCTGCACGGCCCCCCTGCAGGGGTTCTTATAGTAGCAGTTGCCGTCCATGAAGAGGAAGCGCAGGGCACGCAGGCCGGCCAGGGCCGTGGGGTCGAGCACCAGGATGTTGGTGCGGCTCAGAGACAGGGCCACGAGGGACCTGGGCAGGGGCGGCACGGCCGCGATGCTGTTGTAGCTCAGGTTCAGCTCCTCCAGGGTGGGCACGGCCGTGAAGGTGTCGGGCTCGATGGTCATGCGGCAGGGGAAGTGGAAGGGGCTGAGGCCGGCCGGCGGGCAGTTCCACTTGAGGTCGAGACGCCGCAGGCTGGGCAGGTGGGCGAAGTCGGAGGCGTGGAGGTGGTGGATGCGGTTGGAGCGCAAGGAGAAGCTGGTGACGTTGGCACGGGGCGCTGCGGCGGGGAAGCGGGGCACGGACTTCAGGAACAGCCAGTTGCAGTTCACCCGGCCGTGGGGCTGGAGCTCACAGGGCAGGAAGGCAGGCAGGCTGCCCAGGGCCATCGCCATGGCCACTGCTGAGGCCTGGACCAGGAGAGGCAGGGGGTGCAGGGCGCTGCGGCAGGGGCCCTGCGGGAGGGGCTGTGTGAGTGTCCAGCTCCCCGCTCCCCTCGAACTCCGCCCTCTCTGCCAAGCCCCCATCCCACCCCCCCAAGGCTCGTGGGGAACTTGGCCACGGAATCCCTCAGAACCTGGGCTTGGGTGTCAGGCTCAGCCTTTGACTCAGATTTCAGCCTCAGATCCGGGACCAAGACCTGGAACTCCGACTCACGAGGGGCAGCTTTTACCCACAGTCCAAGCCCAGCTGGACAGCAGGGCCGGGGGAGGCAGCCATTGGGCTCCTGGCCCTCACCCCGCCTTGCCCCTTCCTCTCGGCAGAGGCCATCTCGCCTTCCCCCTGAGCAAGGCGGCATCTAGCTCCCTCCCCTCTAGCCTCCCTGAAACCCCTGCTGCCTGCCACCACCCTCCCCCCAGGATCCAGGCAGGAGGGGGGTCTCCTGCTGTGTTCAGGCTGGCACCACTCCAGGGCCTGGCTAGGGCGGGCAGTGCCCAGCTCCTTCAGCCTCTGCCCACCGCACCCTTCCCAGCGCTAGAGCAGGCAACCAGCTACGGGTCAGAACAATCGAAGAAGGGAGAGTGGCCAGAGAGGTAGCCAGAGCTGGCTCCCCCACTGACCTGGCTGGGGCCTCAGCCTCCCCATCCACACAATGGGTTTGGGTCTCGCTGCTCAAAGGACTTCTGCTCTGATGCCTTCAGGGCTCAGTGAGTGTCCCTGGGGCCAGTGGGTGACAGTCTCTTTCTCTGCTGCCTGCAGCCCCGAAGCCCACCTCCCTTCCCTGGGGACTTAGGGCACTGTCTTACCATGGCAGGGAGCCGGCCTGGCGGGCAGATGGTGCAGGAGCTGCCGGGAAGGATGCTTCACGCTCCAAGTCCCTTCCCGCCGATGGTGGCTCAGAAAACAGAAGGAACTGAGACTTTCACAACAGCCTGGTAGCCCCCTCCACAGCCCCCAACTCAGGCCCGGAGTCCCAGCTGGCGGGCTGGGACGACTCCAGTTCTGATTGCCCACAAAGTGGAGATGGGATAAGCTCCTGGAAGTGGAGAGCTCCCCCAGAAGCCCTTAGCCGGAGGAGAGACAGGCTCCCCTCACCTCCACCTTGCCTTAGGGGTGCGATGAGTCACAGGCCAGTTTGCATAGTCAAATGGCAGACATCTCCTTCACCCCTTCCTCTTTCTACTACCCCTCAGACAGCCTGCCCTTGCCCACAGCGTTCGTGAAAGCCTCGGGTGCTCTGAGCCACTCCCAGCCTGCAGCTGCCTCCGCCACAGCAGGCCCCGTGACACCTCCTCTGGGAACAAGACCTCCTCTTCTGGGTTCCAGATCTCCCTTGTGCCCCAGGGCACAGCCCCCATCACCGGGCAGAGGGCCCTGGGAGGCCAGGCCCCTGGCTAGTCCAGCTGGACTCCCCCACCTCCGTTCTCCCCCATCTGCTCCACCCATGCACCCATGCACCTTCCAACCCAGGCGACTGTAACTCAGGCCCAGAGCCTCGGGGCGACGTGGGACCCCGCAGCAAGTCGGGTTGGTTCCACTTTCACACTCTGACTAGAATATCTGCCCAGAGCTCCATCTCCACACACCCCAGTGTTGGGGGTGAATCACAACCCCCACAAAAGGCATGGTCAGGTCCCACCCCTGGTCTGTGCCTGTGAACCCCCTTGTAAAAAAATAACTTTGCAGATGTTGTTAGTTAAGACATGCCCCAACTTCATCCATTATGGCTGAAGTCCTGATAAGCAAAGGAAATGGGACAGAGAGAGAAGCCAAGGGGAGCAAGAAGCTGGAAATCAACGGGACTTGGAAGAGCCAAGAGAAGGTGCTGCGTGATGGAAAGGCTAAGAACCAAGGATGGCCAGCAGCCAGCCCCAGCAGGCCTTTGAGGAGAAAGCATCACCAGGCTGGCGCCTCGCTTTTGGATTTCTCCTAGCCTCAAACCCTTTCCAAGTCCCATTGGGCAGGCGTGAGGGGGTAGAGGATGGAGGAAGGGGTGAAGGGGAGGGGAGTTGTCTTAGCAGCCAGGAAACTAAAACAACCAGCCTGGTGTGAGCAGCCATCACCTCCTGCCTAGACCAGTGCAGTCACCTCCCCACTGGTTGCCCTGCTCCTGCTCTTAGCCCCACAATCTCTTCACGAATTCAGGCTCTGGAGGGACCCGTTCAAGCCCAAGTCAGATCCCACCCTCCTCTTCTGGGAACCCTCCATGGCTTTCTTTGGAGTCAAAGCCAAGGTCCCTGTAATAGCCAACAAGACCCTATGGGATCTGCCCCACTGCCCCCGACCCTCTCCAGCCACACAGGGCCCCTCACCGTTACTTGGACCTACCTATGGCTCCTGCCACAGGGCCTTGGAACGTGCTGTTCTCTCTGCCTGGAATTTCTTCTCCCAGATACTCACGGGTCCCCTCCTTCGCCTCCTGTAAGTCCTGCTCATATGTCCCCTGCTCAGTGAGGCCTCTCCTGACCCTCCTAGAAACCCTCCTTCTCTGGACCCAGTACTCCTGAGCACCCTTTACCTGCTCCAACCTGTTCCTTTTTTTTTTTTTTTTTAAGATTTATTTATTTACTTTATCCATTTTAAACTACCCCCTTCCCCATTTGCTGTTTTGTGTCCATTTGCTGGGCAATTCTCTGTGTCTGTCTCCTGCCATCTCTTCTCATCCTCCTCCTCCAGTCTTCACCAGGATTCGATCCTGGAGACTTCTGATGTAGGAGACAGGTATTCTGCTGCCTGCGCCACCTTGGCTCCTGGCTTCTGGAGCTTTCGGAGCATCTCGTCTTGTCTCTCCCCTGCGTCTCTCTCTTGTTGCGTCATCATCCTGCTGCATGCATGGCTCCCGGGGCCTGGCGGCTCACCGGCACACAGAGCCTGGCAGCCCATGCGCCCTCTATTTTTTTTTTTTAATTTTACCGGGAGGTCCCAGGGATCGAACCCAGGTCCCTCCATATGGCAGACAGATGCCCAACCATTTGAGCCACATCCGCCCCCCTGTTCCTTTTCTTAACACTTTCCACTTGCTATAAGTGATTTTTTTTTTTTCATTTTTTTTGGTACATCATCTTATCCCCCCATGAAAATGTCAGCTTCTAGAGGGCACAGATCTTTTGAATGTCTCCCCAGGGCCCAGCACAATGCCTGGTGCATAGCAGGTGTTCAGTATTTGCTGAGTCAATGGACCCTAGCACTCAGCTCTGGGCAGGCACAGAGGGTGTCTCTTTTTTTTATTTTTTTAAAGATTTTATTTATTTATTCATTTATCCCCCCCTTGCTGCTTGTGCTCGCTGGGTCAGCTAACCACGCCGTGCGGGCGGGCTTGCCTTCACCAGGAGGCCCCGGGAACCGAACCCGGGGCCTCCCATATGGTAAACGGGAGCCCTACTGATTGAGCCACAGCCGCTTCCCCAGAGGGTGTCTCTTGAGTGATGGTGAATCAATGAATGAACCAACGGGCCTCTGCTGGAAGGAAGCAAGGTTGGACATCTGCCTCCTCTGTGACCTCCATGCCCACCTGGAGGACATTATGTTGAGCGAAGCAAGCCAGACACAAAAGAACAAATACTGTATGAATGCGTTACCATGAACCAAATATATTGTGTAACATATTGTTTGATTCAAAAAAAAAAAATTTATATGAATCCATTACATTTAATTGAGAAATGTATATATTTATTCATCTGTGTTTACTTTTTAGTTTTTACTTGTTTATATTTTCAATTATTAAATGTACAAAATAACGTTAAAAAAAAAAAACGAGGGGAGGGGGGGTAAATAAATCTTAAAAAAAAAAGAGTAAGTTACTTCCCTCACCAAAGTCTGTTGCCACATGTTGGAGCAAGATGGCTGCCGGTCTCTGCGAGGGTTCAGGCTTCCTCTCCCCCATAAGGCTCCGTGGGCCCAGCTTCCTCCGATCTCAGCTGAGGCTGGCACAGAGCTCATCTCTCTCCGGGCTCAGCTGCTCTGCTCTTGCGGCAAGGCCAGCTATACGCTATCAGGTAAATGGCTGGGTGCCCGGGGCTCCCGCATCACAGCTAACCTCTCTGTGCTCTCCTCCATGTAGCTACTTCCCTGTCTTTGACTGAGCATCTGTTTATATAGCCCACGAGGGCGGGAGGGCGGGGACACAAGCCGAGTCGCCCTAATGATGTGGTCAAATAAAGCCTTAATCCTGATTTAATAAAGTAAAAGTGAAACCTCTGAATCTAACAATCTAATATGCCCAGAGGAACAGACCAGTTTACAAATGCAATCCAGTATCCATTACTGCAGTCCATGAACTCTACCAAACTGCCACCGCGGGTGACACGGCCGACGGGCTCCACGTGCCTGGCCGGCAGGTTGGGGCGCCCAGTGGCATGGCGGCGGTGGCTCTTCCTGTCCACCTGGTGACTGGTGTTTGAGACGGACAAGGACAGGCCGAGCCGGCACTCGCCCCTGCAATCCTAGGGCCTTTAGCAGGGGCGGTGGAGACTGACACTGCCCTGCACCCCGCCAGCCGCCCAGTCGTGCCCCTGGGATGCAAGGGGCCTCCCACCCACTTCCCGGAGGCTGGCTCCTTCCCCCTGCTCCTGGGTAGCCACCTTGCCTCCCCTGGGGGCAGGAAAGCAGAAGCCGAGAAGCCCAGAAGGCGGAGCCCCAGTCCAGTGGGGCAGGCTGAGTGCCAGTCCCCAAGGATATCCACGACCCCGTCCCCGGAACCTGTGACTACGCCACCTGGTAAAAGGGATTCTGCAAGTGTGATTAAAGATTTTGAGATGAGAGTTCCCTGGATTATCCAGGTGGACCTTAAATCTAATTGCAAATGTCCTTCTAAGAGAGAGGGGGAGAGAGCCGAGTTCAGAAGACAAGGGGCAGTGTGGCCAGAGGCCTCCAGGGCTGGGAAAGGCAGGGATTCTCCCCTGGGGCCTCTGGAAGGAACCAGCCCTGGTTCCTCGACTTAGCCCGCGGAGACCCATTTCAGGCTTCCGGTCTCCAGAACTGTAAGTGAACACTTCCATGTCACTTTAAGTCACTGGATTCGTGGTCATTTGTTCCGGCAGCCCCAGGAAAGCCATCCAGATGCCCCGTCTCACGGCTGGGGTGCAGCTGCCTCCTGGATTGGCCAAAGGGACCTGAGGGAGGCTCGTGGCCTCCTACACTCCGGACAGACTCTCCCACATGCCCACGGCTGGGGGCCTGGGGGCTGGGGCCCACCTGCCAAGCCAACAGTCCCCTTCTGAGCTGGGGAGGGGCAGGTGGTATACGAAGGGGGCCTCCCAGCATCCAGCCATGGTCCCTCAGGGAGGGGCTCAGGTGTTGATTTAAAAATAGTTTATTCTTTAGAAAATACAGCATTCAACCATCCAGCCTGCAGAGGACCCTGCCCCGGCCCCAACTCACCCCACCCCTTACGGCCAAAGGCGCAGTTCCTCTGGGGGCCAGGGGTTCATGCAGAGCCCACACCCAGCCCCCTTGAGCCAGGCAGGCAGGGCCCCCAGGGCCCGGGCCCACAGAAGAGAGGCAGGGACAGCAACGGAGAAGAGTCACAGAATGCCAGCCCTGGAGCCCAGGCTGGGAAGGAGGGAGGCGGCGGGGAGCGGTGGGGTGGGTGGGCGGCCCCCCAGTCCACATGCCGGCCAGGCTCCGGTGCGGCCACCTAGCTGTCCTCTCCGTTCTCCCCGGGGCCGCGGATGAGGCGCTTGTGGCCCCGCTTGCCCCCCGGGCCCTTGGGCTTGGCGAAGGCCTGCTTGAAGGCGTGCTGCTTAGGGTGCACCTCGTCGTACAGGACCTCGGCTGTCAGCTCCGCCCCATCGTCAATCTCCATCTGCGGGGGGTGCGGCGGGGGTCACCCGATGGCAGGGAGCCCCGTGCCCAGGACACCCCTTCACGCTCACACCCCAGCCCTGGGGTCTCCTCCCAGACCCCTACCTGAAATGCCACCCCCAGGAACACCGGGCCCAGGACCCACTGCCCTGCCCCTCACCTGGGGTGGCCCCTACCTGCCCCTCCAGACCCATAGTCAGGCTGGGGCTAGCCACGTAGGCCATCGGCAGGCAGCCTCGGGCAAGGCAAGTCACCCTCTGGCCTCGGTTTCCCCATTCCATCCAAGAAAACAACGATCCCTGCTCTGCCATCTGTCTTAGGGCTCCAAATCCCCTGGGGGGTGCGGTGAGGGATGGGCGCCCACCTTCTTGGAGATCTCCAGCTGGAAGTCCTGCTCCACGGAGTCGAGGAGGCGGCTCTTGCAGCTGGAGTAGAGCATGCGCTCCTTGATGCTGCACCTGGAGCCCGGCATGGAGTAGATGAACACTGTGGGAGGGGGCGCCGTGAGGCCGGGCGGGCCTGGAAACCTGGGGGCCCAACCCCGCCCTGACGGCCCACCCGGCCGGAGACCGGTGCGCTCCTGCCCAGCCGTGGGCTTGGGGGCCCTGCCACGGCGCTCACCCACGGACTCGAGGGGGACGCCTTCGTGCGTGTGCTTGTAGAGGAAGAAATGGTAGCGGGCGGCATCGTGGGGCACCCGTGAAGGTAACTGGGCCACGTCCGTGGGCTCTGTGTGCACCAGCTCGATCGTCTCCCGCTCCAGGTCCAGCTTCTGCCAAGACGAGGAGGCGCCAGGTCAGGGAGGGCCCAGGCCCACCCTACCACACAGGAACCCCCCGAGGTGAGCCCGGCTGGCGGCAGGGGCTGGGGGTACCTGGGTGCAATCTACCTCTCCCAGGACTCCCCTCCCCAGCAGCGGTCCCTCTGGGGGGACCCTCTGAAGAGGCCACTCGGGGCCCAGGCCCTGATCTGCTGCTCTTCTAGAGAGGGAGGTCCCACCAAGGGGGGAGGACAGGGCAGTGCCATCAGGCAGGCCCCTCCTCAGGGGGTGCCGCTGGGGGAAGAACCCTTCCGCTTGAAGGGGGTGGCCCAGTTAGGAGGTTCCTGCTGGATCACTGGGGCAGGGGGGAGAGGGGCTGGCCAGGGGCTATAGAGGGAGTTGGGGCAGGGCAGGCTCAGGGATGAGGGGCCACCAGGAGCCCTGGGGCGAGTACACGTCTGCAGTGTGGGTGGGCGGAAGGCGGCAGTGTGAGTGGGTGCTGAGGGGGAGAGAAGTGTGCCCCACGCGTGTGCCCCGGTAGGGATCAGCACCCACCAGCTGGATGTAGTTGATGGTCTTCTGCTTGAGCTGCTGCAGTGCCCGCTGGGCCCCGGGCAGCAGGGGGAAGGCGAGGCCCTGCAGGGTCTGGTGCTTGCTCTCCACACTGATCTCGGTCTTCACCTGGGGGGTGGGGGGAATGAGCAAGGTCCCTGCCTGCCCAAAGCCAGGTGCAGCCCACCAGGAGAGCACAGGCTAGGCCGGCAGGGGCCCGATGTGGCCCCCAGGGCCTCTGGCTGGGACCTCTGCCCACCCTTCCAGCACACCCACCTCATCAATACGGATCTGCTGAAGCTCCCTCTCAGCTGAGGTCAGCGGGGCAGGGGCAGCGCAGGACGAGAGGTGCTTCTGGTACCCAGCAAATGAGAGGTCGTCCTGGCCGGGTGGATACAGAGGCATAAGTGGGGGCCTTTGGGCCGGGCTGGGGGAGGCGCAAGGAGTACCCTCCTCGCAGTGCCCGGACGCCCCCAGCCCCTTCCTGCGTGAGCCTGGCACTGCCTTGTTCCGTGATCCTGCACATGCCCGCCCTCTGGGGGCCCGTGACTTCAACCCGTGGGTCCTGGCCTGGGGGGCTACCTTCACAGTCCCGAAGAGCTCATCCTTGATGTGGCCGCCCCCAAACTCCTTCTTCACTGTGGCCCGCGTGGCCGCGTACAGCATCTTCAGCCGCACCTGGGAGGCAGGGACCAAGGCGTCAGAGAGCTCCCACTCGGCGCAGGGCTGCCGTGGCAGGAGCCCCTGGCGGGGACCAAACCTCGCACTGTGCCTGTGTCCCCAGCAGAGGGCGCCACGCGGAAGCGAGGCTGCAGGGGCGGGCTCCAGCCGGCAGGGGAGCCCCGGCCCAGCCCCACCCTCCTCCTCCCAGAGCCAGGCCGAGGCGGCTCCAAGCACAGGGCCCTGTCCTCTCACATGGTCTGGGGCAGGACCTGACCTTCTCTTTCTCAGACTCCCCGGGGGCGGCCTATGCCCCCTCTTCAGGCTCCCCAGGGCAGGGGCTTACTTCCTCCTCGAATCCCCCTGGGTGAGCCTGTGACCCCCTCCAACTCCCGGGGTAGGGCTGTGTCCCCCGTTAGACTCCCTCAGACTCTTCAAGTCAGGGTCCACTCAGACCCAGCCCCGCCTGTCGTCGTCCCCCCCCCCCCGGCACCAAGCTCCGGTCTGGGCAGGGGTCCCAAGGACTCACAGGGGAGTTGTCAGGTGACCAGGCAAGGAAGAGCCACTCAAAGCCCTGGGTGTTCTTCGAGTCGAGCCGGTAGAGCAGGTAGCAGGGCTGCTGGGCGTCCAGCAGCGGCAGCACAGTCCTGTCATAGTCGTGGTCCCAGCAGCCCACCAGTTCCCGCGAGGCACCCAGCACGAGCTGCTCTGGGGGCAGAAGCTGGGTGAGCCAAGGAGTGGGCGGCCTCCCTCCTCAGCTCCGACGGTGCACCTCCACCCTCTGGCTATGGCCTCCCAAGCGGGCTCAGACCTGCTGGCCACCCCACCCCACCTTCCCCTGGGGCCCCACGTCCCTGAAACACGAGGCTGGGTGGCTGACTCAGGGAGGGCACAAAGCTGCCAGCCAGAGGCCGCCCTCCCCTCATCCCAGGAGGCTCACGCCCGTGCACACACAATGGGCGTGAGACTAAGCCCAGGGCGGGCCGATGCCGACAACCACATGAAGACTTTCGGCCGCGTGCCCACTGTCACCAACACAGACACCCACACACCCAGGCGCTCACACAGACCCCTCCCCCAACACACCGCCCCCACTGGGCCGCCTCCTGCCTCCTCTGCCTCCAGCGTGGGGGTCCCGCAGAGCCCCGGCACAGCCCTCTCAGAACAAATGCGGTGCCCCAGCCTCAGGCCCCAGGGACCTGACGGAGCGTCTGGGAAAGAAGGGGCTTGGGCTCCCACCAGGCACCGTATGAACAGGGGTTCTGGTACCACCCTTGTCGGCTGCAGTCCCCCTCCCCAAACCGTGACAAACCCAAAGCAGCCAACCTCCAGTGCCTGGAGCCCCCCAGCTGGCACCAGACGCCAGCCCGGAGGTGCACGGGTCCAAGCTGGGGGAAGAGCGGGGGCAACTCACCGTGGGCCTGGGCCTCCTCGCCTGCCTTCCCCAGAACTCAGACTGGGGCAGGGTTGAAAACCAGCAGCCATGGTGTGAGCCAGCCCCAAATGCACGGACATTGTTCAATATGGTGCCAAATTTTTTTAAACAGGGTAATTTTCCATAAAAAGTGGAATTCACAGCTTCTTTAGAAACACCAGGACTCTGGTGCCTGGGGCCCACCCTCCTGTGAGCACAGCAGCAGGGCCTGGCTCCTCCTGCCCACCAACCCCTGGGGCCCTAACAACACAAGGCAGAGCGAGGTCAGAGCCCACCCAGAAAGTCCTGCTGCTTAAAATGGCAGGCATGTCTTATCCGGGAGGCGACGGCGAGCGGGGAGAACTGAGGTCAACAGCATGCTTCTGCCTGGTGAAGGTAGGGGGCCGTGGCCCACCGCCCCAGGAGGTCTTCACTTACAACCCACCGTGACTCCTGCCCGGCCTCTAGGGGCACCTGAATGTGGGGACTCTGGACCAAGCCCAGCAAAACTTTGGCTCTAAAGCCTGGGGTCAATTCCAGGTCTGGGGGGCCCCTGCTGTGAGCCAACTCAACATGTGCAAAGTCGGTGGGCACTGAGCCCCTTCTGGGAGCCCCCCGGCAGCAGTGTCCTATGGTTTATGAATTTCAAAAATAGATATTGGATTATGTATGTAAACTGGTCTGTACCCGGGCATGATTAAGTTATGATTAGGGCTTTGATTGCCCATGTTAGGACGTTGAGTCCCCGCCCCTTGGTGGGCAGGAACTCACAGAGAAAACTACACGGCAGAGCAGAGGAGTCAGTTGGGAGTTTTGATGCTGGAGGTTTTGGAGCTGGAGCTCCGGGAAGTAAGCACACTGAGGAGACTGGTCGTGAAGAAAGAGAAAAGGCCCCAGGAAGAGAAACAAGCTGTTTGCCTGATAGTCTACAGCTGGCCCTGTGGAGCTAGCAGAATAGCTGAGCCCGGAGACAAGCAAGCCCAGGGAAGAGAGGAACCCAGGAAGCCTGAACCCTCACAGACATCGGCAGCCATTTTGCTCCAACATGTGGCAACAGACTTTGGTGAGGGAAGTAAATTACACTTTATGGCCTGGTAACTGTGGGCTTCTACCCCAAATAAATACCCCTTATAAAAGCCAACAGATTTCTGGTATTTTGCATCAGCTCCCCTTTGGCTGACTAATACACCCGTCAAAGGGCTGCCAAGCAGGACTGGAAGGACCTGAGAGGGCCTGGCACACCCGCAGGCTGAGTCCGTGTCCCTCAGCTTCCAGGGCAGCCCCTCAGCACAGAGGGAAGGGGGGGAGTCTCTTCCCCTGCCCACCCCCCAGCCCCAGTCCCATCTTCTGCCTCCTCAACCCTCCCCACTTCAAGCCTCAGTTCAAGCCCACCCACGCCCCGACCCTATGGCCCCAGCACGGTCCCCGGGACGGCCCCAAGGTTCCCAGGGTCTGGGCCGAGGCCTAGCCAAGCCTGGAACTCCCTGCCCTGCTCTCCATGGGCAGGGCATACCCCAAGGACAGGGCCCCTGGCATCTTCTTTGGTCCCCCCACACACCTGGCCTCCCAGTGGCAGCTGAGCCAGGCCAGGACTGTCGACCATGAACAGATCGAGGTAGGCGGCATCCAGATGAGGAAACTGAGGTCCCTGAGGAGCTGGAGGCTGGCGCCCCCACTGCCCTGGCCTGGCTCCAGCCCCTGGCTGGGCCCTGGCCCACAGGGGAAACTCACCGTCCTCAATGACGATTTTGATGAGCCGGATAGAGCCAGCCCGTGCCTTGGCAAAAAACTCCTTCAGTTCCTCAGTGGCTACGAGAAGAAGAAACATGGTGGGGGAGAGGCAGGGAGAGAGGACAGGGTGGGCCGAAGCACGTGCGGGGCCTGCTCTGTCCCGCGGGGTCTGGTGGCCGAGCTGGGAGCTCGGGTTAAATACGGCCCCCCATGTGATTGGGAACCTGAGACGGCTGCTGAGCACAAGCTCCCAAATTTAGCCAGCAGAGTGACGTGCAAGTGGCCCTCTGGCTGGAACAGCCCTGATGACAGGGCAGCAGAGGTGGGACAGCCCACCGAGGACAGGGCGGGCTCTGGCCAGGCCAGGCAGGCCGCAGGGTGAACGGCCCCTCTCCTGTCCCATCCTCCCAGGAAGGCCCAGCACTGGGCTGGCCCAGGATGCTCGCAACTCTGCCACAGCCACACACACCAAACACATGGACAGACGTTCCCAACACGCACGGACACAAACACACACAGGTTGCATGGACCAAGGTGTTCACTCAATCCAGCTTGTACACAGAAACACGTGGGTGTGACAGAGGGACAGACCTGCCAACACACTCAAACATGAACACACACCCAGCTGGGCAAACAAAAATGGGCACAGGCAAGCACACCCACAGATGCTGCCCCTGGGATGCTCACACACACACAGACAGGCAAATGCTGGCTCGGCTAAGACGTGTGGAGGTAAGAGGATGTACAAAATATGTACGTCAACACAAACGCAAGTACAGACGCATGAGCAGGCATAGGCAGCCCCCGCCGCCCAGCCCCGCTGCCTGACCCCACGAGGCTCTGAGGAGCACAGCCTCCCCACCCTCACTGAGCCCCAGCACAGCCCAGGAGGGGACAGCGAGTCCCCCACCCCCAGGCAGTAGGGAAGGCTTCTTACTTCCCCAAGCAGGAGAGGAGCGGCTTCCAGGAACTCCCCAAAACACATCCTGCCTGGGTCCTTGGCTGCAGAGCTGGGAGGTGACAGCCAGTGACTAAAGCCCCAGGTGTAGAGGTGAAGATCACGGTCAGCGCTAGGGAACCATGGGAAGATAGACCCACTAGTGGTTCAGAGAAGGAAGCCAAGATCCAAGTGGGGCAGGCCCTGCCTGGGTCTCCCTGGTGAGCAGGGTCAGGCCAGTGTGACCTTGAGGCTGTCCAGGGGTCAGAATTCAGTCAGGGGCACAGCTGGAAGGCTGAGGTCAGAGGATATTTATAGGGCCCAGTCTGGACAGCTCTGGGGTGGGGGAGGGAGGGCCTTTAGGAAAACAAACTCTGGCCATGTCCTCAGGTGCCCCCCATGCCAGGTGACCCTGCTCGAGGCTGTGCAGCACCCTCCAAGGCTGCTGGGTGGGCAGGAGCCCAAGGGAGGCCAGAAGGCCCTCGGGGCTGGAGCAGCATGGCATGCGGCTGTGGCCAGGGGGCCCCGCAGCGGTGGACCCCAAGCAGTCCCTGACACAGGGCCTGGCCCCTGGTGCCCTGCCTTGCCCTTAGCTGTGGGGCTCCAGACTTCTCTGAGTCCCGGTCTCATCTGTCAGGTGGAGATAACGTCCACAAACTCCAGAAGGCTCCGGCGAGGAGGAAATGAGAGAAAGTGCCACTAGGAATAGCAGCTATTAATTTTTATTCTGACAGTAATGCTGGGGCAGGCTGTGCTGAGCTGCCTCTTGCCCACTCAGACCTCCTAGGAGGAGAGGTCAAGCAGCTCCCCCACTGGAGATTCTGACACGCCCCGCCTAGCCTTACCAGGGTAAACTGACACCCCAGCAGGGGAAGAGCCGAAAGGACAGCCCTCCCCGGCTCCCCAGCCACCATCAATAATCCAGAGGCCTGGGACACCCGAGCCTCAGTCATCAAAGATTCATGCCCCCCGGCCCCACCCCAGCAGCCTCGGCTTACAGGTGCCTCCCCTGCCCTGCCCCGGGGTCAGCTGATCAACACCTACGGCCAGGTCAGAGCTGGCACCCGTGTGTCCAGGGTGATCTCCCCTGCTACCTCCCCAGGCCAGCGCTAGGAAGGAGGAGGCTGCCTGCAGGGAGGAGGGCTGGGGGACAACCCACCCCCCAGTGATGCCCCGTGGCCAATGCTCGCCATATGAGTGAAGGAATGAAGGAATGAGAAAGGAGGGAGCCAGGCAGGGCTGTGGCCACAGGACCCGAGGGGATGGGGAAAGGGAGGAGACCTCCCTTCCGTGGAGGCAGTGACCAAAGGGGAAGGAGTGGGCTACAGCCCAGCACTTCCTGCAGAGAGCCGGCTCTGACCTACGCTGCCGCCTCCTCTGGACCTACCAGGGTGGGGCAGGGCCAGGGAAGCCCTCTCGCAGCAGCCCAGCCACCAAGTGGCCACAACCACAAGCCAGGATCCAGTCAGGCAGTGCCACGGGCTGGGGATCCTGGTGCGGTGGCAGTGGCTTGTGGCCAAACCACCAGGCCTGCCTGGCAAGCAGTCTGGCCTTCCACACAGGCTGGCAGCCTTCCTAGGCCAGTGACAGATGGGGCCACTCAGGTCCAGGGAGGGTCAGAGCATTTGGATACTGGACACTGCTTCTCTTCCAGCCTGAGGAGGAAATCAGGGTTTCCGTGAGGGCGGGGTGGGGGTGGGGAGATGCTCTGGGCTGGAGAGGCTTCCTGGGGGAAGTGGGGGCTGGCCTGGATTCTCTAGGGCCAGGACCCTACCCCACAAACTCTATAACTGGATCCTCTTCCCCGGGCTGGGGCAGCCGCAGATCAAAGAGGAAAACGGGAGAGAAGTCAGAGGTTAAGGTCGGACTGGAGACCCTCCCCACGCTGCCCTTTCCCAGGGTTTCCCCAGCATAGTCTGCAGGAATGCGTGAGGGTCCTGGGAGGGGGCAAAGATCAGTGCCCCTCCTCTCATACATACACGAGTCCATACAAGCCACACACAGACACAACCTGTACATGCATCCATGGTAACAGACACATACTGAGATGTACCCAAATGATGCACACACAGACACCCACAGACGTGTGCAGACCAGCACGAAACACTCATGTCTAAAGACACTGTGCAACCCACACAGTCTCCGCTCGAATGTGCGTGAATGTTTCTGGATGAGCACAAGCAGGCACATCCAGATAAGCACACAGGACTGGGCACCCCCCTCAGAAGTGCACATCCGGGGACACTCACACCCAGAAAGGAACACAGATGCACACCTGGACCCAGATGGGCACACACCGCAGCCAGGTGGGCGCACAGCCCCTCGCACCCCAGCTGGGTACCGACATGCACACCCACTCCCAGCTAGGCGCAGCAAGTCCGCCCCTCCCGCCCCGTCCCAGCCACCCCCGGCCCAGGAGGCCCAGGCAACCCGTGGCTGCAAAGGAGAACAGGAAGCTTCTCGGGGCCGGGGCAGGGGCCGGGGAGGAGGGAGCGGCCGAGGGCCAGGGCGGGGGCGCAGCCGCGAGCGGGGACCGCAGGCCCCCTGTCCTCCCGCCGGTCGCCCTCACCGTGGATGCCCGTCTGGTGCGCCATGGCTCCGCGCCCGCTCCGCCCGTGCCCTCGGGGCCCTCGGCTCGGCCCAGGAGGAGGAGGAGGAGGAGGAGGAGGAGGAGGAGGAGGAGGAGGATGTGGCGGCGGCCGCCGAGCCTCGCGCAGCTTCCCGGGCGGTGCCGCAGGACCCGCCCCCAGCAGCGCCCCGCCCCCCGGGGAGGCCGGGGCGGGGCAGCAGGGCCTGGGGCTGCGCGTGCGCACGAGCGTGCGCCTCGGGCTGCGCGGGGCCCCGTGGGCGAGGCTCGGCCTGTCCGCGCGCTTGCGCGAGCATCTGTCTCTGCGGGGAAGGAGGGTAGGCGCGTGGCGGGGCGTGCGGGGAGCCTGTGCGCCCGGGTCCTGGGGGGTCTGCTCGTGGCCGCGGGGCCGAGGTGTGCGTGGGGACGGGCGAGGCTTGCGGCCGGCCCTTCTCCCGAGGACGTTCCCGTGGCCGGGGGCCTGCCCTCGCCTATCAGCGAGCAGAGGCGCCGAGCGAGGCCGCTGGGAGGAGATGTGCGCAGAGGCCTGCGGGGGAGCACGGGGCCGTGCCGGGAAAAGGGTCCCGAGAAGAGGGAACCACGCGTGCAACGGCGCAGCAGGTGAGGGAGGTCTAGAACTTGGTAAGTAGGAGGCACTTCCCATCTCCTGGTGAACCACCAGGGATGCCCAGCAGCAGCCTCCCCTTCCCTGGCGGCAGCCTTGGCCTCCTGCCACCTGCCAGACAACACCTTGTGTCCTCTTGATTCCGGCTGCGAATATCACCCCAGGAGGGCCATTCAGAGCCTGTCTTGGGGCTTTGGTTGGGAAGACTGGCTAGGAGGCTGCTGTTTTGGGGTGGGGTTGCTGAGAGATGAGTGTGCCGCCTGCGCCATCTGGCCCCCGCTCAGCACCCTCTCACCAGCCCACTCTCCTGAGGCCTGTGCCCCCAGGCCCTGAGTTTCTGCTCTCCTGAGGAGAGCCCAGCGCTCACAGGGTGCTTTTTCTTCATCTGAGTGCACCCTGAGTCAGGGTCCATGCAGTCTGCTTGTGATGGTCATCCCAGCACTCCCAATGGACACTAGGAGCCCTGTGGCCCTCGGAGAACAGCTCATAGGCAAGCCACCCCCGCCGCTGTGACCCCTGCCACCGCCCAGAG
Source organism: Tolypeutes matacus (assembly GCA_026826555.1). Lineage (NCBI taxonomy): Eukaryota > Metazoa > Chordata > Mammalia > Cingulata > Chlamyphoridae > Tolypeutes > Tolypeutes matacus. Next base: position 25,637,819 of record JAKSZT010053825.1, on the reverse strand, counting down.
GGGCCAGCAACACAGCACTCTCAGACATGGCCACCTTGGTTTCCTGAAAACAGGAATTAGCCAATTCCAGGAACAGATGAATGGAAAACAAGTGGTGTCCACTGTAAAAATGCCCATCACCAGCACGGCTGTGGCAAGGCAGGCTCACTGATAGTGCTGTCATAATGGCCAGGCCTCCCCCAGCAGCATCTGCCACCCCACCCTACTCCCTGGCTCGTCCACTTCCTGCTTCTCTTTGTTCTTACCACCACCTAACACCTCTATTTTCTTGCCTAGTCATTTGTTTCCCTCACCAGTAGGTAAGTTTTTGTGCCCACTGTGTCCCCAGCACCTGGAACAGTGCCCAGTACTGCTTTGAGGCTATTTGCCAAATAAATTATGTATGAACCATTAGAATCTTTGTGTGCTGGGCACATTTATTGAATTCTCATGACAGCCCTCTGGGTTAGATGTTATTATTGCCATCTTACAGATGAAGAAACAGGTTTAGAGGGGTGAAGTGACTTGACCCAGGCCACATCCTCGTGAGCATGTCCAAGAACACTGAAAAAGGTGGCATAGTCGGGAGAAGTGCTGTTGGGCAGTGGCCCTCACCCTCTCCACCAGTCACAACTCAGTGATAAGGGCTGAACCAGATGGCTTCCCCCGGGGACAAGCATCCCAGAGAAGGGAACCCCCTAGGAAAGTACGGTTTGCACCCAGCCTTGCCCAGCTCCAGAACCTGGGACACAGGTGAGGAGCCCGAGGGCCAGCAGAGGGCCCAAACGGACTCCATCTCCCCGAGATCTGGTTTGGGTCTGAAAGATGAGAAAGCTGCTTGCGCACAGCTCCTTCTCAAATAAGCGCAGGGATGAATGGAGCACTGGGCATAGGCTGGTTGCCCTTTTCCTCCTGATGTTTCTCAACACAAAGGAGATGGCCATTGGAATTATTAGAGCAACGTTTTTTTTTTTTTCCCAGGTGGATCAAAGATTTAAATATTAAAAGAAAAAAAAAGTAAACTAAACTAGAAGATACTAGGAGAAACAAAGGGACATATTTTTAGAATCTTGGAATGCAAGAGTATGGGGTATGTCACCAAACCCAGAAACCAAAAAAGAAAAGAATCAATTCATTTACATTAAAAGTCATATCTTGGAAAACAATGCTAAAAGAAAATTAAAAAGACCTAAACAAATGGAAAGACATTCTTTGTTCATGGATTGGAAGAATAAATATTGTGAAGATGTCAATCCTGCACAAACTGATTTATAGATTCAATGCAATACCAATCTAAATTCCAACAGCCTACTTTACAGAAATAGAAAAGGCAGTTATCAAATTCATTTGGAAGGGAAAGTGCACCCAAATAGCCAAAAGCATTCTAAAAAATAAGAGCGACATGGGAGGAATTTCACTGCCTGACCTTGAAACATATTAAAAAGCTACAGTGGTCAAAACAGCATGGTACTGGCATAAAGATAGACACATCAATCAGTGGAATAGAATTGAGAGTCCACAAATAAACACTCACCTCTACGATCAACTAGTTTTTGACAAACCTACCATGTTGTCCATGTTGAAGGAACAAAACAGTCTCTCCAACAAATGGTGCTGGGAGAACTGGATATCCATAACCAAAAGAATGAAAGAAGCTCCCGCTCTCTCCTGAGCCCCTCTTTGGCTTCTGCGCCCTGTTCTCGCTGAGTCCCCCCTGTATGGAACAACACGCAAGTAAAACCTGGGCATTTATAATCTATAACGGGAAACTGTAGTCTATAAATCAGCCCTCTTTATCACTCTTCAGCTTCTTACTTACTCTCCACCGGGGACCCGTGATCTGTTATTTTCTCCCATTTCTCTTCTCTCTCTACCTTAATAAATCACTGGCCTAACTAAAAAAAAAAAAAAAAAGAATGAAGACCCTATCTCACTCCCTATACAAGAATCAACTCAAAATGGATCAAAGATCTAAATATAAAAGCCAGGACCATAAAACTACTAGAAGAAAATGTAGGGAGATATCTTAAAGACCTTGTGGTAGGTGGTAGTTTCTTGGACCTTACACCCAAAGCACATGCAATAAAAGAAAAAATAGATAAATGGGACCTCCTGAAAATTAAACACTATTGCACCTCACAGGACTTTGTCAAAAGGGTGAAAAGGCAGCCAACTCAATGGGAGAAAATATTTGGAAATCACATGTCCAATAAAGATTTAATATCCATGATATATGAAAAAATGTTACAACTCAACAATAAAAAGACCAACGACCCAATTAAAAAAAGGATAAAAGACTTGGATAGACATTTGTCCAAAGAAGAAATACAAATGGTGAAAAAAATACAGGAAAGAATATTCAACATCACTAATGATTAGGGAACTGCAAATCAAAACTACAATAGGATGAGTCTCCCTGGCAACGAGGGATTAACACCAAGTGCCAACTGGCAATACCACTGGAAATAGACCTCGAATAAAAGGGGGGAAAGGTAGACAAATGAGTTCATGTGGCTAAGAGACTTCAAAGAGAGTCGGGAGGTCATCCCAGAGGTAACACACACACCTCAGTAAAATCTCATAGAACACCAAAGTGGATATCACCCCACACAGAGGGACTCCTGAGGGCTCTGGAGACTCCCAGGTCCTATATAAGCGGGGATAGCTCCAGAGATTGATGCCTTATCAGTGGGCTCTACTTTAAAATCTGTGCTCCTGAGAGTGACAGAGTTGGACTCAAATAAATTCTCCCTGCACATGGTCCCTCTATTCTATTCAAACCTATATGTGTTCCTTCTATTCAAACCTATATGTGATGCTGGAGTTTGTAGGTGTACTTCCAGAGACTAGAGCCTCTGGCCTGCCCCTGTGCCAGCTGTGCCTGGAATCTTGGTGGAGCTGCAACTCCTACTCTGCAGCTCAATGGACTCACCCAAGTCACCTGGTGAGGAGACGATGATGGACAATGGCCATCCCAGGGAATGGAGAGAGTCTGCAGCTGAAGGCAGGATAATCCCATCCGTCTTATCCAGGGGATATAAGCCCACTCTCACTTGGAGGTGGAGTGGACATCACCATCCCAAACTCCTCAGGATTGGGGGAAGAGCTGTGGACTAGAGTGGACTCACTGGTATTCTGATGTAGACATATTGGGATTCAAGCAGTGGAAGAAATTACAACAGTGAGGTGGAGCCAGTGGCCACTGGATGCATTTGGGGCAGGGAAGGGAAAAGCAGTTGTAATTCAGGGGCTTTTTCGGGACTTGGGAATTATCCTGAGTGACATTACATTGACAGATATAGGCCATTTTATATCAGCATATAGCATGCAGAACTGTGTGGGAGAGAGTGTGGTCTACAATGTGAACTATGGTCCATGCTTAGTGGCAAAGCCCCAGGATGTGTAAATCCATTGCAGGTGATGAGCCACACTAATGAAGGATGTTTATGTGGGAGGGTGTGGGAGGTGTGGGAGGTGTGGAACATGGGAATCCTTGTAATTTTTGTGTAACATTTATGTAATATAAGCATCTTTTAAAATATAAAAAAAAAAAAAACAACTGCAATGAGATATCATTTCACACCTATCAGAATGGCCAGTGTTAAAAAGACAGAGAAATAGGGGGTCGGATGTAGCTCAACTGGTTGGGCATCCGTCTCCCATATGGAGGGACCTGGGTTCGATCCCTGGGACCTCCCGGTAAAAAAAAAAAAAAGACAGAGAACTACAAGTGTTGGAGAGGATGTGGAGAGAGAGAATACTTCTTCCCTGTTGGTGGGAATGCAGAATGGTACAGTCACTGTGGAGGACTGTTTGGCAGTTCCTAAAGAAGTTGAATATAGACTTGCCACGTGACCCTGCAATACCACTACTGGGTATATACCCAGAACTGAGAGCAGTGACACGAACATCAACAGACGAATGGATAAACAAACTGGTGTATTCACATGATGGAATATTATGCAGCTGTAAGAGGAAATGAAGTTTCTGGAGGACATCATATTGAGTGAAGCAAGTCAGACACAAACGACAAATACTGTATGATTGCATTACTATGAACTAAATATATTGTGTAACATATTGTATGATTCCATTTATATGAAATGTAAATATAAGTCAATTTATGAAGAGGAAAAAAAGTAATTATGCAAGAATAGGCAGAAATGGGAGCTGTGGACAGCAGGGGAAGCATAGAGAGATGGAGAGGTGATGGATTTTCTTGTTTGTTTTTTGTTAATTATTATTGAAATAATGAAAATGCTCTAATGATTGAAATGATGAATGCAAAACTATGTGATTGTGTTGAATACCATTGATTGTGCATTTTGGATGAATTTTATGTTTTGTTGATATGTATCAATAAAATTGATCTGATTTTTTAAAAAAGTCATATCTTGAGGGAATGGATGTGGCTCAAGCAGTCGGGCGCCCACCTCCCACATGCGAGGTCCTGGGTTTGGTTCCCAGTGCTTCCTAAAGAAGACAAGCAAGATGAAAGGCTGGGGAGGCGAGAGGACGCAACGAGATGATACAACAAGGACACACGAGAGACGCAACAAGCAGGGAGTGGATGTGGCCCAAGTGATTGGGTGCCTCCCTCCCGAGTTCCTGGTGCCTTCTAAAAGAAGGCAAGCAGACACAGAGCACACAAAACAGATACAGATAGCAAACAGTGAGGTGGGGAGAAATAAATCTTTTTTTAAAAGTCATATCATTGTAAAAAAAACTTGGGAAGTGGCTGTGGCTCAATCGGTGGGGCTCCC
>JAKSZT010053825.1:25601419-25632677 GCA_026826555.1 Tolypeutes matacus | reverse complement strand
GACCTGGGTTCGATCCCTGGGACCTCCCGGTAAAAAAAAAAAAAAGACAGAGAACTACAAGTGTTGGAGAGGATGTGGAGAGAGAGAATACTTCTTCCCTGTTGGTGGGAATGCAGAATGGTACAGTCACTGTGGAGGACTGTTTGGCAGTTCCTAAAGAAGTTGAATATAGACTTGCCACGTGACCCTGCAATACCACTACTGGGTATATACCCAGAACTGAGAGCAGTGACACGAACATCAACAGACGAATGGATAAACAAACGTGTATTCACATGATGGTATATTATGCAGCTGTAAGAGGAAATGAAGTTTCTGGAGGACATCATATTGAGTGAAGCAAGTCAGACACAAACGACAAATACTGTATGATTGCATTACTATGAACTAAATATATTGTGTAACATATTATATGATTCCATTTATATGAAATGTAAATATAAGTCAATTTATGAAGAGAAAAAAAAGTAATTATGCAAGAATAGGCAGAAATGGGAGCTGTGGACAGCAGGGGAAGCATAGAGAGATGGAGAGGTGATGGATTTTCTTGTTTGTTTTTTGTTAATTATTATTGAAATAATGAAAATGCTCTAATGATTGAAATGATGAATGCAAAACTATGTGATTGTGTTGAATACCATTGATTGTGCATTTTGGATGAATTTTATGTTTTGTTGATATGTATCAATAAAATTGATCTGATTTTTTAAAAAAGTCATATCTTGAGGGAATGGATGTGGCTCAAGCAGTCGGGCGCCCACCTCCCACATGCGAGGTCCTGGGTTTGGTTCCCAGTGCTTCCTAAAGAAGACAAGCAAGATGAAAGGCTGGGGAGGCGAGAGGACGCAACGAGATGATACAACAAGGACACACGAGAGACGCAACAAGCAGGGAGTGGATGTGGCCCAAGTGATTGGGTGCCTCCCTCCCGAGTTCCTGGTGCCTTCTAAAAGAAGGCAAGCAGACACAGAGCACACAAAACAGATACAGATAGCAAACAGTGAGGTGGGGAGAAATAAATCTTTTTTTAAAAGTCATATCATTGTAAAAAAAACTTGGGAAGTGGCTGTGGCTCAATCGGTGGGGCTCCCATTTACCATGTGGGAGGCCCTGGGTTCGGTTCCCGGGGCCTCCTGGTGGGGGCGGGCCTGCCCGCACGGCGTGGTTGGCTGGCCCAGCGAGCGCGGGCAGCAAGGGGGGGATAAATGAATAAATAAATAAAAAATTTAAAAAAAAAAAAAAAAAAAACTTGCCAACATAAAACAACAAATTGGTTCAACATACATGGACCTTGTTTCAAAATAAAGCACTGATCTCCCTTATATATAAAGAGCTCTTTATAAGTCAGTAGGAAAAAGATCAACAGCCCAAACCCTTCACATGGCTCTGAAAACTAGAAACGGCTAAGCTGGGCAACTGAGTGCCGGTGACATCTGTCTGCTAGGAACTCTGTGAATAACCCAGAGGGCAGGAACTTCACCCCGCCCAGCTGAGACCAAGACGGTGGCTTGGAGAATAGACTGTGATTGTGCCATATCTTCTCATGTTAGACTTGAGCCTCTGAGCTGTTGGCTGATGGGGTCGCAGAGGTGACCCCACAGACTGAATTGGGCCTGTCCCATCCTGTCCATTTCTGTCCCAGGGGGACAGCTTTCCCTGACTTTGCCCCCACCCCCTCACCTGCTGAATCGGCAACCCCTGCCTGGCCAGCACTTCTGCCATCACTTCGTGGGAACTCAGTGGGCAGCCACCCAGCTCACCTGCATTAGCTCTGTGCCCCTACGCCCAGCACGGAGCTGGGACACTGTGGGTTCCGTAAATGAGCCCCCAGGCTGCTCAGGAACGGGGGTGGGAGCATACTGGGCACAGCCTCTGCCCAAGAACCCTCCTCTCTGGGCCACGGGAGCTCCTCACCGGGCAGGGCAGGCGGGCCAGGAGGAAGTGGGCCCACTGAGTGTCTGCCTGGGTTTGGGAGCGATGGGGAGGTGGGCCTCCAGCTAGTGCCCCCCTGGGGACACCGGGCTGCAGGCCTCCGGGACTTTGCATTTGCAAGCACTGCCTTCCTGGAGGAAGAAAAGGGAAGAGAGCTCCCCCTCAGAGGGTTCTGAGTCAGCCGCGCTGTCATAATGGAACTTCACGGGCCTGCATGTCAGGAGTCTTCCCCTCTGTGGGCCTCAGGGCCTCGGCCTCTTCTGTTAGGAAATAGAAATAGTCCTGCCGAGGGACTTGGGCTCCAGGACCAGAGTGTGATGGCGTGTACAGATGGGAAGGGAACAGCTAGCCAGGGGCTAAGAGCCAGCAGTATCTCACCCCACCCCAGCCCAGATGAAAGTCTTTTCACTTCCCTCAGCCCCAGGCCTCAGCTGAGCAGTGGGAGCCTTTGCTGCCATCACTTACACTGGCTGAGGACCCTGCTGCCCCTGAGGGCATCTTGAGGAGGAGCCCCGTTTAGGGCAATTTGTCACTCAGGATGGGGAAGGCCAGGGTGACGCCTCACACCTGAGTCGCTCTTACTCAGTGTGTCAGTCGGACACCTCCGTGGACATCCTGTCCCCGTCTTCCCCTTGCGCAAGGTCCGGACGCAGCAGCAGGAGTCCGAGGCTGTGCCACGGACACGGGCACCCAGCCTCCCGGCTGGGCTCTGAACCACGGCCACAGCCCCTTAGGGAGGGGACGAGAGGCTCTTTCCCCTCAAAGCCAAGTGCCCGCACGTGCGGATGGACAGCCATGGACGTGGGGGCGCGCTGGTCGGGGCTCCTGTGGGACGCAGGCCGGCGCCGGGGCCTGTTTTCCTGCCTGTAGCGCCGTTTGCGTCTTCCGGTTGCTTCGGGGGCCCGCGGGCGCGGGGGCCGCCGGCAGGCAGGAGGTGGGGGTTTGGGGGCGGCCCCGCCGCCCGGCCCCGCCCCCGGCCCGCTTCCTCCTCCCAGGCGCGGGCGGGCCCTGCCCGGCCCAGCCCTGCGGCCGCGGCCCTCCGCCGGCAGCCCCCTGCCGCCGCGCTATGTCCGCCGGCTGGTTCCGGCGCCGCTTCCTGCCCGGGGGGCCGCTCCCCACGCCGCGGCCGCCCGTGCCCCGCGCCAGCCCCGTGCCCTACCGGAGGCCCCGCTTCCTGCGCGGCTCGGGCCCGGGCGCCGCCGACGCCCCGCGCCGCCCGGACGCCCGGCCCGTGCGCAGCCCTGGGCAGGGCCGCTCGCTGCCCTGGAACGCGGGCTACGCCGAGTAAGTCCCCCGCCCAGGGCCCGCGCACTCCGGGGCGAGCCCCATCCCGGCGCGACCCCACCCGGGGCCCCGACCCCAGCCCCTGCCCGATCCAGCCCGGGGCCTTGCGCGGGCCGAGAACGCAGGGGCCCGAGGGTGGCCCCCTGGCCTTGTGGATAGCCGCCCCCCCCGTCTTGCCCTCGCTTCAGGATCCCTGACTCCTCTTCCCTTTCTCCACCTCAACCCTGCCTGTGGGACGCCAGCCCCCTCGGAGAGGGCTGGGGGCTTCCAAGATGAGGCATTAGGGGGGTAGTCCCCGCCTTCTGGGCTGTGGAGATGCCCAGCCACGTCCCCGCCACCCCTGCCAGCCCCCGACACCCCGCCTGTCACCCTGGGCTGTGAGCTGAGCCGTGTGGGACAAGTGGAGAAGTCCTGGCCGAGGTGCGGCTAGGGTGGGAAAGGGGGCTGCAGATCTCCCCAGGCAGCCTGAGCCCTCCCCGGCGGGCAGGAGGCTTCGGAGGGGCTGGCCCCTGGCGGTGGTCTTGTGGACCTCAGCCGGGAGCTCCCTGGCCACTTAGGAAGCTGGAACTGTGTTGTCCCGGTGTGGGTAGGCACGGGGTGAGGGCTGTTGCTCAGGAGGGCTGGGTCTCTGGGCCCAGGGAGGCACGGGGGTGTCTCTGACGGGTCACTGGCCACAGGATCATCAACGCAGAGAAATCTGAGTTCAACGAGGATCAGGCCGCCTGTGGGAAGCTGTGCATCCGGCGATGTGAGTTTGGGGCTGAAGAGGACCAGGAGTGGCTGGCCCTGTGCCCGGAGGAGGTGAGCCCGTTAGCAGCAGAGCCAGGACTCGCTGGCTGCGGTTCCTGCCTGCTTTACCCCATGTCCTGGTGCACACCGGACAGGGGGACAACCCAGGAAGTGAGGTGCGGCCTGACGCCGAGCCCTTCCCGCACAGTTCCTGACGGGTCATTACTGGGCCCTGTTTGACGGGCACGGCGGTCCCGCAGCGGCCATCCTGGCTGCCAACACCCTGCACTCCTGCCTGCGCCGACAGCTGGAGGCCGTGGTAGAGGGCGTGGTAGCCGCTCAGCCCCCCATGCACCTCAGCGGCCGCTGCATCTGCCCCAGTGACCCCCAGTTTGTGGAGGAGAAGGGCATCAGGGCAGAAGATGTGGTGATTGGGGCTCTGGAAAGCGCCTTCCAGGAATGTGTGAGTGTGGCCTCCGGCTGGGAAGGGGGGGTTTCTGCCCCTGGGGACCCGCCGGTGTTCCTGGTTGTGGGGAGTCCCTGTATGCGATGGTGGTCACTCTGGACCTTTGACTTGGGAGGCCAAGGTTGGGTAGGTTTGTTTATGACTAACGACCATCGTCACCACCACCACCCCTCCCATTTATCCAGCACCTACTCTGTGCTTGGTGCTTTCACCTGCATCATCTCTTTGCAGGTTGGCCCTTGGGGCTCCCAACACCTTGTTGGTCCTTGGTGCAGGGGCTGGTTCCCCTCCTCCCAGGCACGTCTAGATGCCCTACCACAGGGTGTCCGGAGCCGTGGTGGACCATGGGCTGGGAACGGGACTGCCAGACCTGCTGGTGGGGAAGTGAACTGGGGGGTGGGGGCCGTACAGGCAGCAGCTGAGGTGACCTCGGTTTGCCCCAGGATGAGGTGATCAGGCAGGAGCTGGAGGCCTCGGGCCAGGTGGGTGGCTGCACAGCCCTGGTGGCTGTGTCCCTGCAGGGAAAGCTCTACGTGGCCAATGCAGGGGATAGCAGGTGAGTGAGCCCTGGAGGGTGGGCAGGGTGGGGCAGGCAGGTGGGCACAGAGGTAGCGGAGACAGTGCAGAGGGGCTGGAAGTCATGGGAGGTAAGTGGGGAGGGCTGGCCGGCTGATTGTGTGTGTGCACCTGGTGTGTCGGGTAAGGTGGGGGCGCTGGATGCTAGGCTGCCCAGGGAGGGCAGGGCCTTTAGTCCAGGGAACCAGGCCTCTATCATGCAGGTCAGCCTTGGAGCAGAGGTTGGCATAGGCAAAGCTGGTGCTCCTGGTGGTTGGAGGAAGGGCCAATAGGAGGGAAGCCCCACAGACACCCCCCCCCCATCCAGGGCCATCTTGGTACGGAGAGACGAGGTACGGCCTCTGAGCTCTGAGTTCACTCCGGAGACTGAGCGGCAGCGGATCCAGCAGTTGGTAGGTGCCCTTGGCAGAGGGAGGCCGTGGAGTCCTAACTCTTGGGACCAGGGCCACCGGAGACCACAGGAAGGAATCTGACCTGAGCATGGCCTCCCACTCAGGCCTTCATCTACCCTGAGCTGCTGGCTGGTGAGTTCACCCGACTGGAGTTTCCACGGCGGCTGAAAGGGGATGACTTGGGGCAGAATGTTTTGTTCAGGGATTACCACATGAGTGGCTGGTGAGTGGGATAAGGTGGGGGCCAGGGTGGGAAGAGCAAGCCATGGGGCCCAGGCCCAGCTGTGGGGCCTGAAGCAGCTCCCTTCCACCTGGCAGTGGAGGCACTGGAGGGTGGGGGACAAGGTGGGAAGTAGGGGTTTGGTTGATGCTGGGTCTGCTCCTGGTAGGAGCTACAAGCGCGTGGAGAAGTCGGATCTCAAGTACCCGCTGATCCACGGGCAGGGTAGGCAGGTCAGTCCCTGACCCCCTCCACAGATGGGAGCTCCTTTGTCCCTTGGTGGTGGTGTCCTAGGGTCTGCTCTGAGGCTGGCATGTTTCTCTCAGCCCGGAGCTCCTGAGGGTTGAAGGTTGGGGTCCGCCTCTCCCCAAGTGCTCTGCAGTACAGAGCCTAGCACTTGTGCATTTGCTGAGAGCTCTTTGCCATCACCTCACACCCCACTGCCCCTAGGCTCGATTGCTGGGAACACTGGCTGTCTCCCGGGGCCTGGGAGACCATCAGCTCCGAGTCCTGGACACAGACATTCAGCTCAAGCCTTTCTTACTCACTGTCCCACAGGTGAGGGGGCCGTGTGGTCCACCACAGCTTCCCTCTGCCCAGAAAGGTGGAAGATGAGGTTGGTGGGGGCCAGAAAGGCAGTAACAAAGGCTCCTTGAGCTTTGCCCGCAGGTGACCGTGCTGGAGGTGGACCAGCTGGACCTGCAAGAGGAGGATGTGATCGTCATGGCGACTGATGGGCTCTGGGATGTGCTGTCAAATGAGCAGGTGGCACGGCTGGTGCGGAGTTTTCTCCTTGGGAACCGAGAGGACCCACACAGGTACCGTAACTGCTGGGAATCTACCTGGGTCTGGGTTGGTGCCAGCAGCAAATAGTTTTGGCTGAGAAGACAGCATTGGCAGTGAGTCTGGCAGAGAACAGGTGGCCAGGAGCAGAGCTGTCTTAGGCTTCTTGAGGGCAACTGGCTGCTCTTGGCTTCCCACAAGTCTCTGGGCCCAGATTGCTGTGGTCCAGCTTGTCACCCTCCCAGGCTGGTTTGCCCCACCCCATAGTTGGCCTGAATTACTTAGGTCCTCAGATGTCCAGCCCTGTGCAGTGGGTTCTGAGGGATGGCCCCAAAGTGCATCTGCTGGATTGTCCCCACAGGTTCTTGGAGCTGGCCAAAATGCTGATACACAGTACACAGGGTATGGAGGGCGGCCCCACAGAACAGATGTCCTACGACGACGTCTCTGTGTTCGTGATTCCCTTGCACAGCCAAGGCCGAGGGCCAAGTGGCCACTGAGGATTTGAACAGGACACCACATCCCAGAACAACTCCAGGGCCGGGTGCAGACTAGCCATCCATCCATTGCAGCCAAGACCAGGCCCTGCCTGCCCTGTCCTAAGACTCTGCCCAGTCCTCTTGCCCCCTCACCCCAACTCACACCTATTTTAAGGGCAGCATTTATACCAGGCAGTCAGAGCCGGTAAAGTTCCAAGAGCCCAGCTCATCAGATGCTCCTGATGTAAGGGAGTAAAATCCAGATTGTTTGGACTAGTAGTAGTTTAGAATATCCCCACTACACCAAAAAATACTTCTTGAAAGGACTAAATGTGGAACAAATTTTTTATTAAAAAAAAAAAAAAAAGTCAAGATGATTTTGTGCCTAATGAGCTAACTCACTTGTGTGGACTTTTCCTGTTTTTCACATATCCATATTGCATAGCCCAAGGCTTCTGGGTCTGAATCTCGCTACAGGTGGGTCCCAACAAGCTGTGGTTAACCCTGGAAGCTCCTGGTAGGAGCTACAAGTGCATGGAGAGGTCAGATCTCAAGTACTTCCCAGGACTCTGCCAGTCAAATGGTGCAGTGCTGCCTACCAGCCTGCAAGTTTCACTTCCTCTTTCCTCAGCACAGCTCCCCCTTCCTCTCCTCCCCCAGCAAAGCACAGCCGCATCCTGTGCCTGCGCTGCTCCCCCACATCAACTGCTGAGCCAGCTCACACCCACAGTCCCCTTGGCTTACTTCCGACCTCGCCTGCTGCCTGCTCTTGCTCCTCACACGTGGCCGAGGCGCCAGGAGTGGTTGATGCAAGGGGAGCCATGCTGACTGGGCTGTTGATGTCTTCCAGCAAAGCCAAACACAGCAAGGCTTCTCCCACCAGAATGTCTTGAGGGGTGAAGGGCCAGGGGGTAGGGGCTCTTCCTCCTTGAACTGTCAGTGCCAGGAGAGCCTACCAGTGGCCAGAAGCCTACATGGGCCAGAAGGTTCTCTCCACCACCCTCCAGAGCCCCTAGCCAACCTCTACTGACCATGGGCAAAGTGGCAGGCCCAAGGTTTTCTTCTCATACTCTGGCTCAGAGAGGGCAAGGGAGGAAGCAAGTCCTGCAGCTATGAGGATGCTGGCCACGGGCAGCAGGCTCCAAGAATTACCACCTCACCAGCCAGGCATCGGGAGCTCCAAAGAAGAGGACCCACTATCCTCACCCTCCAGAAGCCAAGGGCTAACAGGCAGAGCCTTAATCCAGCCAGAGGTTGCCAAGTTAAACAAAGGCAGAGGTAGAGGGAAAAAAAAGGGGGGGGTGTGTGTGTGTGTACCAGACGCTGGGCCCTTCTCAGTCACTTCTGGCCCTGTGGCTGCTCCTTAAAGTTCTGAGGCTGAGGAGACCTAGGCTCCGTGCTCTGAGAGTTGGGTTTTGGGACTCATCCCACCAGTGCACAGGCCTTAGTCACCAGGGGACAGGTGGGAACAGGCAGAGGGAGCCCAACAGTCCTCCAGAGTCCCAGCATGAATCAGGAGGGCTGACTGGAGACAATGCACACCCCCTCCAACTGGGTAGCAGGCGAACAGTGCTACAGAAACCCAATGGAAGAGGCAGTAGCCATAAAATTCTGTTTAAGACTGATAACATGGGAAAAAATGTTTATATGTTAAGTACAAAAAGGGACATAAAATTGTATATACAGAATAACATCTATGTAAACACACCAAAAACCTATGCACAGAAATGTCTAGAACATTTAACATCAAAAGATTAACAGTGGTAGCATTTGGGCGGCAAAACTGATTCTTTTTAAAATTCCCAAATTTTCCTTAATAAACATTATGATTTTAATAGGGAAAAGTTAAAAAACAAAACAAAAACCCACTGGCTAGTGGTTGAGCAGTGCAATGTTGCTGTCACATACAAATAGGTGGCTTTGGCCTGGACTCTTGAGAGGGCAGCAAGTGGCCCCTTCCCTCTGAAGAGAGCTTGTCTACCCCTGGCTCCCTCTGAGACCATGCACCTGGCCCCTGACCACCTTTCTCCCTTTATTTAGCCTCATTCCTGCCTCATATCTGGTTGCTTCCAGCCCCATCTTTTCCCTATCTTTCCCGACTTGGGAGCCAGCTCTGCAGCCACAGGGCCCACAAAAGGGGTCATGCCAGCAAACTCAAATACAGAACATGTTCCTGCTGCTGCTGGGTGAGCGATGCTTAGTGGCTGCACAGCTTGCAGGTGTTAGGCAGCCTTTCTTGTTAAGCCAGTTCTAAGCACTCTCTGAAGTTACTCCTACCAAGCATTTTCTACCGGCCACAAAGGCTGGGGGTGGGCAATAACAGCTCAGACCATTTTGTTTCTGTAAGTCCCTCTGCTCTAGGGAAGCAGAGCTACACAGTGGGTGGAACCTGGGCAGCTGCAGACTCCATCAACGTTTGGGAAAGGTATACATCCTTTGTTCTTTACGTCTGAGGAACAGGTCAAAATTGCTAGCAATTTACATTCTATTCCTGCAGCTGAACAGAAGCAGTGACTGCTTGTTACCAGCAAGCAGCTAAGTACTCTTGGACAAGTCGTAACCTTGTTGAGTCTTAGCTTTGCTATCTGTGGGAAATGTGTGTTGCCTGCTTAAATGTTTGTATGGGAACTGAGTGAAATAATATGCCACTCATCCCGCTCTAAGAAGGCCATGAAGGGGAAGAAAGGCCATGAACCAATCTCAGCATATGTCAATCCAGGCCTGGCTAGAGCCCCTCCCTCTCCCAAAAGAAGACAAAGAAAAGGAGCAAGCTAGCAGACACACCACATAGAAGGGATGACCTGTAATTGGCAAAGAAGCCTCAAGACAAACTGAAAACGCTCCAGTTCCAGTATCCTGTCCCCAAATGCCATAAGCCAGACACAAAAGGCATGCAAGAGTGAATGTCACGCACCAATAAGTGCAGCCAGAGCATCACCAAGCAAAAGTGGGGCTAATACTGCAGAGAGGGCCTCAAAATGCAGCTTGAGAAACACAAGGGAGTTATCCCAAGACCCTCATTAAGCTGCCATGGATACAGCAAACACCTGACGCTTGGCTTCATTCAGTTGCCTGAAGGGAAAAAGGTAATGGGTAAGACCCACTAACACTTGTGGCAAACACTATTAACAAGGATGCAGTCTTTCTCCTGGGCCACAGGACTCCTTTGGCTGACATCTGGGAACCTGCAGATGATTATAAGGAAACCAGATTTCAAAACATCCTTAAACTATATATATATATGTATATATACATGCCTATATGTATACATACACAGACATTTAAATGGAGGTGCACACATTCTGCTAAAATACCAACAAATCAAAAGTCATATATAAAAAGGCTAAATATAACATATAACACAGGCCTATATCCAGCTCTTGGCTAGGGAGCTGGGGGAAAAAGGCGGTATTATCTGGAGACTGCACAATTTGTGGTGGGCAGGGAAGGCATCAGTGTAAACTCAGACCCACTCCACAATACTGGCCCACTGGAAAGCGTGATGTACCTAACTAATGTACAAAAATAGGCTCCCACCTCACTTTGGTACACAACCAAAAGCATGATGGGCACCCAGGAGGACGGCGGGCTTTTCTTGATGACAGGGGAGTGCGCTAGGCTGCTTTTAAGCCTCCCAGTCCTGGGAACTCACCTGCTACCCCTTTCAGGTTCTTGGGCCTTTTTCCACCCAACACCCAGAGACGTGAGGCTTACCCAGACTACCCACCCCCCACATGACTAACTGCACGACTTCCTTGCAAGCAAGGTACTTCTGTATCTGTTCCTTTCTCTGACCCCAAGATATATATGAAGACTTATTTCTGTAAATGTTTGGCACCTAAGAAACATGATGGTTGTGGAATAATGCCACAGTGACACAGGGAGACCCAGTAACAAGACATGCAGGGCGAGGGCAAGGGGCACTGAGCTGCCCTAGCATTTCAAAACCAGAACTACGGCTTCCCATGCATTTATGGGGGTGGGAGAAGGGGTGTGCAGAATTAACTTCACTGGCTCCTCAGCAGCACATACATTCGGAATCGAAGGCATTTTGAAGGCCCCACTATACTCTAATCAGGACCCTGCTCACTCCGAAGGAGCTCAGTGCAGTGACAGCAGAAAATCTGAGTCCCAATTTAGTGTGCCGCACCAGAGTCCTTTTGAAGAAGCATGGCAAAGGATTTTTTTGAGCAGATGCACAGCAATATCCTTGGGAAGGCCATGTGAAAGGATGCTCTCTAGCTCAGTCCAATGATTCAATCCCACTGTTATCTCAGCCCTTCTGAGCTTTTTCTGCTGGCCATCCTTGGTGTACAGACACAGCTGAGGCGGCCTGGGGTCAGTCATCAATAGTGGGCAGCCAGAAGGCCTGGAAGAAGAAAATAGGTCAATTTAGGAAAGCGGCACCTCTCCCCTCACTGCTGAGGGTTCTTCATGCCCCATCCCACATCCTCAAAATGCTTAACCCCAAAGTAGTTGTGGCTGGTGACCATCCCTCCTGACCAACCAACTCTGGCAATTTATGGAGATACAACATTTCTCCCTCTAAATGAAGATAGGTTGGTTCTGTTTTCCTCCACTATTCTGTCTACCTTCTACCACAGTAATCCCAGTGGTAAGGATACAAGGGAGTGCTCTCTAGGAAGTGGGAGCCTGAGTAACCTGGCCTCATTGCTAATCAATCCACCAGGTAACCTCAGACAGACCCTCCCCTTCCTGAGCTGTAGTAGTTTCCCAACCTACAAAATGAGAGGAATGGGATTCAATGGGATGGTTTTGCTGTGCTTATTGGAACTGACAAGTTTTCTTGGTTAGGAAAAAAAAGGGAGAGGGACATTCTGCTTGGGTAGGATGATAGTAAAATGCCTCACCCCCAAATTTCCAGACAGGTTTAGGAGATCCTAAGAGTACACTAGAGGCTGAGACTCAGTGATCTTTTGTTCTGCTAGTGCTGTCTAGGAAGAGATCAAGACATCCAGGAGCCTGGATGAGTTATGACCATGTGTAAAAATTTCTTTAGAATTCAGTGTAAACTGAAATGAATGGAAAATTGAAAGTCTGCTCATAAAAGGCTGTTTTGGAGTATTGTAAGGAGCAAAAAAAGCTGTCAAGTTAAACTAGGTAGATTGGGCCTAAAACCAGGAACCAGAAGGAAACCTGGCCAATCTCCTGGGAACTCAGCAGTGATCTCACACCAGGGGAAAAAGAGTAAAAGTGAAAGACCAAGCCCAACCAGAGATCAGATAAAAGGAGGTGAACAGGGAGGTCACCAGCTGAGAAACATGGACCTGGGTGCTTGGAATGTACCTATAGAACACAGCTTGCAGGAGGCAGCTGTGGCTCAATCAGTGGGGCTCCCATTTACCATATGGGAGGCCCCGGGTTCGGTTCCTGGGGCCTCCTGGTGAGGGCAAGCCAACCCTCACGGCGTGGTTGGCTGACCCAGCGAGCACAGGCAGCAGGGTGGGGATAAACGAATAAATAAATAAAATCTTTAAAAAAAAAACAAACACAGCTTGCTATGCTCATTAAGGTACCCCCCCACACACACACACACTAGAAAGTGCCCCTAAGTGGAAACTGCTTGTTCCCATACCATGTTGGAACATGCACTGGCAAAGGTCATGAACTTGGGATTGAACTGCAAACAGGTGATGGGGCCTGTGTGTTTGCCATCCAACACTGCTACTTTTATACCACTCTCTCCATTCCAAACATGGATCTTGCCATCCTCTGAACCTAGAGAGAAACAATTAAGGAAAATGTAACAGCTCAAGGCACAATACAAAGACAACTGGGAAAGAAATGAATTGAGGTCTGGAGAGAGGCCCAACTTCAGGACCCAAACCTCAGCAGAAATTGAGCAGGAGGAGAGGCAGTGAACGAAACAGGACTTCCTGGGAATTGATCTTGGGCAAGTCCCCTTTAACTTTAGTTTTCTCATCTAAAAAAGGAGCTGAATACTATTTAGCCACTAAGATAACCAAATGCAGGGTTATACCAGGAAGTTAGTATTAGCAAGAAGGTAGTGCTTGTAGTGTTAACTCTTATGCCGGTCCAGGGAAGAACATTAATACCAGTTCCCAGTAGAGAATCCAAAAGTCAGGACTGTTTAAAAGACACTATGGTTCATAGTAATGCATTCATCCAGTATTTGTCCTTTTGTGTCTGGCTTGCTTCACTCAACATAATGTCCTCCAGGTTCATCCATGTTACTATGAACCAAATATATTGTATAATATAGATTTAAAAAAAAAAAAAAAAAAAAAAAGACACTATGCCTTTGGCATGATGTGCCACATAGAAATCTGAGAACATAAATCAAACAGATAATTTAACAGATACCTTCAATAGTTAACATTAACAAAAATAACTCAAATAAGCCCAAGGGGGATAAAGGAACCTCACCAATCATGATGAACTGGGAGTCTGGAGTAAATGAGGCCTCCAGTGTGACCGCTTTGCTGTTGGCATAACCCTAAAAAGAAGCAGAGCAGTTCTCTTGTTACAGGGCCATTAACATATAATTGCCTAGACACTGACCCAGCACATGCACCATCTTCCTTTCCGTGAAACTCTCCTTTTGTGGTTATGGCCAAGGTTTCAAATGCAGCCACTGCACTTTTCAATCTACCTCCTACCCGCAATCCCAATATTAGGAGAAGGGCGGGAAACAAACCTGTTTATAGTCAGGAATTGTTTTATATCTAAACCCAAACATGGGTCACTGGGTGAGAAGTGAATGTGCTCCATTACCTCAGAATCCAAAGGAAATAAGTTCATGTGGAAGAAGAAAATGCAGGCCTGTGCCTCGATGACTGAATCAAGGATACCTGCTAGTGGCCTCCACCAATCATCTAAGACAATTCTCAGCACAGGAAGTCTGAGCTAGGAAACAGCCTTGCTCAAAGGCTGTCGGCTTACCCCAAATGTATGCATCACCACTCCCTTGAATGCATCAATGAGACGGATGAAGCTGCCATTGGTGGAGATGAGGATGAGCTTGCCATCATTGCTGAACTTCAGTCCTGTCCACTCACAAGTCCGATCGTACTGCATCTTAAAGGTTGCAAATGGCCCCTGTGAAAAATAAAAATAGCAGCCCCAGGACCAAGGCACATTAATAATTCCTTCTGCCAGAGCCAGCTCCCATTCTATCCCTTTAGATTCCTTAAACTATTGCTCTGTCCCCCTCTAATATCTTCCGCCTACCTCCTCTACTCTAGAAAAGGCTCTTAAGTGTCCACTCACCCACAGAAACTTCCATAATGTCAAGATTGCACAAAGTTCAAAGATTTACCTTATCAAAAGAACGAAGGTCATAAAGTTTGACCATTTCAGAATTGACACCTGCAGCAAAAATTAACCCTTCTGGATCAAAAGAACAAACTGGTTTGCCCTGTAGATGCATGAGGCCCTAAGAGAAAATACGACAAAAATTAGTGAATTTAGTATCCTACTACCACAAAATTTACTTTTCCCAATGAAAACTAAAAAAGAGATAACAGATACCGGTCTATCTACAAAAGAGAAAAGGCAAACATAAAACTAACTAACATGAGGCCCTTTAAAAATAGGGTTCCAATTCCATACATCTGATTTCAGATCAACCTAAACTACACAATATTATTACATTATTATATATATTATTATAAATTATTATAGATATTGAGTTCAAATAAAAACAAATCCCTTCAGGCTAAAAGCTATAGTTCAAAGGTGCCAGAAAAACTGTAATACCGAGCCACGCAACATAATGCAATCTGCACTAGTTAGGGTATGTGCTTATCAGCTCGAGAAAACAGGTTGCCTCCAAAGTTTAAAAAGACTCTGGGATCCCAGAAAGGAACCACTGCTTTCCTCCTTCCATGAGAGGGAGAGTTGATGACAGTGCCTGCCACAGAAAATGCTCAAAAATTGTAACTGTGAGGTACCATTACCTGGCAGTTAGGAGACCGGAGATCCCAGAGTCGAATGGTCTTATCAAGAGACCCAGAAATGAAAGTGTCATCCACAGGTGACATGGACAAGGCCACCACCCTGCAATGCAATGCATCAAGAAAATAGGAGTTGAAGGAGATGATTAGCATAACATGGATGTGAACTCCAAACTCTTCTGCTTATCTATGTATAAATCTGTTCTCTCAAAACTGCCATTTTAAGAAGCACACTGAAACACAGACATAAGCTATCTGGAATAATCAAAAAGACAACTAGTACAATGGAAAATAAAACAAACAGCAAACTGTCTCAGCAACATAGAAATGCCCTGCCTAACAAGAAGTGCGACCCACAAGACAAAGATCTCCGCTCTTTGCCTGTCAAGGTTCCTTATCATTCCTAGCCATACTGGGCTACCGCACACTGTAAATGAATGCAGGAGGAAATACCCAAGTCACAAATTAAAACATGATTCCAATGCAAATCAAAACCACGATACCAGCTCACACCCACTAGGAGAGCTATAATCAAAAAGACAAAGTGGACGAACTGCAACACTCATTTTGCTGGTGAGAATGTGAAACAGTACAGCACTTTGGAAAACAGTTTGCAGTTCCTCAAAAAGTTAAACATAAAGTTACCATATGTCCCAGCAAGTCCACTCCTAGGTTTATACCCAAGAACCACACAAAAACATATACACAAATGTTCATAGCAGCACTATTCCTAGTAGCCCCAAAGTAGAAACAACCTAATGTCCATCAATAATGAATGGATAAACAAAATGTGGGTCTATCCATACAAAATATTATTTGGCAAAAAAAAAAAAAGGGGATGAAATACTGATCCATGCTATAATATGGATGACCCTTTATTGCCTGGTTCCTTTCATGCAAAATGTCCAGAATACAGAAGAGGCAGATCTGGAGTCAGAAAGTAGATTAGTGGTTGCCAGGAATTAGGGGGAAGGGAGAATGGGAAGTGACAGTAAATAGATAAAGGGTTTCTTTTGGGGGTGATAAAAATTTTTTGGAATTACATAGTGGTGACGGTTGTGCAACACTGTCAATATATTAAAAATCACTGAATTGCACACTTTTAAAAGAGTGAATTTTATGGTTAGTGAAGCTCCCAGGTGAAGGCGAGACTGCTGGTTCAGGCACCACACTTAAAGAACCAAAGGCCTGTGTTAGCAGCAACTATATTTTGGATACAGGACTCCTTTTATGCTTACACCATCAAGAGTCAGTCACATAAAAGCATTTCTTCCAATATAACTCAACTAACATTTATGCTAGCTACTCAACCTGAAATTTTAAAAGCTAATGTTAAAAACCAAAATTTCCTGGGTATGCCGAGGAAATAATAAAACAGAGTGAGCAGAATCTATATATGGACATGTAATTTTATGCCATGGCAATTAGCTCAGAGAAAGTCTACCTTGGTACAAGACTGTATGCTGACAGGTGCAGGGAACCCAAGAAGGAACAAGATCCCAACTCTAAGACCAGATAACTCTGAGAGAAGGTGAGAGAAGACTTTTTGGAAGAAGCAGTATTTGAGAAGAGGGTTTCAATAGGAAACACTTTTCTGGAAGGGGCCAGACAGGAAGGTAAGAGGCCCTCTTTCAGGAAGCAGCCCAGAGTTCACCTCAACTGGAGTACTGGGAAAATGAGCCAGAGCCAGAGTAGGCAGCACCTGACTCCAAGGGGAAGGAGCAGGCAGCTGTGAGGACCATTAAGGCTTCCTGAGGGAAGCTGTAAAGTAGTAAGGGCTATCACACAGGGTGCTAAAGCATGATGGGGATGGGGAGATAAATTAGGATTTGATAATAATCCACCCAATATTGGCATGAGCTAGGATAAAAGAAACAAAGGAGAGAGTCAGGAGGAAAGTGATATATGAGGCTACACCTAGGTATAGGGGTTGGCAACTCACTGGATGGGACGGGCTCAGGAAAGGGAGTGAACAGTGAACAGAGGCTCTGGGTTGGGAGAATTACAAGGAATGAAGATGAAGAAACATGAGGCAGACAGAGAGGAGCTGGCCTGAGGAATATAACAATGATGGTTCTTGTGCTGGTCCTATCAGGTGGGAGCATGGAAGAGACATCTGAGTAGGTATGTATAAAACATTTGGGTAGAAGGTAAGTCTGGAATTCAGGACAGATATAGGCTTTAAAACTAACTTGGGAAGCCAGCTGAATAGAGGTGAATGAAAACTGCAAATGGAGCTATGTGAGAAAATATCGAGAGAGGGAAAGAAAAGCCAGTGCAGAACCTTTTCTGAGTCTAGTTAAAAGAAAACAAAGGAGAAAGAAGGGCTTAAGAACAGAAATAACAGATCCAAGATGGGAAAAGTCAGCTGCCAAAGGAAAACAAGTTTTGCGGAGAGGTTGAGCACCAAGAATATGCCCACAACAGTGGGTTTTAACTGGAGGCAGGGACAGGGCTTAGGAAAAAAGCCACATAGATGATTCTGGGAGTAGACCAGAAGTGATTTCAACAGTGAGTGAATATGGGGAAGACAGCAAGGAGGAGTGAATAATAGGGTAAAGAAAATAGATTTACAATAAGCATGACCAAGTAAGTTGTTAGGCAGCAGGGAAAAGGCCAGTTAAGGAGATGGAAACAAGCAGAAAGGAGGAGGTTGGTGTTGTCAAGGAAGAAAGTTCTTCTTTCTTGAGGAAAGGGTTCCAAGGAAGAAAAGAATTTAGGCGGAAGGGATAGAAGATAAAAATAAATAAATCATTTTAGATGGCCTTGATTTTCTAAAAAAAGAAAGAAAGAAAAAGGAGGACAAAGTCATCTACTAAGAACCTGGAGGTCAAGAGTTTAGATATTTGAAAAAATTGGAAAGGATTTCAAACAAGTGCAGTCAACTCTTTAATTACAGACAGTATATTTGTAAACATTAATTTGACTACAAACCAGGAAAAACATCTACTTATCACAAGCCATCCTTTGTCTGGTACTACCCAGTAAGGAAAAGTTGCCATCTCCTGTCTTCAGCAACACAGAAATGCCCTAACAAGAAGTGTGACCCACAAGACAAGGATCTCTGCTCTTTGCCTGTCAGGCTTCCTTACCACTGAATTATACTGTCTGTCATATTGGGTTACTGCGCATTGTAAATAAATGCAGGAGGAAATATCCAAGTGATTAAAATATCATCCAAGGGGGAAAATGTGTTTAATAATTCAACCAAAAATTGAAAGGAAAAAAAAAACAAAACTGGGGGACTAGGTGGGGGACAGAGAGAAGCAACCTTTATTACAATGTGGCATAGGGAAACAAGCTTTTTGACTTTTAAAGTAGCAAAGGACAACTTTTTTTCTTTTGCATCCTCATTAAGATCTTCAAGTGGGACATTTTTACACAGGGCAGGGGCCTGCTGAAATGGGGGCCACCTACACTAGAAGGGACATCTGAGATTTGGGGTTCCTAAATACCAAATGTAATTTTTACTTCATAGGTTTTCACTGCCTAGGTTAACAAGAGAAGACTAAGAGGAATGACAAAGAGCAGTAAGGAACTAGCTTCAGTTCACTGATAAAATCTCTCCACTCTTTCATTCTCTGGGTAACTTCAGCAGTAAAAGAACTATTTACTTCTCTAATACTTGATCTTACCTTTTGCTATGTCCAGGAAAGTATCTGATGTATTTGTTGTCATGCAAGGACAGGTAACGAATAGTATCTGTAAGAAGACATATAAGGCATGATGATATTTTACTATTCTAAAAGGAATCTGTTTTGCATTTTCCTCTTGAAAGACAAGGTCAAGGAATCCACTGTTTTCCATAGCCCAAGTAAGGTGTGTCTAAATAATGGTGAATGATTCTTCTCCACAGCTGGAGAAAAGAGAAGTCACTTAGATCTCACATATCTCAAAAGCAGACTTGTTAAGTTGAAAACATTGAGAGCAATGTTTAAAATCATCACTTTACTTCCAATCTGTGGCTTCTGCAAGGCAAACATAGCCTGCATATTTACAATGCAACTGGTCCTGCAAATATACCCTGGCAAACAACAACAACAAACACACATATACACAAACTCAATTGTTACAGACAGGGGTCTAGTATCCATTGAATGGCCAACCTTAAAGGAAAAACATTTGGCTGCTTAGGAAACACTCAAGGAGGTGAGCAGTGATGATGCTTAACTGAAGGTCAGGCGGCAGATTTTGGTCCAGGATTCTCCAACATTGTGTCGACCCAATCCCAAACTCATCTGAATGTTTGACTGGATATGCAATTTACACTGGAACTAAACAAAATGGAGAGATGCAATGCCCTACTACTTCTTTTCTAATTAACCAACTAACCACGGGTTCCATGTGCATCAGGTAAGAATGCTTCCGAGTTTTTTTGTTTGTTTATTTGTTTTAAAGTGGAGAGAAAAAGAAGTGAGATTTGGGTTAAAAAGATCTTAAAACATTAAAAAATCAAACATGTGAAATATAACAAGCCATAGTAGTGAGGTACTGACAACATCAAAGAAAGAGATAACATACCTCTTGGAGAAAATAAGACAAATACTCTTGGGGGAAAAAAAAAAAGCAAATGATGCTATACGTAAAGGAGAAACAAAAAAAGGCAGTGGTGGGAGGGGAATGAAGTGCCATAAAGAATAGAACAAGAAAGTAGGAAGGTTACTATGTCCTTAAAAAAGACTAGGAATAAGGAACAATTGCTTAGAAAGAGGTAATAAGAAATGGTGCCAAAATGTAGAAAGGAAGCATAGAAAGAACATTCTTGAGGCAAACAGAACCCAGGAATAAAGAGGCTGAAAGCACCAAGTGGTTCACAGGGGTGTATCCTGATAAGAGGGCATTTAACCTGGGAGGGGAAGGACAACACTCTTTGTGGTTTCCATACCTGAACTCTATATGGTTTTCCTAGAAAACATCTTCAAATTTTTCAAATGTCAACTACCAAGTATTCCTGGTTCGCCTATTGCTAGGAATTACTCACCTGTCCTAAGAAGAAAAAGACTCTCTCCCCATTACCTGATTTCCCAGAGACGAGCAGGGCGTCGCCATCCTCTTTGCCCACTTGGTAGCTGGCGCGCTGTTCCTGGCAAGGCAGTGGCCTGTACAGTTATCTCCTGTACCGGGTGGTATCATAGACCCTCAAACTGTACAAACTACTACCTCAGCCTGGAATCAGGCAAAAGGAAACGGGAGCACTGGAGGAACTCTTCAGGAGGCACTCGAGACAGGAAAGGCAACATCCTTAGAGCAGAGGCCTGGCAGCAAAGCTCCAAGTACCACACATGTGCCTTTTCTTGCACACATTTGGAAAATCCTCATTTAATCACCCAGAAAGACAGCCCAACAGCATTCCGATGATCACACAGACATGTTTCATTAACATTCTAATGCTTTATATTCTGTCCAAAAGCATCGACTGTACTGCTCACTTAGAAAACCACTTCTGAAATAGAGGCATGAAAGGTAGAAATGATATACTTACGAAAAAGCAATTACAGGCAGAAAAGTCTCATTAAAAAAAAAAAAAAAAAAACTCTGCCCATCTGTTATGAGATAGGCACAGACAAAAGAGCAATCTAAACAATCCTTATTGTATGACTTCAGAAAAACCTTACTGCAAAAAGTGAAACAGCCAAAAAACCAGCAAGTTTAAAAAAAATAAAAAACAAACAACAACAACAAAAGACCAACCCATTCACCTACAGAGTCCTAATGTGCAAACAAGTGTTACAACTCAATTACCAAGAAAATCTGTCAACTGAAAATGGCATACCAGGGAAATATAGGTAAAAATAGAGACCATTTATTACAGAAAGTTTAATTTCCAAAAATAACTCTTTACTCTTCCATATTAGCTTTATTTAACAGTATAAAAGAGAAAAGGGATAAAATTCAGACCAAAAATGTCCCTGTAATCAAAGACGACTGTGGTCAGTACACTATCTTTCATGGCGCAGACTATAAAAAGTTGGGCATATACCAAAAACTCCTCTAAGTTCCCTTAAATCACCGTAGTGCAAGCATTTATGAAAACTTTTCTCAAACCAATGTAATTTGAACGTGGCAGTACTGTTCTTTACCACCTGCTGTATCAAGTACTCTTTCCTTTTATTTGTTCTAAATGTATTATTTCAAGTTTCAAGAGGTACAAACCATAAATACAATTTATTGTTTCCTTTTCCCACTCCCCACTCTTAACTGGAGACCTTCTACACACAGTTCCAAGTCCTTCAAAGGTGCTAGTGATGGTGGCTTGCTTCCAGCATTCCTTCAGTCATAACAATGTATTTAGCATTTCTAACATCAGTTAAATATTTAAACTAAAGTAACTATAACCAAAGCATAAGTACTCACAAAAATTCCATCAACTACAAGGAAACCACGACCATAACTTCCTAAAAAGGCTTGCTTACCGTCTATTTTGTTAGAGCTGTAAACCACTGTGTTTGCTGCATGTGTGTATCTGATGAGGTCCACGCCATATTTCTTACTGTACAGGGTTCTCTTTGGTCTGAAGAGGAAATAGACAGAGAAAGAAAACCATCAAAATCCTCCATCCCCAAAAGTTGGGACCGTCATAGAAAGAGAAGCATTTGAATGATGTGGCAAGGTTAAGGATTCTTGGAAAGCTCTAACACTGAAAAGAAACAATTTCTTCCAAAGGGAGAAAACAGCTACCTAAGAAGCTTTCCGCCCTCTGAACACCTAGCACTGAGGATAGGAAGTAGCAATAAATCTGGGGGGCTCAATTCACTCTTTACTACAATGTTCAAAAGTAAGCTTTGAGAAGAAGACAAATCCAACTATTTGGGAAGAAAGACACCCCAAGCAACATAAGTCATAATTTATAACAAAGATGGATATGGAAATATGTCAAATCAAAGAGACAAAAACTTTTCCTAAGCCATTCACTTGGAAAGAAGTTCTTTCTTCAAAAAAGGCAGTGATTTATCAAAACTGAAACCAGATGCAAAACTGCTTGCCTTTCCTAATATAACCTGCTTTTGCAAAAGATATACATCCTCTCTATCCTACGGTCCAAAGCACATGCCAACCTAACTCTCCCTAGCAAACTAATCAAGGGCTCTTTTCTTCTAACTCTGATGTAAAACCACACATTTCCAAGTTTAGACGTTATCAATCTATTTGTTGAAGTTCGTCCAATGTTTTCCTCTACTGAACCTTGGAGATCAAGCTGAAACTCATCTTCGCAAAATCTTTAACCAAAAACTTCTGCACACAACTGCTTAAGTTAAGCAACACCCCCAACCCCGCCCCCAAGTATCTATGTAAAGCCAGAGTCAATGCTAGAACAACTCTCTAATATGCACCATGTTAGAGAACAAGAAAGAGTTTCACATAATGTTCTACTACTTTTAGGTCATAGAAGAATTTCATAAATCCCATACCAGTGTTTACCAAGAATTCTGATTTATGAAAAGAGAAGGCCACCCTTTCAATGTAAAATCCTCTTGGAATTTGGATGCTAAACAATCAGATGACTTAGGCAGCCTTAAAAAGTCAATCATTTGCACTTTCAATTTTTGCTAATGTTAGTGAGGCCAAAGCTTCCCTACAATAAAATCGTCGATTTCTAAACAAGAATCCTCATTCCAAATATGCTGGATTTCCCACATTCTTACCTTTACTGGACTAATAACTCACCCCTAAAAAGATGAAGCTACCTTGTTGAGTCTGCGCTGGTGAGTGTGGAGAGTGTGTGTCTGCACTCAGAGTATTTGATTTTGCGTTTACCAGTGGAAAGAGACACTTACCCCAGTAGACAATAATGAGGACAGATTCTGAACAATATTAAAGGGTGTGGGGTAAGGGAAATTTCCAGTTCCACTTAGATATGGCCTATGTATCTCAAATTTATCAATAATGTTAACCTGAGATTTGTTCCTAATAACAGAAATCTATTTCTTCCATTTCCTAATTTGAAAGCAAGATTCTAGTAATGTATTGTAGCCATTTCAGGGGGCCTTTACAAAGTCCATGAACAAAATTTCCCACAAACTTTTAGTTAAGTTCCTTGCCTCAAACAATGATTCTGCTGATCAGGTATGAGAAAATAATACAAAAGCCTTCTCTTTGAATAATTGGCACACCTACCACAAACAATATCCTTTATATTTTTTGAAGGTGGAAAATCACTCAATGGATGATAAACTCCATTATAAATAAAGGTTAAATGAACATTAAACTGGAAGATATTAAGCACAAAAAATCTGGGTTTAGCCATTTTCAAACTCCCAAATTCTAATACTAGTACAATCTAATAAAGATAGGATGTCTTCCCAGGAAACATTACTTTTCTTCCAATGTTGGTTTGACCTAGATTAGTGACAAAATTTTTCTGTACATTACTACTTGAAGAATCATGAACTCCTAGAGACAAAAGAAACCTTAAGAGGTAATGGTCCTCCAATATGCAGAGAAGTGATTTCGGCAATATCATGTGGCTGGTCACAAGGCCAAACTAGAACCTAACTACCAGGCCCCTGTCTTTCCACAGAGCATAATGAAAGAAGGTCACACAGTTAGTTGATGGGAGAACATTTAAAAGAGGATGCTCTGTAGTATTGTACCAATACCAAATTTCCTCATTTGGATAATTGTGCTCTGGGGTGCTGAGGACATCCATGGTGAAAACTGCTTAAGGATAAAGGGGCTTGAGACCTCCAACTTAATCTCTAATGGATCAGGAAAAAAATATGTATACATATAAATATTTACATAGAGGGCAATAAAGCAAATGGGACAAAATAACCCACTAGTGGATCAAATGGGTGTTCTCTGAAACAATGCTGTAACTTTTCTGTAAGTCTGTAAATGCAAAAATGCTGAAAGTGACTAAATTGCATTATGGCATAAAATTGGCATTTTACTTTTAACAAGACAGACCTTTATGTCACTGTTATACCTCCCAACGATTTGAAATTTTATCACATTTAGAGACAAACTAAAGAAATTCTACCACAGCCTTCATTATCTTTGAATGACAATACACTTCCATCCTCAGGTAGGAAGGAGAGGTTCTAACCAGTGCACAAGCAATTAACATTTCAGGCTAGTCAGCTTCAAATTACTTCTAGCAGGACTCTAGAAATCCCCACACCCATCCCAGTTTTAAACTCCCTCTTCCAAACTGATTCAAATGGCCAGACTAGCACAGAAATCTATCTACTAAATGAATAACACTGATTCAAATAACTCAGTATCAGTCCAGGCAACAATTCCCTCTCCCCCAGGCCACACACTGCAGGCAGATCCAGAGCCAAATGCATAATACTTTCTCACAAGGCCCAGTGGTAGAAAGGGAGACCAAAACAGTACTTTAGATAACCAAATTTACAAATGAAGAAACAAGTTCCAAAAGCAGGTTTATGGACATCAGTTTAGGAAAAAAAAAAAAAAGAGAGAGGCAAAAGGAACACCTGGGGAAGGCAGAGGAAAATCCAAGGATTTTAAAAAAAATAGTATCTACCCTAGATAACAAAATGAAGTCTGACAAAACCAGACTTAAACCAAATTAAACCAATCATCCTCAAGCCTGCTTAGGGTAGATGGCTTGGGGGAACTGAAAAATTTAGCTTACTGCTCCAAAGGAGCTCAAAACTTAGCAAGGACCTGGAGAAAGCCAAGTTAAACAGGGATGAAGCCAGGCTGAAAAGATGCCCTAGGGATGAAGACAAAGTGCTGTGCTGGTAAAAAAAAATTTTTTTTGCAAAGAGATGCAGGTGTGGCGGGTCTCCAGACGACCTGGGGCAGCATAAAAATGTCATGATCAGATTAATAATTTTGATAATTCCACGTGGACCCCGAAATATAATCGAAAAAAAGTAGGAAAGGAAACACGAAATTGTTATACGATGCTTTCTTTGTTCTAACGGGAGGCTCACATTCAGGTTGGGATAGGACGGCCAAGTTTGTTGGTGTGGTGGCAGAAAGAAATAGGAAAGGAAGGAAAAGTTTCAGATGTTAAAAAGTTCACTATAAACGTGCGCACCGGGTCTGAGGGATTAACAGAATGGCGTGAAAGTGGAAGGAAGGAACAGGGGGGCCCAAAGAGGCACTACAAATGAAATCCTGACAGCTAAGAAACTGCACCCACGCGGCCTTCCGGCAGAAAGGCCACGGGAAGCAGAGGGGCACGGGCTGGGCGGAGTGGCGGGGCTAGATGGAGGTCACCGAGACGAGGGCAGAAGTGATGCTGTAGAATGAAGCAGGAGAGGATCCTGCTGTTCTCCTCGCATCGCGCCGAACGGGCGGAAAACTCTACCGGCTGGGGCCGGGGTGGGGCGTTTAAAGGTCAAGGTCAAGGGGGGATTTGGCAAAAGATGCGTAAGTGCTCTATGAGGAGACCGAAGACATACAACATAACGACAACGACAACAATATTAAGACGAAGGAGGAGGAAAGGTCTCCTGGACGGCTGCAAGCGGCCCTGCAGGAAGCGAGTGCCAAACAGGCCGAGGGCCGAAGTCGGGGAGGGGGGCGGGCCGCGGAGGGAGAGCGGGGCCCGGAGGGACTCAACCCCGGGCCCAGGGCCAGCGCCGTACTCACTTGCCCTCCTGGCAGTCATAGAGCACGATGGAGTCGTCGTCGCTGCTCGAAATGACCGTCTCGCCATTGGGGCTGAAGTCGAAACAGTTAATCTTGTCCGAGTTCTCGCGGAACACCTTGGCGACGCGGAAGCTCCGCAGCACGCTGTCGGTCAGCTTCATGGCGGCGGCTGCTGGAGGCGGCGGCGCAGGGCCGGGGCGGGGCCCCGCGGCAAGCGGCCGGGCGGGCTGCCGAGGGGCCAATCCGGGCGGGGAGGGCGCCGCGCCTGCGGCGAGCGAGAGGACAGCCGACAAGCGGGCCGCCTTCTCCTCCTGCGCGTGCAGTACTCTTCTGCCCGGACCGCGGGGCCTTGCAGACCGTTTCTTCGCGGGGCCGCCTCAGAGCCACCCCGCGCGGGGCCGGCTCATTGTGTCCGCCATCTTGGAGCGACAGGCAGAGGCCGAGGGCGAGGGGCCGCTACCGCGGCGCACGCCGGGTAAAGGGGCGGAGCGGAAACGACGGCGAGGCGGGGCTATGACGTCAGCGTGGCCTCCGGGTGGGGGGGGGCGACCCGGGCGAGTTCCTGCTGGGTTACGGGCCTCCGGGCTCCGGGACCTGCACAAAGACCCTCGGCCCCGGGGCACATATCCCAAGAACCTCGGGCGCCCCTTGCGGGCCGCGAGGGACCTAGGCCCCTGCTCCCTACTGCGAGTGTCTGGTGCGCCCCTAAAGGCCTGTTCTGGGGGGTGCATCAGGTGACCCGGTAGCAGGCAGGCCTGGTGGCGCACCCTCGACGGCGTCAGCATAAAAGTTCAATTTATTTTTTTTAATTGAGGTATAAGATACGATAGACTGCACAAATTTTAGGTGGATAAACTTTTTCACTTGAATATCTCTTTGTGACCACCACCCAGAACGTTTTTTAAAAACTTTTTTATTGAGGTATTAGGAAAAGTGCATAAACGTACAGCTCCATATATATATATATATTTTTTACCAGGAGGTCCGGGGGATGGAACCCAGGTCCCTCCATATGGCAGGCGGACTCCCAACCATTTGAGCCACATCCGCCCCCTCCATATATTTTAATAAATGTAACCAACACTCATCTTTAACTTTTAAAACGTATTTACAATTCTAAAACGCATAGCATCAATTACAAATAAAAATTTTTAACTTTATTTTGTACATTTAATAATTGAAAATATAAACAATTAAAAACTAAAAAGAAAACAGTTGAATAAAGATACATTTCTCAATAAACTGTACTGGATACATATAAAAATTTTTTTTGAAGCATACAATATGTGACACAATATATTTGGTTCATAGTAACCCATTCATACAGTATTTGTCCTTTTGTGTCCGGCTTGCTTCGCTCAACATAATGTTCTCCAGGTTCATCCATGTTGCCATATGCTTTATGACTTCATTTCTTCTTAACAGCTGCATAAAATTCCATCGTGTGAATAGACCACAGTTTGTTTATCCATTCGTCTGTTGATGGACACCTGGGTTGTTTCCAACTTTTGGCAATGGTGAATAATGTGGCTATGAACATCGGTGTGCAGATGTCTGTTCGTGTCACTGCTCTCAGTTCTTCTGGGTATATACCCAGAAGTGGTATTGCAGGGTCACATGGCAAGTCTATGTTCAACTTCCTTAGGAACTGCCAAAAAGTCCTCTACCGAGAAATGCACAGTCCTCTGCATCCCCACCAACAGTGAGTGAATGAGTGTTCTTTTTCTCTCCACATCCTCTCCAACACTTGTAGTTCTCTGCCTTTTTAGTAGTGGCCAATCTGATAGGTGTGAAATACCTCATTGTAGTTTTGATTTGCATTTCCCAAATCATTAGTGATGCTGAGCACTTCTTCATGTGTTTGTTTGTTTGTTTGCCATTTTGTATATCTTCTTTATATATCCTGGATATTAATCCCTTATCAGATATGTGATTTCCAAATATTTTCTCCCATTGAGTTGGCTGCCTTTTCACCCTTCTGACAAAGTCCTGTGAGGTACAAAAGTGTTTAATTTTGAGGAGGTCCCATTTATCTATTTTTTCTTTTGTTGCGCATGCCTTGGGTATAAGGTCCAAGAAACCATCACCTACTACAAGGTCTTGAAGATGTTTCCCTACATTTTCTTCTAGTATTTTTATGGTCCTGTCTTTTATATTTAGGTCTTTGATTCATTTTGAGTTGATCTTATATAGGGAGTGAGATAGGGGTCCTCTTTCATTCTTTTGGTTATATAGATATACAGTTGTCCCAGCACAATTTGTTGAAGAGACTGTTTTGTCCCATTATCATTAACTTGGTAGGCTTGTCAAAAAAGAGTTGACTGTATAGGTGAGGGTTTATTTCTGGGTTCCCAATTCTATTCCACTGATCAATGTGTCTATCTTTATACCTGTACCATGCTGTTTTGACCACTGTAGCTTTGTAATATGTTTCAAGGTCAAGAAGTGAAATTCCTCCCATGTTGCTCTTCTTTTTTAGAATGCTTTCGGCTATTCGGGTGCACTTACCCTTCCAGATGAATTTGGTAATTTGCCTTCTCTAATTCTGTAAAGTAAGCTGTTGGGGTTTTGATTGGTATTGCATTGAATCTATAAATCAGTTTGGGCAAGATTGACATCTTCACAATATTTATTCTTGCAATCCATGAACACGGAATGCGGAATGTCTTTTCATTTGCTTAGGTCTTTTAAAATTTCTTTTAGCATTGTTTTGTAGTTTTCTACATATAGGTCCTGTACTTCTTTGGTTAAATTAATTCCTAGGTATTTGAGTCTTTTTGTTGCTATTGAAAATGGAATTTTTCCCCTGATTTCCTCCTCGGATTGTTCAGTGCTACTGTACAAAACATTACTGATTTTTGCATCTTGATCTTGTATCCTGCCACTTTGCTGAACTCATTTATTAGCTCAAGTAGCTTTGTCATGGATACTTCAGAATTTTTGGAATACAGGATCATGTCATCTGCAAACAGTGAGGGTTTTACTTCCTCTTTTCCTGTTTGGATGCTTTAAATTTTTTTTTTTTTTTGTCTAATTGCCCTAGCTAGAACTTCTAGTACAATATTGTATTTTTTTTTTTTTTTTTTTTTTTTTTTTTTTTTTTTACCAGGAGGTACCGGGGATCGAACCCCGGTCTCTCCATATGGTAGACGGATGCCGAACCTCTTGAGCCACATCCGTTTCCCTTTTTTTTCTTTTTTTTTTTTTTTTTTTTTTTTTTACAATATTGAATAACAGTGGTGACAGTGGGCAGCCTAGTCTTGGTCCTGATCTTAGAGGGAAAGTTTTCAAATTTTCCCCATTGAATATGACGTTGGTTGTGGGTTTTTCATATATGCCCTTTATCATGATGAGGAATTTTCCTTCTATTCCTATCGTTTGAAGTGTTTTTATCAAAAAAGGATGCTGGATTTTGTTGAATGCCTTTTCTGCATCTATTGAGATGATCATGTGATTTTTTTCCTTCAGTTTGTTAAAGTGGTATATTATGTTGATTGATTTTCTTATGTTGAACCAGCCTTGCATACCAGGAATAAATCCCACTTGGTCGTGATGTATAAGTCTTTTGATATGCTTTTGGATTCGATTTGCAAATATTCTGTTGAGAATTTTTGCACCTATGTTCATTAGAGAGATTGGTCTGTGATTTTCTTTGCTTGTAGTATCTTTATCTGGCTTTGGTATTAGGGTGATGTTGGCTTCATAAAATGTGTTGGGTAATTTTCCCTCCTCTTCAATTTTTGGAAATGTTTAAACAAGATTGGTGTTAATTCTTTTTGAAATGCTTGGTAGAATTAATCTGTGAAACCATGTGGTCCTGGACTTTTCTTTGCTGGGAGATTTTTGATGACAGATTCAATCTCTTTAAATGTGATTGGTTTGTTAAGTTCTTTTATTTCTCGTAGCGTCAGTGTAGTTTGTTTGTGTGTTTCTAGGAATTTGTCCATTTCATCTAGGTTATCTAGTTTGTTGGCATATAGTTTCTCATAATATCCTCTTATGATTCTTTTTATTTCTGTGGAGTCAGTTGTAATTCTCCCCTTTCATTTCTGATTGTATACAAATAACATTTTAAAAGGAAGAATTATTTCCTGATTAAACAAATGCAGTTTTAAATTCACCTGATTTCCTTTTTCCTTATTCATATGTACACATAAACTTCATAGATGCAACCATTTTTTTTCTGCTCTAGTAGTGTATCTTACACATTTACCCATGTTACTAAATTGGATTATTATTGGTGTTCTTAATCGAGGTATAATTTAGACAGTAAAAAATCTCCCCTTTTTACTGGATAGTTTTATGAGTTTTGATATCCACATCCACTTGTGCAACCACCAACACATTCAAGATATAGAATAATTCCATTAGTCGCTTTGTAGTCAATGAGATTGTTTTAAGGGCGCTATGGTATAAGGGATTCTTTGCTTTAAAGGAAGGAAAGTTGATCTCTACTAAGGGATCACAAAATGGGAACTGAGCTTTCTGGCATTAATTTTCTGCAGGGGGTTAAACTCTGTGCAACCAGTGCGGGTTGAAGGATCTCCTCAAATGGATAATTGGACAATGGAGACAGGTCCTATTTATTTTGCTTTAGTAAACTGCAGTGCTTCAAGAGGAAGAAAAATGAAGAAGAAAGACTGTGAGTCATTTCAGTCAGTGACTTTAGGAAGATGTAATAAACCCTGAGACAGTTGGGGCCTTTCTGGAAAGAACTAGGGTCTTATCTCCTGGGTAAAGAGGAGCCAAGATTCCTAAACATAAAAAAAAGTCCTTTTCTGGGGAAAGAGTGTAAGATCTTGGCTAGGTCTGGGAGACAATTGCCTCCTGACAAAGAGCAAAGAGCTTCTGGCTACCATTTGTCCTGGGGTCTAGAAAAAGCCTGTTTGAGTGAAACCTGAATGGATGGCAATTTTCCAGACTGCAAAACAATGGGAGAAGAGTTCTCCATGCCCCAGAGCACTGACTCACTTCACTGCAAATCCTGCAGCTTTTTCTCACAGGCTAGAAAGGCTGATATAGAGACTCTTTTGAATCATTAGATCCCAATAAAGAGATTTGGTGCCATGTCCTGGAACTGCTGGTAAGTGAATATACCCAGTAAGATGCCATTTTTTTGGCCCGTGTTAACCTACAGAGAAGATTACCATAGAAACAGCCGTAATCTACTCAATGCTGTCAGCCAAAATCTTTGCAGAGTATCATTCAAGTTTTGTACTTACTGTATCTTTTCTAGATTTAATTGTGAAGACCAAGGCTTGACATCCTGCATTATTTTTTGGAATGCAAAAAGTCTTTTTGTCATATTTTAAGAGCGTTATGAGAGGGCCCACCGCCCGGGCGTGAACTCAGATGCTCACTGTTTTACCTTCTGAGCCTGGATCCCTGCCCTGCAGCTCTCCTGGGCTTCCAGTCCCACAGCACTGGGGCCGGAAGGTCTTCACAAAGTGACCCGGAAAGGCCAGCTCCAGTGGGGGATGGGCGGAGGGGACGCTGCAGCCACAAGTGAATCACATTGCCTCAGAGAGTGTCAGACTATTTTTTTTCCTTTTTTTTCCCAAAGCTTTACTTCATTCATTTACTTAGTTTCCACACAAGTATATATATATTCATTGCAGAAAAACTTAAAAATATAAATACATGATGATTTAAAAAGAGCAAAGAGAACATCCAGAGATAGCCACTGTTAAATTTTGATGTGGTACTTCCCCCACCCAGAAATCGATTTTTTTTTTCAAATTTTATTTATTTACTTATTTTCTTTTAGTAGGAAATGGGGATTGAACCTGGGACCTTATGCAGGCACTCAAACCACTGAGCTATACCTGCTCCGTTTTATTTTATTATTCTATTCTATTCTATTCTATTCTATTCTATTCTATTCTATTCTA
>JAKSZT010053825.1:25547363-25601409 GCA_026826555.1 Tolypeutes matacus | reverse complement strand
TATTCTATTCTATTCTATTCTATTCTATTCTATTCTATTCTATTCTATTCTATTCTATTCTTTCCAGAAATCTATTCTTAACGGGTTCATAATAAAATATTATTTAGAAGGTACTCTTTTCATATAATACTATGAACATCTTCCAAGACAGTAAATATACATCTATGCAATCATTTTTTTGTTTATTTTTTATTAGTAGTTAATTTATTTTGACACAATCATTTTGAATGGCTATATACTATTCCATCGTGTTGTTGTAAAGTAATTTCAGCTTCCCATTTTATTCAGAGCCTAGCCAGAATCTGGCTATTGTTAATTGAATAAATGAATTTAGCCAATGGACTCCAAATATTTTATTGGCCTATTTATTACATTTCTACATTTCATGCCACACTGTTTAAATTGGAGCCTGTCCTAAGCAATTTATCCTCTCTCCAGAACAGAGTGCTCCTTATGAATACCAATTCTTTTTTTTTAACGTTTTTTATGGATTTTACATTTTAAACACATATGTCATGGCGTTTTTTTTTTATTTTTAATTTTTTAAAAAGATATTTGGATTACATAAATGTTACGTAAAAAATATAGAGGATTCCCATATGCCCCACTCCCCACGCTGCCCACATTTGCCCACATTAACATTCTTCATTAGTGTGGTACATTCATTGTAATTGATGAACACATTTTGGAGCATTGCCTCTAAGCATGGATTTTAGTTTACATTGTAGTTTACACTCTCTGACACACAATTCCGTAGGTTATGGCAAGATTTATAATGGCCTGTATCTGTCATTGCAGTGTCATTCAGGACAATTCCCAAGTCCCAAAAATGGCCCTGTTTTCCCTCTCCCTGACCTCAGAACCTACAGTGGCCATGGCCTCTACATCAATGATGTAAGTTCTTCCATTGCTAGAATTACAATAAGTCTAGAGTAGAATACCAGTAAGTCCACTCTAGTCCATCGTTCATTCCCCAATCCTGAGGATTCTGGGACCTGGTGGTAACGGCCCCACATTGGGTGGAATCCCTCCTCCGCAGTCCCCGGACTGCTGGATATCTAATGCCAGAATCACGATTGTTGAACCCACCCTCTGTGGTATTCTCAAAAACGGAGGCACTAAATCCGGCCACCCTGCTCCCTGACTCTAGCCCCCACCCCCACCCCGCCGGTGGCCCACGACTGCTTGCACTTGCTGGAAACTCTGACCGGGCTACGCCCAGACCTCACCAATGTGGCCTTGCCTGAAGCTTCCCACAATCTCTACGTAGATGGCAGCAGCTTTGTCAAAGATGGACTCCATTATGTGGGAGCAGCAGTAGTAGAGCCACCCAAAACTATCTGGGCTCAATCCTCAAGCCATGGCACCTCCACCCAACGGGTCAAACTAAGAGCCCTTACCCAAGCGCTAAGATGGGCAAAAGGCTGAACTGTCAATTTATAAGGACAGTCCTTATGCTTTTGCTACAGCCCATGTGCACGGGGCACTGTACCAAGAGCGAGGATTCCTAACATTTGGAGGAAAAGAGATTAAAAATGGGGCTGAAGTCTTAGCGCTATTAGAAGCCATTTGGTTCCCTAACCAAGTAGCCATCGTTAACTGCAAGGGACACCAGAAGGGAAACTCCCTGCAGGCTAAAGGCAACCGACTAGCAGGTGAAGTCGCGCGAACCGCCACCTTCCTACTGGTTGCCCCTGTCCAAATGCTCCCGAATGTCCCCAGCCAGGAACCCCTGGTACTACGCTACTCTCCAGAAGACGTCAAGCAGGGGGAAATTCTAGGAGCTAAAATTTCCCCAGAAGGTTGGTTAATCCTGTCTGATGGCAGAACATAGCTACCTGATGCAGTGGGGAGACAATTGGTCAAAAGGCTGCATGACACCACACATATGAGTGGCACCAAATTAACAGAACTAATAAAAAGAGACTTTTATTCCTCAGGCTTGTCTAAAATCAGCAGAAGTATCACATCAAGATGCACATCAAGATCACATCTGCACAAAAGTAAATCAAAGAGGAGGTGTCCAAGTTCCAGTGGGAACTAGGCTCCGCGGGATGGAACCAGGGGAGCCCTGGGAAATAGACTTTACCGAGATCAAGTTGGGAAAATATGGATATAGGTATCTCCTGGTGCTGGTGGATACGTTTTCGGGACGGGTGGCAGCCTACCCGACTAAAAACAAAACAGCCATGGTAGTAGTTAAGAAGCTGATAGCAGAAATCATTCCGAGATTCGGGCTTCCTCTTAGAATAGGGTCAGATAACGGCCCAGCCTTCATAGTGCAGGTGACTCAACAATTGGCTAAAGTCCTGGGTATAAATTGGAAACTGCACTGTGCATTTCGGCCCCAAAGTTCGGGACAGGTTGAAAGAATGAACTGCACCTTGAAAGAAACCCTAAGCAAGT
The DNA here is from genome assembly GCA_026826555.1 of Tolypeutes matacus. Lineage (NCBI taxonomy): Eukaryota > Metazoa > Chordata > Mammalia > Cingulata > Chlamyphoridae > Tolypeutes > Tolypeutes matacus. The sequence goes on along the minus strand of JAKSZT010053825.1, from coordinate 25,599,003 downwards.
TGGCTCTGGAGTCTGGTGAAAAGGAAGGGTGAGTCTCCTTCCTTTTGCCCTCCTTAAAGCCAGATGTACCCCCTACGTGCAGGGCATTACACCCTAAGAAATATTATTTGGCAAACCCCTGCCCCTGTTGCCCAAGTTGGGGTTAAAAAAAAAAATCTGAATATGACAACCAATATCTTTTCTCTGCTCTAAAGGTGCTGGACCAGATTAGAAAAACGGTCAATCAGACGGTCCAAGAAGCCCATCTCCCTTGTTCAAGTACTAACCCTCCTTTATTTCAGGCACAGCCCGAAAATCTGGTCTGGGCTCGAGAGCTCCAGGCTGGAACACTGAAGCCACGGGGGACCGGCCCATATGTGGTGATCCTCACAACACCCATGGCAGTAAAAGTCGCAGGGAAAAGGCACTGGATACATGTGTCCCGGCTAAAAGCCGTCAAGGCCGGAACGGAGGACTCAAAAGCAAGAAAGTGAACAGTCATCAGGACAGAAAACCCGTTAGAAATCAAGATTCGCCGGATAAGTTAAGACTAAGGGTGGGGAAGGAGGGGGGAGTATAACAATGCCCTGGCAAACGAGTCTGCTGCCCCTCCTGGTTACTAGCGTTTGCACTAGTAGTGGCTTTCGGTTAACCTATTACTGGAGCATAACCAGAACCGAAGACGGGAAGGTTCTAGTGCTACTCAAACTACCAAGAAAAATCCTACCCTCTCTTTCCATTTATGTTCCCTCCTCGGAAAAGAATATCATGTAAAACCAAACAGCTCATGTCCCTTTACAAACTCTTACAAGCTGGGGATGTGGAAACCAGAATTTAAAAAAAGGACTAGCTCAGGTTCAGTCCTATGTCTGCCCTGCAGACGGGCCCCCAGAATGTAATACCCAGGGACAGTACCACTGTGCCCAATGGGGTTGCAAAACCTTAGCCCCATGGACTTCCAAAGATGCTGCCATCAGCCTCAATAGGGAAGCAAGGCCCCAGAACCCAACTATAGGGTCAGGGAACCTCATCCACATCCATATCACTAGTGGGTCTGATGATGCCTGGGAGGAGGTAAAACAGGGGCCTCAGGCTGTATGTAACTGGTCGAGACCCCGGAACTGAGTTCACTATCCAGCGAGGTATTCTTAAACCTCCTCCACCTAATCCGGTCAGCCCCAACTGGGACATTTTCCTTAATTCAGAACCAGAAACTCCACCTGAAAATAAACCAGAAAACCTAAACTTCCCCAACCAAAACCCCCCAGAGCCCTCTCGTTGTCCATGTTGTCCTCTGTCTTTGCCTTCCTAAACAATAGCCAACCAAATGCCACCAAAGATTGTTGGCTCTGCCTAAACCCCCAACCTCCTTATTACATTGGGATAGGGGCAAATGGGAGCATTGTTCCCAATGCATCACTGTATGTTCAAAAAATATCAGTAGACAAAAGCCAAAAGCTGTGTAAGTGGGGTCATAAGCCAATTCTAATTCTGGGGGACCTACAAGGAAACGGCACCTGTTGTCCCCCTTCTCAGCCAGAATCAGTACAACTTTCCTAAGCCCCCACTGTTCATCAGTTATTTTCTCTTACGAAACTGGTGAATCCTATTACTGGAAAGCTCCTAGTGGCACCTGGTTCGCCTGTACCCAAGGAATCACCCCTTGTCTCTCGCCTCAAACCCTGTCACAATCTAAAACTAAAGAAAGTCTCTCATTAGAAACAGGCCAAGGGAACAAGAAAAACTTAGAACCCAAAGTGCTCATTAGTGTGAAAGCCTATTCTCCTGGTCCCCGTGGCTAACCACCTGAATCACCGCTGTTGCAGGAACACTTGTCCCAGTCCTACTAGGATTTCTAGTAGGCCCTATTTTCATTAACTGCCTCACTTCCTACATCCGAAAAAGAATACAGACAGTGAAGGTAATGATATTACGCACTCATTACAATCCCTTGGCCACTGATGCAGAGTCAATGGTTTGACTAATGCTATTACAGGAGTGGGGAATGAGAAGGAAATAAAACAGTACCAGGAAATTCCCAGAAGAAAAATCCTCTAACAATTGCGGGTGGAAACCAGGTGCCCATCCAGGTCTGAAAAGAATCAGTACGTCATGCCCCAAAGATCAACCACTCCCCGTCCCTGCTGGAACGCTAACGGCAAACATCAACTTATGGAACATTGCTTGCTTGCTTTGCTATAGAAATATGTATGATTAAAACAATCCTTGGGAAACGGATGTGGCTCAAAAGGTTCAGCGTCCGTCTACTATATGGAGAGACTGGGGTTCGATCCCCGGTACCTCCCGGTAAAAAACAAACAAACAAACAAAACAATCCTGTTTTTGGTTGCTATAAAAATATGTATGATGATTAAACCAATCCTGCTTTTGGGATGCACGAAAAAGAATTGGCCACGCGGGAAGGAGTTCTATAAAAACTGCAGTCACCGGACGTTAGGTGTGACTCTCACTAGGCAGTGCACCGTGTCTGGTAATAAAGGTTTCATTGAAATTTTCTCCTGGGAGTCATTATTTGCATGAAGTGTTCCGCTTCAAGTGATGCCTTCTCCACCTCCAATTGAGAGGAGGCTTCAGTCCCATATGGCCAATGGATGGGATTCTCTTGCTTGCAGTTGTAGACTCTCTTGGTTCCTTGGTATGGTGGTTGTTCATCCTCACCTCCTTGTTAGTTGTCCTGGGTGAGTCCAATGAACTGGAGAGTAGGTGTTGCAACTCCGTTGAGGCTCAGGGCCCAGCTGACACATAGACAGCCCAAAGATTCAAGTTTCTTGGACATATACCTACCAACTCCAGCACCAACTATACATTCAAACAGAAGGGACAGGGAAGCAGATGTGGCTCAAGTGATTGAGCTCCTGCCTACCACATGGGAGGTCCCAGGTTTGGTTTCTGTTGCCTCCTAAAGAGAAAACAAGCGGACACAGAAAGCAAACAGTGAATGGACACAGGGAGCAGATAGTGAGCACAAACAACGAGGGGCGGGGGAATAAATAAATTACATAAATCTTTTGGAAAAAAAAAAGGGGAGCAGAAGATCCATGGGTAGAGAAACCACAACTGAGTCCAATTCTGTCACACTGGGGAGCACAAGCCCCAAAGTAGGACCCCCTGGCAAGGCACCAAACTCATGAGCTATCTGCTCTGGGTGTCTCCAGAGCCCTCAGGAGCCCCACTATTTGGGGTAGTGTCCAATTTGGCAGTCAATGAGATCCTGCTGAGACGTTCATAAGCGTACCCTTTGGAATGACTCCTGACCCACTTTGAAATCTCTTAGCCATAAAAACTCATTTGTCTTTACCTTTTCCCCCATTTGGTCAAGGTCTTTTTCCAGTTGCATTGCTAGTTTGAGCTTGATAGTAATCCCTTGGTGCCAGGGGGGGCTCATCCCTGGGAGTTATGTCCCACACTGTGGGGAAGGTAATGTATTTATATGCTGAGTTCAGTGTAGAGAGAGTCCACATTTGAACAACAAGGAAGTGGTCAGGAATATCAATTCTTTTGGAGATAAATTTCTGACCTAGAGTGCCCCTTGGGGCTTCCCTGGAGCTTGATTAACCTCTTACAGAAGCCCTCAGGATAACTAGCGACTCAGGTGACTCTTCTTTGGGAAGGCTTGACTTGTGTGCACACACACCTGCACTTAATTGCCAAAGAGGAAAAGCAGAATATTGGAATACAATTGCAATCCACTGTAATTTTGTAGAGCATGGTTCAACTGTCACACACGGTTTACACATAACTACTCCTTACCTGTCAAATTGCTTGATTTGCTGAATGAATGCTTCATTTTCACTCTCCACCAAGAGGAAATAAATGTGCTATGATGGCCACAAATGAGGCAATATTTTACATTAAATGGAAATTACAAACTTCTATGGAATTAAAGTCAACCCAACGATGGCTTAATTCATTTAAACATATTTTCTATTGGTTTCTTGCCTACTCCTGCCCCATGATCAAATTAATATATGCTTTAAAGCATTTTAAAAGATTGCTATTGGGGAAGCGGCTGTGGCTCAATCAGTGGGGCTCCCGTTTACCATATGGGAGGCCCCAGGTTCGGTTCCCAGGGCCTCCTGGTGAAGGCAAGCCTGCCCACACGGCGTGGTTAGCTGACCCAGTGAGCACAAGCAGCAAGGGGGGGATAAATGAATAAATAAATAAAATCTTTAAAAAAAAAAAAAAAAAAAGATTGCTATGGGGAGCAGACATGGCTCAAGCAGTTGAGCACCCACCTTCCACATGGGAGGTTCCGGCTTTGGTTCCTGGTGCCTCCTGAAAAAAATAAAAAACAATAAGCAAAACAAATTATAAAACCAACTCAGGGAAGCCAATGTGGCTCAGTGGTTGAGCACTGGCTTCCCACATATGAGGTCCTGGCCCCTGGTACCTCAAAAAAAAAAAAAAAAAAAAAAGATTACAATGTTTGATTGAAATTTTTTTTTATTTTGAAATAATTTCACACTTACAAGAAAGTTGCAAACATAATACAAAAACAATAGGGAGAATTCCAACATATCCCCTACCCCAGTCGCCCAGATTTACCAACTTTTAACATTTTGTCTTGTATTATTCTATATCTCTCTATCTTCTAAATGTTTGAAAGTAGGCTGCATATGTCATGCTCCTTTACCACTTTAATATCCCATGTTTATTTCCTAAAAACAAGAATATTTGCTTACATAAGCATATTGAGTACAATTATCAAGTTCAAGAAATTTAACATTGATATAAAACATACAGTCTATATTCCAATTGTTTTCAATTGTCCCAATAATCTCCTTTTGGACATTTTCTCTTCTATTATTAGATCCAGTCCGGGATTATTCCTATGTTTGATCTTTTTTCTTTGCAAGGAAACCAATGGCTGATTTCATATCAATTTATGCAAATCGTTCTACTCCTGTATTATATGCAGTGTTGTCTCAGTTGTCCCAAGGGATCGGCGCATGGAAAACTCCAGGTGGCCTTCCAGAGATGCTACTAAGTGAGCTCGGGTTCCTGGGCCTTTTGCTTAAAGGGCTCCCCTAGGCCACATAAGCCTGTGGGAGCAGGGGAGCGCAGACCTCATCACAGCCTCCGTCCTGGCCAGGAGCCTGCAGGCCACCTCCATTCCCAGAGCCTGTGGTGCTGGCACTGCTAAACACTTAGAGAGATCCTGAGACCTAGGCCAGGGGGCCTGGGTGAGAGGCGGGCACCTTCCCCCAGGTATAGGGTCAGCTACATGATTGGCGGAGTGTGCTACAAAATAAAAATGTGTTTAAAATTGTTAAGAATTTCTAGGGGTGGACGTGGCTCAAATGGCTGGGCGTCCGTCTGCCATATGGAGGGACTTGGGTTCGATCCCCAGGGCCTCCCGGTAAAATAAAATATATATATATAGAAGGCGCACGGGCTGCCAGGCTCTGTGTGCCGGTGAGCCACCAGGCCCCGGGCGCCATGCAGCAAGATGATGACGTAAGAGGAGAGAGACAAGACGAGATGCTCCGAAAGCTCTGAAAACCAGGAATCAAGGTGGCGCAGGTGGCAGAACACCTCTCTCCTACATCGGAGGTCTCCAGGATCGAATCCTGGTGAAGACTGGAGGAGGAGGATGAGAAGAGATGGCAGGAAACAGACAGAGAATTGCCCAGCGAATGGACACAAAAGAGCAAATGGGGAAGGGGGGGTGGTTTAAAATGGATAAAGTAAATAAATAAATCTTAAAAAAAAAAAAAAAAAAAAAAGAATTTCTAGACAGTAGAACATTAAAGCACGTGCGGGGCCCGTCAAGGCACAGGTACCTGCCTGTGAAGCTGGCCTCTCAGGAGCAGTGGAGCCACGATGCTGAGCCACCACAGGCAGGCACTTGAAACACTGTCTATTTAATGCTCTTAACACCCCCATTGACGGCTCTGAGGTTCTGAGAAATTAAGTAACTTGCCCAAGGTCACACAGCCGGAATCTGGATTCACACCCGGCCCTGGGCTGGAAAGTTTCAACTCCCTTTTCTAGGGCAAGGAGGATGTCCTCATTCCCCTTTAACAAAGGCCTTTATTAGTGAACAATGCTTCTTGTTCTGGAAGGAAGGACCCGGATATTTCCAGATAAACCTTGACTGCCCAGAGGTAGAAGGCACTGCCTAGAGCCCCAGGGCCCCCATCTCTACGGAAAACTACAGAACTGTAGCACAGAAAGGCTGAAAAACGCTCTCCTACAACCCACTAGACACTGCTCTGGTGGCCTGCCCCCAGCAGCTCCCCACCAGGCACAGCTGAGTGGTTTCTGGCTGGTTGGTGGGCTCTCCCCAACCCTTCCTTCCATGCGTGGCTTTATGGTGTTTTAACTCCTCCGCTCTACCCTACCCCAGCACTGCCTGCCCCCCACCTTCCACTGAGCAAACCTGCACCAGCCATCCTAGCCCTGGAGAAGTGCCTGGTGTGCAGAGCCAAAGGCAGGTGGGGAGGAGACGGGCAGGGAGATGGGCAGGGGGCTGACTCTGGAAGACCCCAAGGGGGGCTCTTCCATCCCTCGGAGCTTCGCAGCCCCTAGCGGCAGGCACAAGACAAGCTGGTGCAAACTCCTTTGTGAGGCATCTCGGGACTAAATGCTAAGGAAGAGGAGGTTGAGTGGATAATGGATATTGGCCCCAAGGTCCTGGAAGTCAAGGACAAATGCAGGGAAGCTACAGTGGCTCCTCCCTAGAGGGCTCCTGCCTCCAGTTTGGAGTTGATGACTGACACCTTCTGATTGATCTCAGGCTTAGCATAAATAAAAAACATCAGGGAAGTGGACGTGGTTCAAACAGTTTGGCATCTGCCTCCCACATGGGAGGTCGTGGGTTTGGTTCCCGGTGCCTCCTAAAGAAGATGAGCAAGGCAGTGAGCTGACGCAGCTGTCATGGCGAACTGCTGCAAAAGCAAGATGACGCAACGACAACGAAGAGACACAAGGAAACACAGTGAGAGACATAACAAGCAGTGGGCAGAGGTGGCTCAAGTGATTGGGTGCCTCCTTCCCACATGGAAGGCCCTGGGTTTGGTTCCTGGTGTCTCCTAAAAAAGAAGACGAGCACAAACAATGGGGGGGAAGGGGGTGAGAAAATAAATAAAATAAATCTTTAAAAAAAGAAAACACATCACTGCTTCGTTTTCTCCGTGGATTTTAAGGTGGTAGAATTTTTCACATGTTCTCTAATGGGTGCTCTATCTTCTTTCACTTCAGCATGAAGTAACCATGCTGAGTTCACCTTATTGGAGAAAAGACTGGTCAAATCCATATTCACTATTTTTATTTTTGGTTCCAAATCAATCTTACATTTTCTGCTGGTCTTGAATCTTCGCATGGAGCCATTCTGGAGATTATTCTCGGGCCCCATCAGCCAGATATTACACACTGCCAGAGTCTGCAAGCCTCAGGCAGCAAGGTCCTCAAAACCCCAAGGGCATCCAGACCCCATAATACCAACCACTGGGTAAAGAACTCTTCTAACTAACCTGAAGGAGAATTGGAACACCCCAAATAGCCACCGACCCCGGCCTGGAAATGCTAAGAGGGACATGATTTAGGTTGCTATCTGAATGGCAATCCTTTTTGTTTTTTTGTGGGTTTTTTTGAGGTACTGGGGCCAGGGATTGAACCTAGGACCCCGGATGTGGGAAGTCTGTGTTCAACCAATGAGCCACATCGGCTCCCCTGAGTTGGTTTTCTCGTTTGTTTGCTTGTTGTTTGTTTTGTTTTGTTTTTAAGGAGGCACCAGGAACAGAAACCGGGATCTCCCGTGTGGGAAGCAGGCACTCAACTGCTTGAGCCACATCCCCTGAATTGCAAATCTAAGATTCCAAATAAATGCCTTTGTTGCCTTGAAGCTTAGTTTGACAAGTTTGTAAATAAAGAGCAAAATGTTCTTTATCACTGCAAAGTTGTTATATACCTCATGGAACAGTGTGCTGGGATCAAGAGTGGATGATCCAAACTGTGTTCTTACATCCTTACATCCGGAGGGATAAATGCTAATGAGAACAAATACTTCATGGATGATCTCCTATCAACAAATGTAGTTCGAGGGGAGTGGATGTGGCTCAAGCAGTTGAGCACCTGCCTCCCACATGGGAGGTCCCAGGTTCCGTTCCTGATGCCTCCTGAAAAAACAAAAGCAAGGGAAACAAAAGACAAAACCATCTCAGGGAAGCTGATTTGGCCCAGCTTCCCTGAGTGCCGGCTTCCCACATATGAGGTCCTGGGTTCAATCCCCAGCCCCCGGTACCTCAAAAATAAAACAAAAACAATACTTAAACCAAGTCCTTTTTGGGGAGCAGTATCTTTTTTTTTTTTTTTTTTTTAAAGATTTTATTTATTTATTCATTTATCCCCCCCTTGCTGCTTGTGCTCGCTGGGTCAGCTAACCACGCCGTGCGGGCGGGCTTGCCTTCACCAGGAGGCCCTGGGAACCGAACCTGGGGCCTCCCATATGGTAAACGGGAGCCCCACTGACTGAGCCACAGCCGCTTCCCTGGGAGCAGTATCCTGATCAGAATAAAATGTGACTAAAACTTAAAACATTGTCAAAATTAGATCCCATTTAAACTTTTCCACAGTTTACACAAGTATTATGAATTTCTTCCAGTTTTGGAATATATTTTTCCATTGTAAATTAAAATACAAATACATTGATAACGTTAATTTCCATAAACATATATATTTTAGCACCTCACTTTTTACAAGATGAAAGAACAAATTATTTTCTATCAGTTTGAAATTAAAGATATCCTTAAAAGTTGCCAGGTTTGAACATTATATATATATATATATATATATATATATATTTTTTTTTTTAAGATTTTATTTATTCACTCATTCATCCCCCCCTGCTGCTCGCGCTCGCCAGGTCAGCCAACCACGCCGCGCGGGCGGGCCCGCCCCCACCAGGAGGCCCCAGGAACCAAACCCGGGGCCTCCCACATGGCAAACGGGAGCCCCACCAACCGAGCCACAGCTGCTTCCCTGAACATTATATTTTATTTATTTATTTTATTTTTTACTGGGAGGTACCGGGGATCGAATCCCGGTCTCTCCATGTGGTAGATGGATGCCGAACCTCCTGAGCCACATCCGTTTCCCTGAACATTATATTTTAAACAGGCCTAACAGGGTCTATGAATAAATTAGTAGTTTGGAAAATAAGGAAAAAACAAAAAACAAAAAAAATAGTTTGGAAAAGACTTAACTTCCAAAATAACAGCGCCTTTGTATTTTTTAAAAACCATTAAGATGAGAATATTCTCACTGTCCTGATTTTGTGATAATCAGGGTAGGCCAAACATTCGCTATATTAGAACCATGCATGTGTCCCCAGACCTAGTTTTTCTCCCTAAGTCTGGTTTTTGGAATGCTGATGATAAACCAAGCCTGATTATTATATGACCATCCTGTATGGGAAATGACTGTAACTCTAGGTATCTTAGGTCAGCCTTAAGAGACATGGGGGGGAAGGGCAGATCTAGCTCAAATGGTTGGGCATCCATCACCCATATGGAGGCACCTGGGTTTGATCCCTGGGACCTCCCAGTAAAAATAAAAAGAAGAAGGCCCTGTGTGCGGGTATGCTATCAGGCCCCGCAAGCGGGTGAGCCCCCCAGGCCCCGCTGTCAGGCCCTGCCAAGCCACGCAGCAAGATGATGATGTAACAGGAGAGTGACACAAGGGAGAGCCAAGACAAGATGCAGCAAAAAACCAAGAACTAAGGTGGTGCAGGCAGTAGGACGCCTCTCTCCCACATTGGAGGTTCTGAGGATCAAATCCCAGTGAAGACAGGAGAAGGATGAGAAGAGAGGGCAGAAAATGGACACAGAGAATTGCCCAGTGAATGGACACAGAAACAGCAAAAACGGGGAGGGGGGTGGTAAAAATGGATAAAAGTAAATAAATAAATCTTAAAAAAAAACACATTAAGAATATGTCTAATTAGCATAGATCATAATAAGGTCTGACAGGTTTTTCTGCTATAAAGTTATTTTGTTTTTATTTATTTATTTTTTTTTACAGGGAGGTCCCAGGGATCGAACCTCGGTCTCTCCATATGGTAGACGGACGCCCAACTTCTTGAGCCACATCCGTTTCCCTATTTTGTTTTTAATATCAACTCCTAGGCTTCTACTTAATAAGAATCCTCCCATCAGTGATTTACATTGTTATCTGTCAGTTTAGAAAATGCTTTTACAAACTTCCCATAACTACCCACAATCATAAACTAATTACTTCACTTCAAGACAAATTTCACCTTTAAATAAGTTTATTGAATTACAGTCAACAAGCAAAAATTTATCTATTTATTTCAGCAAGTGAAATTTACTTCCACTAACCATTCTACAACTTTCCATATGCGTTCAAGTCTTGTCCTACATATTTTCACCCTGATTTTATGAAAACCAGCTATCTTACTTTAGGACAAAACACACCTCTTTAAACAAGCTTTCACGACCCTTCTACTTCTTTCCATATCCATTTAAGTCTCATAATCCTTATCCAGTTCTGTGAAAAACTAATCATTTCACTTTATGCAAAACAATTTTTTAAAAGACATTTGTAAAAATAATAACTTAACCAAAAACTTACAATTTTTATCATCTTAAAGATTTAACAGACTTAATAATACCTTATTTTATTAGTGTCCATATAAACCTAGGGAAATTACACCTGAGCAGAAAAAAGAAGATAGTTTACGTAAGAAATGTTTCCTTTTTTCTTTTTCTCCATAGGTTAAAACCACTTTCCTTTCCTATTACCTTAAAATTGTGAACAACCTCAAAAGCATCCTGACTATCAGGCTCTGGTGACTATATTATAATTGCTTTGTTTATTTTTTTATTAAAAATTTTAAGCAGTTTTATTGAGATAAATTCACATAGCATGCAATCCATCCAAAGGGAGCAATCAATGGCTTTGGGTTTTAGCATAATCATAGTGTAGTGCATTCATCACCACCACAAAAATTTTAGAACAATTTCATTACTCCAAAAAGAAAACTCCACACCCCTTAGCAGTCACCTCTCAGTCCCTCTATCCTTTCCAGCCCTACATAACCACTGATCTAATTTCATCTTTATAAATTGATTTATATTTACATTCTATATAAATGGAATCATACAATATGTAACACTTTGTGTCTGGTTTCTTTCACTCAGCAAGATGTTATTTATTTATTTATTTTTGCCTGAATCATCTTGTAACATAAACATACATTTGTTAACATTACCCATAATTATATTTCACATGAGGTTTTACTATGCTATACAGTCCCATGTTACATTTTTTAGTTTCCTTCTAGTAATACACATGACTGTGGCAGTTTGAGGTTATTTTATGAATCCTAAAAAGAGAAAGATTATGTTTATAAGCTGATCTAGTCCTCTGGGTGTGATAATCTCCGATTTTATTAAATGCAGCTGAGGGGCCTTTGATTTGATTGCCTGTTACGATTAGAGCAGCGGTTCTTAACCAGGGGTCTGTGAACTTGAATTTAAATAAAAAAAAGCATTATTCTTGGGAAGCAGATGTGGCTTAAGCGATTGGGCTCCTGTCTACCATATAGGAGGTCCAGGGTTCAGTTCTCTGGCCCGCGCAGAGAGCTGGCGCAGCAAGATGACACAACAAAGAGACACAGAGGAGAGAGACTCAGCAGACCAGGGAGCTGAGGTGGTGCAAGAGACTGAGCAGCCTCTCTCCCACTCTGGAAGGTCCCAGGATCGGTTCCTGGTGCCGCCTAAAGAGAAGACAAGCAGACACAGAAGAACACACAGCGAATGGACACAGCAGACAACGGAGGGCGGGGAGATAAATAAATATATTTTTTAAAAAGGCATTATTCTTGTGGGGACGTGTTGAAGCGGGTGTGATATATTTATTAAATAAACACAGTATAGTGTGGACTTAGTAAGGGGTCCGTGGTTTTCACCTGACTGGCAAAGGGGTCCATGGAACAAAAAAGCTTTAGATTATATCTTTTTTTTATTTTTAAAGAGGTGCCAGGGATTGAACCCAGAACTTCACACATGGGAAGCAGGTGCTCAGCCACTGAGCTACAGCCACTCCCAGATCAGAGCTTTTGATTTGACTACATCAGTGAGGCATGACTCAGGTTGAGCGCCCACCCCCTTGCTGGGTCTGATATAAACAGACACTCAAGAAGACACACAAAGGAGAGAACTTTGTCATTTTGATCCTGCCATGTGACGGAAAGGAGGAAGCGCAAACAGCTGAAGCCCTGGGGAGTGATGGACCATTTGCCTGATAGCTTACAGCTGACCTTGGGAAGCGAGCTGAGCCTGATATAGGAGGCCCTGAGAGACAAGCCCTGTGCCAGCCTGCAGGTGAGATCGGGAAGACGCTGGGCCCACGGCACCTCAAGAGGAAAGGGAAGCCCAGAGGGGAAGGCTGGAACCCGGCAGAGACCGCCCGCCATCTTGCTTCAACACCTGGCAGCTGACTTTGGTGAGAAAGTGCTTCTTATGGAACATTGAGTTGGACTTTCCACAGCCTTGGGACTGTTAGCTTTTACCCCAAATAATTACCCTTTATAAAAGCCAACAGATTTCTGGTACTTTGCATCAGCACCCCTTTGTCAGACTAACGCAATGACCTTAGACTTTCCCTTTCAACCACTGTCATACCCATATAATAATACTGCCAGTTACAAACACCATGTTGTGCTTTCCCTTTTCCATTCACTTCCAAAGATTAACAAACAACCTTTTTACCAATTCTGGACAGGTTAACCCTCAGCTTTCCATCCTCTAACCTCATTCTATTTTTTGGTGACCCATATTCAAGTTATTAACTCCATGAGATTACACAATGTATTCAATTCACAGTAATGCATTCATACAGTATTTGTCCTTTTGGGCCTGGCTTGTTTCACTCAACATAATGTCCTCCAGGTTCATCCATGTTGCCACATGCTTTACAACTTCATTTCTTCTTACAGCTGCATAATATTCCATCGTGTGATTAGACCAGTTTATTTATCCATTCATTGGTTGATGGACATCTGGGTTGTTTCCAACTTTTGGCAGTTGTGAATACTGTCGCTATGAACATCGGTGTGCAGATGTCTGTTCATATCACACTGCTCTGAGTTCTTCTGGGTATATACCCAGTAGTAGTATTGCTGGGTCACGTGGCAAATCTATAGCCAACTTCTTTAGGAACTGCCAAACAGTCCTCCACAGTGGCTGTACCATTCTGCATTCCCACCAACAGTGAAGAAGTGTTCCTATCTCTCCACATTCTCTCCAACATTTGTAGATCACTATCTTTTTAACAGTGGCCATTCTGATAGGTGTGAAATGATATCTCATTGTAGCTTTGATTTGCATTTCCCTAATCGCTAGTGATGTAGAACATTTTTTCATGGATTTTCTCACCACTTGTATTTCTTCTTTGGATAATTATCTAAATCTGTTGCCCAGGGGTCGGATGTAGCTCAACTGGTTGGGCGTCTGTCTCCCATATGGAGGGACCCAGGTTCGATCCCCGGGACCTCCCGGTAAAAAATAAATAAATCTGTTGCCCATTTTTTTAATCAGGTTGTTTGTCTTTTTATTGTTGAGTTATAGCATCTCTTTATATGTCATGGATATTAAACCCTCACCAGATCTGTGATTTCCAAATATTTTCTCCCATTGAGTTGGCTGCCTTTTCACCCTTTTGACAAAGTCCTTTGAGGTACAAAAGTGTTTAATTTTGAGGAGGTCCCATTTATCTATGAAACCGGGACCTTGTATGTGGGAAGCCGGCACTCAACCCCTGAGTCACATTAGCTTCCATGAGTTGGTTTTTTCGTTTGTTTGCTTGTTGTTTGTTTTCAGGAGGCACGGGGAACTGAACCCGGTGAGGCAGGTTAGAATAGTGAAAGGGGTATGGCAGCTGGCCCGGTAGACAACATGGCTTACAGACAATGTGGCCGCAAGACCGTCGAGACTTTGACCTCGACCTTGAGGTCCCAGTTGGGACTCCGTCCATGGCCGAGGGGAGGCCCCGGATATTCCAAACAGGCCTCACCATTAGTGGGGTATTCAATAACAGCTGGGGCCCCTCCCCTTAGCATTCGCAAAGGGAGGAATAGTTCATAGTTTAAAAGGCAACCACACAAGGGAGAGCTTGCTCTTTCTGCCTAGAGGAGCCCGCACCAAATCTCTGCGTGAATTTCCATCCTCTCCCTTTTCTCAGCAAGCTCTGTTCTTTCCCCCCACTTCCCAATACACTCTTTTCACTGGCCTAACTAAACTGCCATGTCCTTAAGTTATTTTATGCAACATAGCCAAGAACCTAGAGGAATCCAACACTTCCCCGTCTTCACTGGGACTGCCCATGTGGGAAGCAGGTGCTCACCCACTTGAGCCACATCTTCTCCCTGTTTTGTTTTAATCATAATTTAGAAAAACCTTTCAAGGACTTTTTCTTACAAGAATTTTGGACCCTGGGTTATTAATTACTCTTATCTCAAGGCTGTTAAATTTTTTAATTGGGGAATTACAGGACAAACTATGCACAACAAAGCTTATTTTGTAATATCCCCTTTGTCCCTTTTTTTTTTTAGGTCCTGGGGGCCCAAGATTGAACCCAGGACCTCCTATGAGGGAAGCCAGCACTCAACCACTGAGCCACATGGGCTCCCCTGAGTTGTTGTTTTTTTTTTTTCATTTGTTTTTGTTTTTTCAGGAGGTACTGGGAACTGAACTTGGGACCCCCATGTTGGAGGCAGGAGCTCAACTGCTTGAGCCACATCTGCTCCCCCTGCAAGGTCATTTTGGAAACACTCTTTTCAGTAGCCAGCAACCCACTAGGAATACCTGAGCAGTGTAATGCAGTTAAACACTAATTTAGCAGTTTAGACAGACAGACACTTAACACTTAAATATTCTGGATTACTCTTCAGGAGTACACTTAACAGACTTAAGGTTCAGGAGTACATTCAACAGACAGACTCGAAGTTCAGGAGTAAGTTAATAGATTCAAAACTGAAAAAGTTGTTTCTGTTTCCACCCCAAAATTTACTAATTCCTCATCCACTTGAAAAGAGACCTGTTTCTTGTGGGTGATTAGAATCCTTTTCCAATTGGTGGAAAATGCCCCTGGGCCATCACTCTAGAGCCCTATCTTCACCTGTGTAAATTGTGAGTCTTGTGCTGCAGGGTTAGGGGTCTTTGGTACTCCTTTCCTTATGCCCATTCTCCTTGCAGGAAGCACACTGTTGGGGACCCAGAGGCTTTCTAGGGGCCCCGGAGTTTTTACCTTTCCTTGGTTCCCTCTGTTTTGGACGACTTTGCTCAGGACTGCTCCTAAAAGATTAGCATTTAATTTAGCTTTATATGTGATTGTTTTCTTCTGATGTTTTTCTTGGGCTGCTTCTTGGTTACATACCATCTGGAAAGCAATCTCTAGCAGGGCTGAAGTTGGCAATCCTAGCTCTCCTATTTTTTGCAATTTTCGATGAACATCAGGAGCACTCTGACAAAAGATGGATTAACATTTCGCCTGTTAACATGATCTTCTGGTCTAAGTCAGTGAACTGATGATATGCCTTGAAAAGTATCTCAAGGAATACAGATGGATTTTCATCTGGCTTTTAGACAATTTCCTGAACTTTGTTTAGATTGTTTTGCTTGGGGACCCCATTTCTTTTTTTTTTTTTTTTTTTTTTTTTTTTCACAGATGAATAAATATATACATTTCTCAATTAAATGTAATGGATACATGTAATTTTTTTGTTTTGTTTTTTGTTTGTTTTTTTGTTTTTTTTGTGTGTGTGAGTCAAACAATATATTACACAATATATTTGGTTCATAGTAATGCATTCATACAGTATTTGTCCTTTTGTGTCTGGCTTGCTTCACTCAACATAATGTCCTCCAGATTCATCCATGTTGCCATATGCTTTATGACTTCATTTCTTCTTACAGCTGCATAATATTCCATCGTGTGAATAGACACAGTTTGTTTATATATTCATCTGTTGATGGACACCTGGGTTGTTTCCAACTTTTGACAATGGTGAATAATGTGGCTATGAACATCGGTGTGCAGATGTCTGTTCGTGTCACTGCTCTCAGTTCTTCTGGGTATATACCCAGTAGTGGTATTGCAGAGTCATGTGGCAAGTCTATATTCAACTTCTTTAGGAACTGCCAAACAGTCCTCCACAGTGGCTGTACCATCCTGCATTCCCACCAACAGTGAAGAAGTGTTCCTATCTCTCCACATCCTCTCCAACACTTGTAGTTCTCTGTCTTTTTAATAGTGGCCATTCTGATAGGTGTGAAATGATATCTCATTGTAGTTTTGCTTTGCATTTCCCTAATCATGAGTGATGTTGAGCATTTCTTGATGTGTTTTTTTGCCATTTGTATTTCTTCTTCGGAGAAATGTCTATTCAAGTCTTTGGCCCATTTTTTAATTGGGTCATTTGTCTTTTTATTGTTGAGCTGTAACATCTCTTTATATATCCTGGATATTAAACCCTTATCAGATATGTGATTTCCAAATATTTTTTCCCATTGAGTCGGCTGCCTTTTCATCCTTCTGACAAAGTCCTTGAGGTGCAAAAGTGTTTAATTTTGAGGAGGTCCCATTTATCTACTTTTTCTTTTCTTGCACATGCTTTGGGTGTGAAGTCCAAGAAACCACCACCTACTACAAGGTCTTGAAGATGTTTCCCTACATTTTCTTCTAGTAGTTTTATGGTCCTGGATTTTATATTTAGATCTTTGATCCATTTTGAGTTGATTCTTGTATAGGGGGTGAGATAGGGGTCCTCTTTCATTCTTTTGGTTATAGATATCCAGTTCTCCCAACACCATTTGTTGAAGAGACTGTTTTTTCCCATCAGCGTGGGCTTGGTAGGTTTGTCAAAAACCAGTTGACTGTATAGTTGAGGGTTTATTTCTGGATTCTCAATTCTATTCCACTGATCGATATGTCTATCTTTATGCCAGTACCATGCTGTTTTGGCCACTGTAGCTTTGTAATATGTTTCAAGCTCAGGCAGTGAAATTCCTCCCACATTGCTCTTCTTTTTTAGAATACTTTTGGCTATTCGGGTGCACTTACCCTTCCAGATGAATTTGGTAATTGCCTTCTCTAATTCTGTAAAGTAAGCTGTTGGGATTTTGATTGGTATTGCATTGAATCTATAAATCAGTTTGGGCAAGATTGACATCTTCACGATATTTATTCTTCCAATCCATGAACACGGAATGTCTTTCCATTTGTTTAGGTCTTTTTAAATTTCTTTTAGCATTGTTTTGTAGTTTTCTGCATATAGGTCCTGTACTTCCTTGGTTAAATTAACTCCTAGGTATTTGAGTCTTTTTGTTGCTATTGAAAATGGAATTTTCTTCCTGATTTCCTCCTCAGATTGTTCAGTACTAGTGTACAAAAACATTACTGATTTTTGCGTGTTGATCTTATATCCTGCCACTTTGCTGAACTCATTTATTAGTTCAAGTAGCTTTGTTGTGGATACTTCAGGATTTTCTAAATACAGGATCATGTAATCCACAAACAGTGAGAGTTTTACTTCCTCTTTTCCTATTTGGACGCCTTTAATTTTTTTGTCTTGTCTAATTGCCCTAGCTAGAACTTCTAGTACAATGATGAATAACAATGGTGACAGAGGGCATCCTTGTCTTTTTCCTGATCTTAGGGGGAAAGCTTTCAACCTTTCCCCATTGAGTATGATGTTGGCTGTGGGTTTTTCATATATGCCTTTTATCATATTGAGGAATTTTCCTATCTTTTGAAGTATTTTTATCAAAAAAGGATGTTGGGTTTTGTCGAATGCCTTTTCTGCATCTATTGAGATGATCATGTGGTTTTTTTCCTTCAACTTGTTAATGTGGTGTATTACATTGATTGATTTTCTTATGTTGAACCAGCCTTGCATGCCAGGAATAAATCCCACTTGGTCGTGATGTATAAGTCTTTTGATATGCTGTTGGATTCGATTTGCAAGTATTTTGTTGAGAATTTTTGCATCTATGTTCATGAGAGAGATTGGTCTGTGATTTTCTTTGCTTGTGGAATCTTTATCTGGCTTTGGTATTAGGGTGATGTTGGCTTCATAAAATGTGTTGGGTAATTTTCCCTCCTCTTCGATTTTTTGAAAGAGTTTAAACAGGATTGGTGTTAATTCTTTTAGAAATACTTGGTAGAACTCACCTGTGAAGCCATCTGGTCCTGGACTTTTCTTTGCTGGGAGATTTTTGATGACGGATTCAATCTCCTTAATTGTGATTGGTTTGTTAAGTTCTTGTATTTCTTGTTGTGTCAGTGTAGGTTGGTTATGAGTTTCTAGAAATTTGTCCATTTCATCCAGGTTGTCTAGTTTGTTGGCATATAGTTTCTCATAATATCCTCTTATGATTCTTTTTATTTCTGTGAGGTCATTTGTAATTTCCCCCTTTCATTTCTGAATGTATTTATTTGCATCTTCTCTCTTTTTTTCTTTGTTAGTCTAGCGAGGGGTTTGTCAATTTTATTAATCTTCTCAAAGAACCAGCTTTTGGTTTTGTTGATTTTCTCTATTGCTTTTTTGTTCTCATTTTCATTTATTTCCACTCTAATCTTTATTATTTCTTTCCTTCTTTTTGCTTTGGGATTGGTTTGCTGTTCTTTCTCTAGTTTCTCAAGTTGTTCAGTTAAATCTTTGAGTTTAGCTCTTTCTTGTTTCTTAATATAGGCATTTAGGGCTATAAATTTCCCTCTCAAGACTGCCTTTGCTGTATCCCATAAGTTTTGATATGTTGTGTTCTCATTTTCATTTGTCTCAATATATTTACTGATTTCACTTGCAATTTCTTCTTTGACCCACTGAATATTTAGGAGTGTGTTGTTCAGTCTCCACACATTTGCAAATTTCCTTTTTTCCTGTCTGTTATTGATTTCTAGTTTCATTCCATTATGATCTGAGAAGGTGCTTTGTATAATTTCAATCTTTTTATATTTATTGAGAGCTGTATTGTGACCTAACATGTGGTCTATCCTGGAGAAAGATCCATGGGCACTTGAGAAGAATGTATAATCCGCTGAGTTTGGATGCATTGTTCTGTATATGTCTGTTAGGACTAACTTGTTTATCATATTGTTCAAGTTCTCTGTTTCCTTGTTGATCTTCTGTCTAGTTGTTCTATCTAATGATGTGAGAGGGGTGTTGAAGTCCCCGACAATTATTGTAGAAATGTCTATTTCTCCCTTCAGTTTTGCCAGAGTTTGTCTCATATATTTTGGGGCACCCTGGTTAGGTGCGTAGATATTTATGACTGTTATATCTTCCTGGAGGATCGTCCCTTTTATTAATATATAATGGCCTTCCTCATCTCTTATCACTTTTTTGCATTTGAAGTCTGTTTTGTCTGATATTAGTATAGCTACCCCCGCTCTTTTCTGTTTACTATTCGCATGGAGTATCTTTTTCCAACCTTTTACTTTCAGCCGGCTTGTATCCTTGTGTCTGAGATGAGTTTCTTGTAAGCAGCATATGGATGGCTCATGTTTTTTTATCCATTCTGTCAGCCTGTATCTTTTGATTGGGGAATTTAATCCATTCACATTCAATGATATTACTGAAAATGCACTATTTATTTCCTCCATTTTATTCTTTGGTTTTCATGTGTCATCTTATTTTTGTCTTTCTTTTTACTCTTTTGGTTATCCTTTCTGCTTTTCTTTCTTCTATACTCTCCTCCAAGCCTCTCTCTCCTGTCTTTTTCTTTCAGGTTCTAAGGCTTCCTTTAATATTTCCTGCAAAGGTGGATTCTTTTTTGCAAACTCTCTTAGTTTCTGTTTGTTTGTGAATACTTTATATTCACCTTCATATTTGAAGGACAGTTTTGCTGGGTAAAGAATTCTCGGCTGGCAGTTTTTCTCTTTCAGTTTCCTAATTGTATCATACCACTGTCTTCTCGCCTCCATGGTTTCTGCAGAGAAATCTGCACAAAGTCTTACTGGACGTCCTTTGTACGTGATCGTTTGCTTCTCTCTTGCTGCTCTGAGCATTTTCTCTTTATCTTTTACATTTGACATTCTGAATAATATGTGTCTTGGCGTAGGTCTATTTGGATTTATTCTTATTGGGGTACAGTGTACTTCTTGGACATGAAAGTTCATTTCTTTCATGAGAGTTGGGAAATTTTCAGCTATTATTTCCTCAAATACTCTTTCTGCCCCTTTTCCTTTCTCTACTCCTTCTGGAACTCCAATGACATGTATGTTCTTGCGTTTTGTGTTGTCATTCAACTCTCTGAGCCCCTGCTCAATTTTTTCCATTCTTTTCTCTCTCTGTTCTTTTCTCTTTTCAATTTTAGCTGCTCTGTCTTCAGTATCACTTATTCTTTCTTCTATCATTTCGAGTCTGCTGTTGTATGCTTCAAATGTATTTTTTACTTCACCTATTGTGTCTTTCATTCCCATGAACTCCGTTACTTTTCTGTTCATGATTTCAAATTCTTCTTTACGTTCGCACAATGACTTCTTGATGTCATTGATCTCTTTAACTATATTCTCTTTCATCTCATTAATTTGATTTTGGAAATGTGTGCTCATCTCACTGATTAGTTCTCTCAAATTCTGCATCTCTTTTGGGACTTTGCTGTATTCCTTTTCTTGGGCCATGTCTTCTATTTTCTTAGTATGGCCCGTAATTTTTTGTTGGTGCTTAGGCATCTGGTTAGTTTGTATTTTACTTAGATGCTCTATCTCTTTCTCTTTTATGGGGTTTTAGTGGCAGGAGGCTGTGAGTTACCACCGCTCTTTGATTTTTGGCTCAACCTTGATTGTTAGGATTGTTCTGCTGGTTGCTCAAAACTGGGCACTGGACCCAGTAATTGGTTGTAGAGTCATTTCCTAGGGCCTTGGGCAGGGAGGCTATAGAGGCCAGGAAAAGACTCTCTTACTTATTAATTTTCTTATGTGTACTTCCTTGGTCTGCCAGGAGATGGCGCTTGTTGGCTGCTCTCAATTCAATGCCTGGTCCGAGAGTATTTGTTGTGACACAGGCCAGATCAATGTGATAGAGCTTCCTGTCTGGGGGCTAGGAGCCCTGTGATTCAAACTTTCTGAGACAGTTCTCCAGACTTCTCTTGTAGTGTCCCCCTTTTCCCAGCTAGGAAATATTTGCACTCCCTTCTGAATCCTCAACAATCAGTCCCTGTTAGTAGAGGATGAGATTGGGAGGTTTGTATATCTTTAGCCCCTTGCAGGCTCCAAGGCAAACAATGGCGCAGCCCCACCCAGCCTGGAAGGGCTCTTTGGACAGGGCAGACCAAACCTGGGAGTCCAAAGCAGGGTCAGCCCCAGGCTCTCTCTCCCCTCTCCCGTGGTGTCCTCAACAATTAGTCCAGGCTAGAAGAGAGGGAGGTTGCGAGGATCGGATTTTTCTAGTCCTTTCTGGGCTCCCAGGGCAAACCGCCGTGTGGAAGGGTCCTTTCCAGGCTCCCTGGGCAAACCGCCGTGTGGAAGGGTCCGTGGGGCTCTGCAGCCCAAATTTCAGGTCCGAACCTGAGTCAGCCTAAGGCTGTGTCCCTCTCTCTCCCCTTTCCGGGAGTGGCAGGTCCCTGAAGCCCCCTTTGTCTGTGGTCGCAGGCCCAGGGGCCCGAGAATTCTGAAGAGTGTGGGGGAGGGTGCCGGCAGCAGCAGAAGCTGCTACTTGCAACTCACAGTTCTGTAGTCGCGATTTCCCTCTTCTGTCCCTCTCTCCTCTGGGTGGTGTGCAGCCTTCACCTGCTGTCATAAACCCTAGAAGATCTTTTTCGGGGCTGTTTCAGCTTGTCCTCTAGCTATTTTTCTGGAGAAGAGATTCCCGCATCTTACTAGTCCGCCATCTTCCCGGAAGTCGGGACCCCATTTCTAAGCCCAACAATTATACATGCTTTGTAATGATCCAGTTTTTTTTTGGTCCCCATATTCGTTCAGGTTCCAATTAGGATCAGTTATTGGAATTGCCTGACTTCTGGGAACATGAATGGTATTGTTTGGGTTGCTTTTGGCCAGAAAATCAGCATAATCTTGAGACTTTTCTAGTATAATTTGCTTTTCCTCTGAGGTTAAAGAATATTCACTAAAGATCAACTAGCCACCCAATTTGGATAAGTTTCAAACATAGACTTAAAAAGATTCTCTGTATTTCCCAATGTTTAATGATACAACCCAATGGGTTGCTTTTCCCTTCACTTCCAGACTCTGGTTATTTTCCATTCTAGTTAACAAGTACAGAAACCAAGTCCTAGGCCACCAAGCTCCGTAACACTTCCTTAGCCCAGAGACTACTCCCTTCCCTGTTCCAAAAACCAAGCCAAAAAAAACATGGCAAATAAGATGCACAGTTTTCGCAGGAAATAATGTGCTACCAAGCTTACCAAAAGTAACAAACACACACACACACAACACACTGAACAGAACCTGTTTTCTTTCGTAGCCCACTGCCTTTAGGGACCCTGGGCACCTAGGCAAGAGATTCCTGCCTGACTCTCGATCTGTAAATGTCTTACCCAGGGGGTCCAGGAGCCCACCAAGCAGCATCAGCATCATTCTCACAAAGACACTGACCCCACGTTGGGCGCCAAATTGAAGCGGGGCTGGGGTGGTCCTCAGCTGGATTTGTTCAATCAGTACAGAATAGACAGACACACCAAACTAGGCTAGGAGGGAAAGAGGATTTATTCGCTGCTGGGAGACCAGAGATGTACAATCTCAAACCAGCCTTCCAGAGCTGCAGAAATTCTATTTTATACCATTGGGATGCTAATGATAATTGGGGCAGAGCTGGACACAGTTTCCTTCGTTAATAAACATTAAGGGGTTGAACATGGTGGGGTGGTACCGAACTAGGGTGTTACAAAGTTACAATCATTATCAGAGAGAAGGTTCTGGGATAGGAAAGTGCAGAGTAGAGGGCAGTCACAAGGTGCTCTACATGGATATCAGGCAGGAGGGTGGAGTGGTTACCATCCCAATGGCAAGTATATAAAAGGGGGAGCCTAGTTCTGAAATAACCACAAACAAAGGTGAGTTCCGTCTAGCACTATCATCACAATAGTCAGTATACACAAGGTGAGGCTAAGTCTAGGGTAACCATAAACGGGGGTGAGACCTGTTTAGCTTGACCATCACAATAGCAGGTCTAGGCTAAAACCAGCCGTTTTTCAGCAGGTTTTTTGCCATTTTAAAAAATAATATAAAAGCACCTATATAATTCTTAACCTTCGGTTACAAAGGTTCAGTGCAATGCCTCAATATTTAAGCTATATTGGGTTTTTCTAGTACTACAAACTAACACTTTGACCTCTACAGGTATCTGAAACCTCAAAAGGCTGTCTAGCATCTGCCATCTGCTTCCTCAACAAGTAGGATTTGTTTCTAAGGAAGTTCCAGGTTGGAAAGCCCCAAACTGACTACTATTTGCCCAAATTTATATCAGTCACTACCCTTCCTTGAGCTTGGTGAGGGAAGATTTGAGAGTTACAGGGGCCAAGTATTTGATCCATGGTGAATTTCTGACATTCAGCATTGTTGGCAGAGATGGGTACCGATACTGCTGCCTTCCCCTCATCCCTGACTGCCCAACATTGCCTAGGAATGACCTCCTTCTTTGCTTTAAAAGGGAACGTTTAAATAAAAGCTTTGGGAGAGCCAGTGTAGCTCAGTGGCTGAATGCTGGCTTCCCATATATGAAGTCCCGGGTTCAATCCCCAGCCCCAGTATGTTAAAAAAAAGAAAAAGAAAATTAGAGCTGAATCTAAATGAATGCATTCAGTAAACCCTCCCTAATAGGGTGTACGAGTAACACACTCCACCTCCACTGCCTTCTTTCTTTCCACTTGCTTGAATTACGGGGAAAGTTAATAGTCTACTTACATTTTTATAATAACTTATATGTAGTCTTAATATTAGGATTGACATTATTTTAATATGTTTAGAAGTATCATAATTTATTTGTATAAATTCTCTTATCAATAGATATTTAGATTTTTTAATACTCATAAAATCTCTGGGCTGCATAGATCTCATGTCTAGCTTTGCATTCCTGCACAATTATTTCCTTGGAGTAAAATTGCCTGATATTGATTTTTTTTTTTTTTTTTTTTACCAGGAGGTCCTGGGGATGGAACTCAGGTCCCTCCATATGAGAGACAGACACCCAACCATTTGAGCCACAGCCGTCCCCTCTGATATTGATACTTACTGCCAAATTGCACTCTAAAAAGACTGTAGACATATTCATACCCACTATCAAGGTATGTGTAAGCATTCTGATAAGCCTTACTATTTTCTCAGACCTAAATCCCACTTCTTCATGAAGCCTTCTACTTCCACTCGGCACCATCTCTTTTCATTTTGTAGAATCCTTTCCACCTGGAGTCTGCAGCACTTTGCAGTCAAGCCCTTCATGTTCTCCTCTTAATTCATTTAAGTAAATAAAGAAATAAAAAACCAAAAAATCCAGCTTCTGTTTGTGTCTGGTCCTGTGCACAGCAACAGAAATATAAATACAAATTAGACCAAGTCACCACCTTCCAGGACCTCACAAGTCTAGTGGGCATCCTAAACCTTGCTGTTGTTAAAGGCATCCTGTGAGTGGCTACAGGGGTGGGCTTAAAGAAAAAAAGGTACAAGTAGTCTCATGCTTACAGTTTGACAGAATAACACTGGTACAGTAAATGGTGTTAACTGAGTGTTTCTGGCACTAAATGGGAGAGGTGCTCAAATCCCCAATGTGGGAATGTAATAAAAAAAGCAGAGAGAGTTTCCCAATTAATAGTACCATTTTTTTATACCAGCATTTGGCATTTGACCCACACAGAAGGCACTCAGGAAATGTCTGCTGAATGGTGGAGGAATGAATAAATGGATGGATGGAAGAAGACTCAGTTTCTTCATCTCTGTGATGGGAGTAACACTCCCCCGCCTCACCATATTGGTGTGGTCCGTCCCCTCCTTTATCTTCTAAGATACAATCAATCAGCAAAGACATTCTGAGCCGTTAGGTGCCAGGCACTGGGCTGAGCAAGAAAAAACTATAGGAAAAAACTGAATGTTAAAGTATTTATAATCTCTATTTCTAAAGAGGGCACATTCTTCTGAAGGCACCTTGTTTTACTGATGGGTGGGGAAGCAATCAGGAGAGACTGATAGAAAATAAAATGCCCTTTATGACAAAGGGTAAGAAAACGCCAAGAGAAGAGGTGGGGAGGGGAGGAGGCTGGGGCGGGGAGTAGTTCACGACCAGAGCATGGTCTGGGTGAACAGTGGAGAGATGTGGCAGCTGCGAAATGGAGAGGGGTGGAGGAAAAGATGTTTCGATAAGATTCTCAGGAAGTCTGCTGCGTGGTGTGTGATGTAATTCCATACTGCATCGTCCCAGAACATATCAGTAAAAACAGAGACTGTACTCTTCCGTGTTTTGCAGTCTGGTCGGGGCTGGTCATTTGAATATGGGAAGACATCAAGCCCGGCTCGGTGTGGACGCGGTGAGAGCAGAGACAGGGAGTGCAGGGGCATTCGTGTTCACGCAGCAGTAAGTTTGAGGATCCCGGAACAGAACTCTCGCTGGGCCAGAGCTGTATTTAGTGGTCCTTTAGGAGGGAGTTGTGGGATCATAAAAGTGGGGAAAGGCGGCGATGACTTAACTCCAGAAGGGGTTGGTTGCGGGGAGGGAGTGATCCTCAATCCGTTTGCTCAGCCCAGTGTCCGGCACCTAACGGGCTCAGGATGTCTTTGCTGACTGACTGGATCTTACAGGGTAAAGGAGGGGTCCGACCACACTAATCCGGTGAGGCCAGGGAGTGTTACTCCCATAATAGAGATGAAGAAACTGAGGCTTCCAGGTCTTTAGGCGGGTCAGGGCGGAGCCAACGCTCCAGCCGCTGCTCTGGCCTCTGCTCGGTCGGGATGCGGACTCAGGGGTCCTCAGGACCGCGACCACCCGGGAGGACGCCCGAGAGTCGCAACAGCCCGGCCTCCCCACCCCGCAGCTAGCAGCGGCACCTCCCCCCCACTTCCGGAGCCGCACCGCCTAGCCGCAAGCACTTCCGGCCTCAGCGCGGGAGCCTGCGGCCCGGAGCCGCGGGGCTGAGTGTCGCCGCGGGCGCCCGCTTGGCCTCCGAAAGCGGGTCTTGGGTCGGGAGACAGCGGGGCCAAATGGCAGCGGACCCTTTCCCCTCGGGTCACCCCCAGGCGTCCTGCGGGGGCCGTTTTCCTCGCAGGCCAGAGCCCCGGGCGGCGGGGCGACGTCACTTCCGGGGCCCGAGGCGGGCAGGTGAAGGCCGGAATGGCCCCGCCCACTTGGTGGCGGGGAGGAGTCGAGGCCGGGGCCTCCTTATTTCCGGGTTTTGCTCTGGGGGACCCAGAGGTTAGGTGGCAGCGTGTCCTGGGCAGGCTTGTTAGGTTTAGCAAATGAAAATACAGGACGTCCAGTTAAATTTGAATTTCAGAAGACTGAGCCATTTCTTAGTGTGAGTATGTCCCATGACTGCTAAGGGATGTGGGGTTTTTTTTGGTGTAATTGTTCTAAAATTTTTTTTAGATGCACAACAATGTGATTATACCAGAAGCCGTTGATTGTACACTTTGGATATTTGTGTGGTATGTGGCTATATCTCAATAAAACTGCTTAAAGTATTTAACTGGACGTCCTATATTTTACCTGCTCGCCTTAGCCCTGAACGCCTTCTGCTCTAGGCTCCAGGATCCAGTAGGAAGGCTGGGGTCCTCTAGGCCTTTGTCTGGGAAATAAGTACAGAACTCGCCCAGGTGCTCAAAACCAGGTGTTGCTGGCCGCTTTAGCCCCTTGCCTAAGGGGCAAGACCAGGGCGACCCCTAGGACCCAGAGTTTCAGAGTCCCCCGTGGCAAGACCCTCTGTGTTCCCTTTCACAACAGGAATCAGACAGGGCTGGTCTTCTCTTGCTGATGTGAAAGCTGAGAACGATGCAGGCTAAATGGCCCAGAGCTAGAAGTTGCCAGGCTATTTGGGTGTGAGGTAAACTGGTATTTGGAGTCCAGGTTTCTTGTTTTACAATGGACACCATCAGAGAGCCCTAGAATGTCAGGGGGAAGAGAGCTAGTCTAATCTCAACCTAACTCGTTTTGCAGAGGAGGCCCAGTGAGAGAAATGGAGCTGTACCGGCCACTCAGAAAGCCTGTGGTGGAGCTGGAACCCCAACTCCCAGCCTCCTTCCTTTGCTCAATCCATACTTGCTGATACAATTAGGTTACAGCATTTATGATGGGCTTTTATTAAAGTAGATGCTTTTCTTTGGGGCTTTATTGTTCCCAAATCCCTCTCCAGCCTCCTGCCCTTCACCCCAGGGCTTCTCTAGCTTTTATGTTGCCCAGTGGGCAAGAAGACTCTTTGGGCTCAGCTGTGGGCTCCTGGCCTTTGCCTGCTCTAAGTCACACGGCTCTTGCCACTGGATGGTGTGACCAGGACTTGTTTTGTAATCTTGGAGCCAAAGGGTGTGTTCTTATCAGGTGTGTGGGTGAAGGGCATCCTTTCTTGTCTTAGCCCCACAATACATGGCCTCATGTGGTGCCTGGGAACTTCCATAAGGTTCCATCCTGAACCAGACTTAGCCGCCACTCCTGATTTGAACCTGAATCCTGCTGGGCAGTGTGCCCTGAGCATTTGCTTTGGGCCTGGGCTACTGATGCCCTGGTGAGCCTGCAGCCTCCCCACACAGACACAGCCTTCCCAGGCTCCCCAGACCCATCTCCTGAGCTAATGAAATAGAAAAGGCTGGAGGTCAATGAGCTCAGGGTCAGTTGGTGTGCCAGCCAACAGGCTCCTGGCAGCTGAAGTGGTAAAGAGGCAAGAAGAAGTGCTGGGAAGGGGCGTTGGCTCTGGGTGAGGGCTCAGAAATGCAGGAGGTGGAAAGGGGGCAGGGAAGGAGCCCACTGATAGGAATTGCTCCCTCTGTGGATTATTAACTCCCAGCCAAGGGGGTGTGACCCAGGAGGAGGGCTCAGCTAACAGGATCTTTGGACTCTGTGCAGAGTGTCCCGAGGCCTGGCGTGTGGTCTGCAGAGGAAGAGGGCATGGCTGGGTGGCAGGGCTGGGCTCCAAGGACTGGAGTGAGACCAGGCAGCTGTGGGTCTCAGGAAGTCTCCTTGGGCTGGCCAATGGCCCGTGCCTTTAACAGCAGCTGTGGGGTTTCCCAGCCCTGAGCCTTCAGGGGGTAGGTGTGTGTGTGTGTGTGTGTGTGTGTGGTGTGCGTGCATGTGCATGGCAGGGGGGTGCCCTGTCTCTGGCCTTGCAACGGCCCTTACTGGTGCTTTCTTCCCCCTAGGCAGCCATGGGTGCCAGGCAGTGCTGAGAGCAGTGGGGCATGGCTGCAGCCCTGCAGGTGCTGCCCCGCCTGGCCAGACCCCCCTTGTGCCCACTCCCCTGGGGAGGCTCTGTGGTCCGGCTGGCCAGTGGCATGGCCTTAGCAGAGCAGGCACAGAAACTGTTTGAGAGCGCTGTGGGTGCCGTGCTGCCGGGCCCCAGGCTGCACCGGACCCTGGCCTTGGACCCTGGCAGTGGGCAGCTGAAGGTGCGGGACCGGAGCTTTCAGCTGCGGCAAAACCTCTACCTGGTGGGCTTTGGCAAGGCTGTGCTGGGCATGGCAGCTGCAGCCGAAGAGCTGCTGGGCCAGCATCTCGTGCAAGGTGTGATCAGCGTTCCCAAGGG
Source organism: Tolypeutes matacus (assembly GCA_026826555.1). Lineage (NCBI taxonomy): Eukaryota > Metazoa > Chordata > Mammalia > Cingulata > Chlamyphoridae > Tolypeutes > Tolypeutes matacus. Next base: position 25,570,306 of record JAKSZT010053825.1, on the reverse strand, counting down.
GATCCGTGCTGCCATGGAGCACGCCGGCAAGCAGTAAGGAGCCACAGGGGGCTGCTCCCCACCGTCCACCTGGAGGGAGAATCGGGCCCAGACCCAGGCTGGATGGGGGCCTCCCTCCCTTGCCAGGTTCCCTTTTCTTCTGGGTCTGGCCTGGCTCCAGGTTGGGTGTCAGTGGGCATCCTCGTTCATGCCCCTTCACCTGTGTAGCTGGAGCTTCTCCCACCACCTCTCTGTTGTCTCACTCCTCAGGGAGATGCTGCTGAAGCCCCACAGCCGTGTCCAGGTATTCGAGGGTGCAGAGGACAACCTGCCGGACCGTGACGCGCTGCGGGCTGCGCTGGCCATCCGGCAGCTAGCTGAGGGGCTCACAGCTGATGACCTGCTGCTGGTGCTCATCTCAGGTGCAGGGGCCAGATTGGCTAAGGACTGTTTGTTTGGTTTTTTTTTTTTGGGGGGGGGGGGGAAGCTTCAGATATCAGCTTAGCGAGAGACCATTGATCCGAACCTCCAGAGTCACAGGGAAGAGTTGGGAGCAAGAGAGGCAGTGCTGAGGTGAGGGGGGCTGACTCCTGGGTGGCCCTGGGCCAGTTGTCTGGCCTCCCTGAGCTGTGGGGTCTTCCCCTGAGGCCAAACTGACCTTGTTGGGTGATGGTGAGACAGCGCATGGGAAGATGTCGCACAGAGCCTTGTGCGTGAGCAAAACTCTTAGAAAATGTCACTGCTGTTGCTGCTGCCTCCACCGGTGTCACCTGGGCCTGGTGCCGACGTCTCCAGCCCCTGCAGAACCTTCTCCTTTGCCTTCTGTTAGGTCCACCTGCTTTGCCTCCTGCTCCAGAGCTCTTAAGAAGCAGTTCTCCCAATGCCTGCTGGGACAACCTCTCATGCCCAGGGGAGCAGTGACTTTGCATACAGTCATCGCATGTCCACACGGGGGCGCCCTGAACCTCCCTTTCTTGGCCTCCCATCCCTAGTGTGGGCCTGTACACACCTGACCTGGTTTGCTGGCCTGGTTTCCTGGGTCGGGTCATCCCTTTGCCGGCTATGCTGTTCCTTTCCCCTCCCTTCTCAGTTCTGACACCCTGTTTCTGCAGGGGGAGGCTCAGCCCTGCTGCCAGCCCCCATCCCACCTGTCACACTGGAGGAGAAGCAGACCCTCACCAAGCTGCTGGCAGCCCGCGGTGCCACCATCCAGGAGCTGAACACCATCCGAAAGGCCCTGTCCCAGCTCAAGGGCGGGGGGCTGGCTCAGGCCGCCTACCCTGCCCAGGTGAGTTGCTCCCCGCCGCCAGCAGCCCTGGGCCGAAGGAGCCAGGCCCACGGGTGCCAGAGCCTCAAACAGCTGCAGATTGGCAGGGCCGGGTATGGGAGACCCCAGGGATGGTGGGTGAAGCTGTGGGAGGGGTCCAGAAAGGGTGGGGAGGAGTTCACATGGCCAAGTGTTCTATGAACCTACCTGAGAGGGGTTGCAAATGGGTGAGTAAATGAACCAGGCGGTGTGAGGGCGTGTGGCTGCAAGGGGCAGTTTGTCCTTACGGACTCGGGTGAGTAGGAGGTAGGACTGAGCCGAGGCCTGTGACCTTCCACAGGTAGTAAGTCTGATTCTGTCCGATGTGGTGGGGGACCCTGTGGAGGTGATCGCCAGCGGCCCGACGGTGGCCAGTGCCCACAGCGTGCAGGACTGCCTGCACATCCTCAATCGCTACGGCCTTCGTGCTGCCCTCCCACGCTCCGTGAAGACCGTGCTGGCTCGGGCCGACTCTGACCCCCACAGGCCACACACCTGCGGTCATGTCCTCAACGTGATCATTGGCTCCAACACGCTGGCGCTGGCCGAGGCCCAGCGGCAGGCCGAGGCGCTGGGCTACCGGGCCATTGTGCTGAGCGCAGCCGTGCAGGGTGACGTGAAGACCGTGGCCCGGTTCTATGGGCTGCTGGCCCGGGTAGCCGGAGCCCATCTCACCTCACCTGGGGCTGGGGCTTGTGTGGAAGAGGAGGCAGAACTCCAGGGGCTGGTGGCCGAGCTCCAGCTCCCAGACCTGCAGCTGGAGGAGGCTCTGGAGGCCGTCGCAGGGGCTAGGGGCCCTGTCTGCTTGCTAGCTGGCGGGGAGCCCACGGTGCAGCTGCAGGGCTCGGGCAAGGGTGGCCGGAACCAAGAGCTGGCCCTGCGCGTGGGAGCAGAGCTGGGACGACGGTCCCCAGGGCCCATAGATGTGCTCTTTCTGAGCGGTGGCACTGATGGGCAGGATGGGCCTACAGAGGCTGCTGGGGCCTGGGTCACGCCCGAGCTTGCCAGCCAGGCCGCTGCCGAGGGGCTGGACGTGGCCACCTTCCTGTCCCAAAATGACTCGCATACCTTCTTCTGCCGCCTCCAGGGTGGGGCGCACCTGCTGCGCAAAGGCCTGACTGGCACCAACGTTATGGACACCCACCTCCTGCTTCTGCGGCCACGCTGATGGCGTAGGAGACGTTTTGGGAGCCCAGGGCAGGGACCTGGGCAGGCCAGGGTTGGTTCCCAGCGCCTCTGTGGGCTTTAGGCTCCTCTTTACCTTGGCCTTGGCTGCTTGGTTGGGCCTCACACCTCCTGCCCAGGGCTCTTCTGCTCTCTGTCCATCCCCCTCCAGCCACACTGCCGTTCCTGTCCCCTGAGCCTCTGCCATGGCAGCAGGTACCCCTGAGGACTGGGACGAGCCCTTTGACAGTTCACTGTCCCCATTCTTCTCCCCTGGGCAGTCCCTCTGCGGAGCCCCTCAGCCTGTCTTTTTGTGGAATGAAGCAAGAAGGGCTGTGCAAATAAAAAGGACCACACAAATGGGTTCTCGATGCCTCTTCCTTCAGAGCATGGACTCACAGGGAAGCTGCTGGGGAGAGGGAGCGGGTTCAGGCTGCGGCCAGGGTGCCAGGACCTGGTGGTTTTCTGCAGCCCTGTCTGCTGGGTGCATGCAAGACTTGGAAATGTGAGCCTGTGCCCTGTGAGTGTTGATCCTGGCTTCTGACACCCTCAGGGTGGGGGAACAGAGACCCCAGCGAGGAGAAGCCCAAGGACTGCAGCCCCTGAGCCCTGGTCACCCATCCAGCATGCCTGCCACAGCCTTTCCAGCCTCTGCTTGAACACCGTGCTGGGTGGCTGCCTCTTCCTGTGCTGAGAAAGTCCCTTCTGTCTGGATAGCCCTCAGCCACAGGTGGTACCTTCTTTTGTTGAGCTGAAACCTGCCCTACCTCCCAGCCCCTCTATCCAGTGGCTACTCACAGCCACGTAGGCTGCCGGACCTCGTTCCCTTGTGCCAGCCCCAGGCTGAACACTCCTGGTTCCTTCAGCTCCCCTGGGGACACAGTCCGGGCCCTGGTGCCAGCTCCACAGTGGGTGTCTCTGGGGCTGGGGTGATGGGGTCAGACCAGTGTTGGGGCTCCCAGCCCCATCCCTGTTCCAGCTGGCTGGGGAAGAGGGGAGTGGAGAGGAGAGCAGCTGGTGAATGGCTCCTTTGCCCTGGGCAGCAGGTGGGGTTGGGAGAGGGAGGGGGCACTGTCCTGGCTGCCCTCAGCCCCCTTGCTCAGTACCAGAGCCCTCCGCTGGCAGTCCCCGCCGTGCGCCAAGGCTCCAATCCCTATATGAGTGAGCAGTAGAATCACATAGGAATAAAAAGCCATAGAGAACAGCGAGGCCTGGGGCTGTTCCTGCTGGCCCCCTTCTCCACCCCAGCCTCCCTTCCTCTCTAAGGGTGGTGAGGGGCTCTGGGCCAGGGCTGGCAATGCCTTCCCCTGGGGGCAGCCTCCCTTTCAGATGGTTGTAACCTGGGACCTGGGTCCCACAGGGCAAGCTGGGGGATCGGGAGGGAGGTAAGTAGGTATGTGGGTGAGGCGAGCTGGGCTCTGGGGGCCACGGGTTAAGGCAGGGGGGCTTGCACCCCACCGTGATTCAGGACCTTGCTCCCTTTCCTTCTGTGTGACGTGGGGTTCTGCTGACCAGGGTCGTGGTCTCAGGGGTTAGTGTCTGTGCCTTGGCTCTCCCTTGGATATGCCCTGTCCCTGCCTCAGCCCTTGTCCTTGGGAGCTTGAGTGTTAGCACTGGGTGCCAAGCCCCAGGCAAGGGCAGGGGGTAGAGCCGAGGCTGTGGCCTGTCCACCACATCCCCAGTGTGTGTGTTTGGGGGGCACATGAGTACATAGATGCTGGTGTTGGCATGCTGAGACGGGGAGTACTCGGTTTGTGCACGTGCACGTGGCTGCTCACACCTGCAAATGTGTGTGTGCTGGGTTCTTCCCTGGAGGCTGGGGCTGGCCTCTCCTGGGGGTTTCAGTGTGGGTGGGGTCTTGCTGGAGGGTCCCCTGCTCCACCTTGGCCCCTTCCCTGTGCGTGTTTTTTTTTTGTGGGGCCAGCTCATTTGGGGACCTAACCTCTTAGATCTGCTCGCTCAGCACCCCAGATATGAGAACGGGTACATTTGGCCACAGTCTAGTTGATAAAATTAGATCAATCCTGCACAGTGAGCGTTCAATAGGACTCATTACTTACTCCATAAATGCCAATTATGGGTAATTAAAGTGCTCCTCTCCCTTGGCTCTTGGCTTCCGTCTCTTCTGGAACAGGATTCTGCTGCCCATGTGCCCACCTCAGCTCCACCCCCTGAAGCCTTCCCTGGCCCCACTGGAGGAGGGTGCCCAGCCCTTGGGGCTGGCACTGAGGGGGTGCCCCCAACGACAGCAGCCGGGCAGGGAACCAAACACTGCCTCGGCCTCCCCTGTGCAGGGCAGAGGCACCACCAGTTCTGCATCCTCCCCTATTCCCACCTGAGGAAGGGAGAACCCAGCCTTTCCAGCACTCCAGGACCGGCCATGGGAAACAGGCAGGGGCTCAGGCTGGGCTGACCTGGCTCCAGACAGCTTGAAATACCCTCCCTCATCCTGGCGTAGCTGACCCCAACCTGTTGCATGCTGGAAGGTCAGTCCCTGAGGGCTGAGCCTGTCTAATTGTCAGCGCTGCACCTCCAGTACCTAACACGGTGTTGGGCACAGGGGAGGTCCCCAGTGTGTGTTGAATGAATGAATGAGTTCCAACCCCAGCCCCAGTCGAACCTCTTGTAAGCCTCCCTGACTGCAGCCTCCCAGGCTCCTCCATTCTCTGCATTTGGCATGAGCTGAGAGCAGCTGGGCAGTACACCTGGGCAGCCTGTAGATGTCGGCTGATCCAAACCTCTTTGCTTTACAACTGGAGAAGCAGAGAGGGAAGGTGGCTGATCTGGGGTTGCACAGCAAGTCAGTCATAGAACCAGGACAAGAACCAGGAGGATAGGCAAGCAGGATAGGCCTGCTTGCCTATCCTCCCTCCACCCTCAGGGACTCAGAGACCCTGGGGCCTGGTAGTGGGCTCAGCCAGAGCTGGGAGATCCGCTCCTGCCTTCCTGTTGCCCTTCAAGTCCTTGGGAACGGGCACATGACCACCCTCGGGCTCTCCAGGGATCTGTAAAGCAGATTTGTCGGTCCCTTCTTGCCTCCGAGCGGCAACTCCTTTGCCTGTGGTTTGGTGGGAAACCACAGGCCACCGGGAGGTGGGCTTTGTGCAGGAAGGTGCGTATCTGACCTGTACATGCATCTGTGGATGTGAACCTGAGCACAGGTGTGGACGTGTGTGTGTCCAGTGCCACCCCATGACCAGTCACTCAGTGGGCCTCCTGAGCTGGGCTCTGCCCCATCCCAGGGTGGGGACACACGGTTTGGTGGGGTTTGTGTGTTGGGGATACGGTGAAGCAGGTTGGACAAGGAGGGTATAAAGGGCAGCGGAGGCCAGTCAGCAAAGGGCCTTGTGTGCCTGGCCAGGGAGCTCCGACTTCGTGCTGGCAGCAGCAGCAAGCCTTGGGAAAGTTTTTGGCAGAGGAGTGATGCAATGAGGCTGTTTTAGGACTTTGATGCTGGGGCCAGTGGGGCAGAGGCTGGGAGACCGGAGGCAGGGAAGACACGTGTGCAAGCCCACCTTGCCCTGTGGGCTGCCCTCCTCACGACAGGTGGAGGGGGTGGTGGTGGGAGAGAGGTGCTTCACAAGACTCCTAGAACCCCTTCCCACCTCCCCTCTGCCTGCCCTCAGCCTCATTCCCACAGCCTCCAGGCAGCCCAGGCAACTCTTCAGATGCCCACTTTGGATCCGAGGCTGGAAGCCCCTGCTCTAACAGCCCTCCCTCCCTGGGAATGCCATCAGGGGCCTTGGAGATTTGGAGGGACTACAGGTGGGCAGCTCTTGGGCACTTGGGAGAGCAGAGAGGCCCCACCATCATGTAGCATCTCACCAGGTGGCAGTCAGGTGGTCTGGAAGGAGCACTGGAGGGGGAGTCGGGTCCTGGATCCTTGTGCTGCCTCACCACCTTTCCTTCTCCAGGCCTCAGTTTTCTCCTCTAATGGGGACAGCATCCTTGCCCTGCTCAGCTCTCTGGGGAGGTGTGAACTGCAGGAGGGTCTGGGTGGGAAAGCTCTGTGCAAGTGGGGGGCTCAGGGAGGGAGAAAAAGTAGAGAGAGGCTTTCAAGGAGATGCCCAGAGGGGATCTCAGCTCCTGGAGATCCCCCTATTCCAGGGCAGGGCCAGGGTTAGAGGCAGGGGCGCCTTGGTGCTCACGGACTGAGGCTGACCAAGCAACCTACCACCCTCTGGCACTGGAGTGGCACTAGTGGGGATGGTGTTTAAGTCTCTGATGGCTGGTGGGGTACACGGTGCCCTGGAGGGCCACAGAGCCAAGAGGGAATCTGCTGGAACCAAAGTAAGCTGAGCCAGCCTAAGGGACAGGCCCCCTTCGTGTCATAGAAAAATGGCCAGGGTAGACTGCCTCTGTCCTGGAGCTGGAGTGTGTGTGAAGGACAGGACGAGGTCGGGACTGGAGTGGTGTTAGGGGAGGGCAAGAGGTTGTGCGGGGTGGAGGGAGGGGGGCAATGGCTTCCTGCCATGTGAGAGGTCCAGCCGTGAGCTGTCATCAGCTGTGCCCAGGCTCAGAAGTGGGCAATTCTCCTGAGACAGATGTCTGAGGGCCACACCCCTCCCCAGGCCTGAGGCTTTGCTCCCCAGCGTCCCCTGGCTCAGGCTGTCCTAGGGCCTGTAGTGGCTGGATGGGGTGGGCAGAGGGATGGGCGACCTTGGCTCTTGATGCCCGGCCCAGCACTGGCTCATGCCCACAGCTCTGATCACACCTCTCTGTACACCTGCCCAGTGCTGGAGGGCCCAATGCCCTTGGCAGCTCTGCTCCATGGGATCGCTGCCCACCATGACCACCGGGCCCCCACTGGCTCCCTGGGGTTCAGAGAGCTCTGGGATCTGGCACTGCCCCTGCCAGACAGCCACGGGTCTACCTGCCCCCCCACCCCAAGATGTACCCCATCCTTGGTCTCCCCCCTTTCCTGGCCTTTCTGCCTCTCCTCTGACAGCCGGTGGAGCACCCTGCCCATCTCTCCGGGGAGGGGTGAGCAGCACACCTCTCCATTCCCATCCCACCCTGGCTCTCCTCCCCCCCGCTGAGAAAGGGGTGGGGCCCAGGTGCTGGCTTCCGCGCCTCTGGCCACTCACACCACCTGCTTAGCTTTAGGGTCTCAGGAGTTCCTCGTGGCCCTGGGTGGTCTCCAATACTCGCACTGGCTGCCTCCAGAGCTGGAGCTGTCTCTACCTGCTCCCCACCCCTGCCCCGATTCCTCCCTTTTCAGCCCAGTTCACCCCAGGAGCTGACAGCAGGAACCGGCTCTGTTTAGGTAGGCTCTGGCCTGAATCCCTACTGTTTGCAACTCTGGGAAAAGCTGTCCTGGGGGCCCTATTTGGGGGGAGCTGGTCAGAGACCCCCTAGGGAATGGAAAAATGCCCCCTTCTCCCACTCGCCCCATGCGGCTCTGTGGGTCTTAGAATCAGTGGCTTGGGGTGAGACCAGCAGCCTCTAGCAGGGGGCAGACTCTTCTTCTCCGTCCATAACCCCCACCTGGGCACGGGAGCAGCCCCAGGACCTCCCTGGCCAGCAACCCAAACCCCGTCAGGGACAGGCACTTGCCCAGGGCTCAACCCTGGAGGGTGCTGCCACCGCTGCCCGGCAGCCCAGCCAGAGGCAGGGTTCAGAGCCCTGGGCTCCAGGACTCAACCTTCAGGGTGGCTGTCCCTACTAGCCCAGCCCCCGCCCACGGTCGGTCCCCCCGAGGGTCTCCTCAGCCCAGGGTCACCCGCAGAAGCCTGGCACTGGGGCAGGGGCAGAGCTGGCCGGCTCCAGCCAAAGAGCGGCCCCTCCCGCTCCCCTGCCCTCTGACTGCTGCTCCTGCCGCCCAGGCTGAGGGCGCGTCCCGCCCTCCCCACCTGCCCGCCCCCCGGAGCTCCGGTGCCGCGCCTGGCCGTCCTGATCCCCGGGCTCACCTCGGAGGCGGCGGCGCTGTCTCCTCACCAGAGCCACTGCAGTGTGGGAACTGTCCCGAGGAGCCGGTTCTCAGCTGAAACAAAGAGGTGGGGGAGGAAGAGGGGGGCAGCCGGAGAGGGAGAGGGTGAGTGAGCCGCGAAGGAGTGGAGGCTGGAGGGGGAAGAGAGAAGAGAGAAGAGAGAGGAGGAGAGAGGAGGGAAGAGGGGAGGGGAGGTGCGGGAGAGAGAAAGCTTGACACCCAGAGACCCGGGGCCAAGGAAAGGGAGGGAAGAGGAAATGGGGAGGGGGCGGAGGAGGTGAGGGGGCCAGACCAGAGGAGAGACCGTAAGAGGGTGGGGGAGCATGGACAGGGTGAGGGGGCGTGGGCCCGAGAGGGCCTGGGGCGTGCGAGGACAGGCAGGACAGGGCAGAGCTGCAGGGGGCGCAGCCAGGCTGGAGGATGGGCTGGCCTTGGGGTGAGCAGAGGGGCTCGGGCCCCAGAGCAGCCAATAGGGCTTGAGTGGGCAAAAGGCCACGAGGGAGGATGGGAGGGAGAGGTGACCAGCCAGGCGAGGGGCAAGGGCCAGGGACAAAGGCAGGAGAGGAACAAAGGTGGCCCCTCTGTGGGGGATCGGCTCCTGTTGGCCCCTGGCTGCCCCAGCTCTGAGCATCCCAGCAGAGTCTCTTGAATTGAATGGGAGACAGGGGCCACTCTGGGGTGGTCCTGGCTCTGAGGCAGCTGCCCAAGGCTGAGGGGAGAGAGGATGGGCTGTGAGAGGAGGGTGGGGGTACCCCTTCATTCCTTGGGGGGTTGGAACACCCAGGGAGGACCATATACCATGACTGGCCACACACCAGGCCTCTGGAGTCATTGTCCCTTTGGGGGAGGAGATGGTTGATGGGGACTGGGGTCTGAAGCCTGACTGAGAACTGGGTAGGGGAAGCCCCCCTTTTAGGGAAGAACATTTGGGGGGCAAGGGAGGAGGGGTGAATGGTGGGGGCAGTGGGGAAGGGGGAGGAGTAGAGGTGAAAGGAGTGTGACGCAGTGATAGAAAGAGGATAGAGGGGCACAGGGGCTTCAGGGGGTGGGCCTGGAGGCACGGCCCCCCAACAGGCCCATCTAAAGTCTTCCCATTCTGCACCCCCCCATTACTGGGCTGCCTAAAGCAGGCCTAGTGAAGGCTGGGATAATAGCCACTTTCCTCCTGCTAACCTCCTGCTGCCAGGTGCTGCAGTGAACAGCAAGGGAAGTCAGCGAGGGCCTCTGGGCAGGACTCAGTGTTAGGGCCGGGGGCAGACTGGCCTTGACCAGGGCCGTCCTGGTCTCAGGCCCACCCCTCTCCCCAGGCCCAGCAACCAAGTCCCAGCCACATTCCTATCCTTCTGACCCAAGGGAAGTTCCCCTTTTTGTCCCACCCAATACCTCCTCATGGAGATTCCAGAGCACCAGCATCCTCTGGAGAGCAGGGGGAAGGAGGAGGGGAGAGCTGTGGGTTTGTCTAGAGCTGTGCCAGGGAGATGGGGAGACAGCCTTCAGACCCTGCACTAAGCGGTAAGAGCTGGATGCCCCTTAGACTCTGCCTCGCCACCTCCTTTGCCGGCAGGCCCGCCACCTACTCCGGGAAGCCCTCCTGGTCCCACCCAGCACGGCCACATCAAACAGGCTGCCCCTTGTCCTGCTGTCTCCTCTAGTAGCTTTCTTCCTTTCCTCCCTCCCTCCCTCCTTTCTCCTTCCCTGCCTCTGTCTCTCTGACCTTCTTTCCCTCTCCCTCTCCTTCCCTTCCTTTGCTTTTTATTTACTTTTAATAACTTTAAATGTACAGAGAAGTTGTCAGAATAAGAATAGTGTAAAAGGCACCCAGGTATCCTTTAGCCACATTCAGCCATGGCTAATGTTTTGCCCCATTGCGCTGTCTCTTTTTCTATTAGCTGGGTGTGTGTTCGTGTCCATTTTTTTCCTGGGCCATTTGAGACTAAGTCGCAGATATCACAGCTGAGAGCATGGTTTCTGCTGGAGCCAGCCCAGGGGAGCCCAGAGCATCGCGGGATGAATGGAGGCCTAGAAAGGAGTGGCCGCCACCACGGGAGCCGAGGCCACCTGGGGAGTTGGCCCGGTCCCTAGCCTTTTCTCTCCTCCAGCGTGGAGGGGCGGCGGCTTTGTGCTGGGCCTGCGTTCCTGGGAAGTGAGCTGGGAGAGAGCCGTGGCCCAGCGAGGCGAGCATGTGGTGTTTGCCGGGTGTGGAGCTGCAGCATATGTCTGCAGAGACGGCGGGCGGGCGGGGTGGTACTGGCAGAGCAGGGCTGCCCACACGGCGGCCCCCGGCCACCCTCGGCAGAGTGGGCACTGCCGGGTCCGCAGCGGGTGTGAGACCACCTGATGGGGGCCCAGCCCCAGTGCAGGGACCGCGCACTCCTGCCCCCTAAGGGCCAGGGCAGGGACAGGGCCCCCACTTGCTGGCTGGTCCATGCTGATCCGCTTAGAAGGGGCAGGACGGGGCCCCGGCCCTGCTGGGGCTCACACCTGGTGTCTGACATGGGCTGCCCGTCTTTCTGTGTCCTGCAGTGCACCAAGATGACCTCCTTCTGAGGGATAAAGCTACTCCCTTACCCCTTCCAACCTTCACCCAGAGGTCACGGTTAAGGCGAAGTTTGGCATCTCAAAATCCCACGTTAGCGATGCCGAGCTCGGAAGTCCTGATGTCCTCTCCTTTGTAGGTGAAGTTCCCCTCCTCCGAAGCCCTCCAGACTTCCCTTCCTGGGAATGCCAGGCCTCTCTGTTCTTGCTGCTGCCTCAGGCCCTGCAGCTCTGTCTGGTCATCAGGCTCACTCCCCCCACCCCAACCCCTCACCCCGGCCCGGCACCCTGCGGATGGATTGGTCCTGCCTGGACATTGGGCTCCTCTGATGCCCCCTGTGCTCAGTTGTCTGGAAGTCGATGGCTGAGGTGGGGAGTGGGCAGGGGGCTCACAGTTTGAGAGGAATAAGGCTTGTTCCAGACTGCCAGCCGGTCAGAGCAGACACAGGCCTCCAACTGGGCCTCTGCCCACCTGTTCAGCACCTTCTGCTTCCTCCCCCAGAGGGTGGGCTTCCCCGAACCCCACCTTGGGTGACCCCACGACCTGCTGAACCAAGGGAGGGGAGCCCCACCTGCATTTGTTACCCCAAACCTGTCCACGTGAAAGTCCAGGAGACAGGACAAGGGCCTCTCTCCCCTTCCCCTCCCCCCTGAAGAGATTTCAGCCAATTAACACGTATGGTATTTACTTAATTAGGTAATGACATAATTAGTGTAACTTGGGCTCAATCACAGGCTTCAGCATGCAATTAGAAGCTGTCAGCGGGGAAGGGGGGCGACATTGTGAAAATGCTCATTCAGTGGAGGCCACCGCAGCTGCCTCTGCTCAGGAGGAAGGTGGGGCGGTGGGCAGAGGACGGCTGTGTGTGGGGGGGTGGTAGCTACAGCTGACAGCATAGGACAGGAGGGTCGGCGGCAGGCAGGAGGGCTGCCCCCGGGACTGGTCACGTCCCTGGCGGTGCCCACTCCTATGAGACAGGCATTGCCCCTCCCCCAACCCGGGGGCACGGCAGGGGTCCCGGCCTGGCTCGGGTGGCCGAGATCGGGGGCCTGAGCACTAGAGGCCCCTGTGCCCCATGCTCTTCAAAATGCCCCCCCTTAGCAGGGGCTCCTCCCTCTTTAGGGCTTTGCTGCTCACTTGAGTCGCCGTCTCATGCCCACTGGCCCGTTGGCCCCTCTTGGTGGCCTGGGAGGCCATAGACTGGCAGGACTGGGATGATTACTATGATCTTCACTGGACTAATGGGGAAACTGAGGCCCAGGGCAAGGAAGGCAGGAGAGGCACTCATGCAGTGCTGTCCCGAAGAGGCAGCCAGCATGCCTGGAGAGTCCCCAGGTCCAGGCAGATCACTCTCAGCCTGGGGAGGGCTCCTGCCCCGTGGGAGAGGCAGGGCTGCCTTTGGAGTTGCTGAGGGGCCCCCAGGCTCCTGGCTCCCTCAGCCTTCCCTGCCTTGGTGCCCTGGCCTGCTTTTGCAAGGCCGGGAGGCACAGCCCTGACCCTCCTGAGACCTTCCATGGGCCTTCCTCTCTGTAACCCTGGGGGGTGGGGATGGGAGGGAAGATGGCACTTCGTGCCACCATTGTGCAGATGGGGAAACTGAGGCTCCATGGCCTCCAGGGACATGCTGTTAGAACGTTGCTCACATGCCAGTAATCCCATCCCCTGCCTAGCTGGGTGACTTGGGCTGACCCACCCCTCCAGGCCTCAGTTTTCCCTTATGTAAGGAGAGAATCTATGCTCCATAGTCGTGGACATCCTGGGACTGTCCTGGGCCTAGCAGGTGGGAACCAAAGAGCCTGACATCCATCTTCCCTCCCTTCTCATTATGCCCTCAGGTTGTCCTCCCCTGCGTGCCCTGCCCCTTTCTGGATTGCCCCATTGCACGGATGAGACTGGTGAGGGGCTGCTGGCTGCAGGGAGAAGCCTCCTCCCCCGGCTCTGCTGGGTTCTGCCTCGTCGCTTTTGCTCAGCCAAGTGTCAGCATCCCTGGGGCATAGGCAGAGGAACCGGGTCTGCGCTCAGCCTTCTCAGACACTCTGTGGTGTTCACAGCCCCACAGCTCCCTGCTCCTGTCTCAGCAGTGGCTCAGGTGAAGTCGCCAACCTGGGTTTACAAGGCGCTTTTTGCCTCCATCTTGTGAGCTCCTCCCATATCCTCTTAGTTGGGGAAACTGAGACACTGAGACCTGGGGAAGGGCAGTGCCAAGTCCCAACCCCAGCCTCGGGCCTTGCAGGCCAGGGACTGCCTCACACCCACGGCTGCAAGTCTGTCCTGCCCCTGACCGCATGGCTCTCGATCTAGGAGGGGCTCAGTAAGAGTGGGCTCCAGCCTGCTGGGAAACCACCCTTACAGGGGGGCCCATCTGAGTGGGAAGGTCTGGGATGGGCCCGGACCTGGGCCTCCCGGGTGGAAGACGGATTTGCCAGCTCAGAAGGGCCAGGGCCCCCTGGGGGCAGGAAGAGTCACCAGCCAGCGCTGTCTCCCGGGGCCCTGGCCCCTCGGCAGGGCCCAGGCAGGGTGGGCATGGCAGGAGGCTGGTAGACAGTAGTTGCTGGAGATACCTCAGTCACTACGAAATTAAAACCCCCTTCCCGCTGCCTGGCTTCTATTAAGTCAGACCTGATCTGTGAAGTAATGAGATGGAGATCCCCAGAAGAGACAAAGGCTGCCAGGAAAGCAGAGGAGCCTATGCCCACCTCTCGGGGGAGGCTGGTGGCTATGGCCATGGAGCCAGAAGGCTGTTCTGCCTCAGGAAGGGGGGGTGGGGGTGGGGACCAGCCAGGAGCAGACGATGTGGCCATTTCCAGAGCTGGGCACTGCTGGGAAGAACAGGCCGGTGTGAGGAGAATTGAGGGTCCTGGATTGCCCGTGCTAGGATTGGGGCGCCCAGGGCTGGATGGAGCTGAAGGCCCCAAGGGAGCACTGGTCAGATTTAAGCCTGGAGTTCCAGACCGGGGGCTGCCCGGAAGAGAGAGAGTTGACCTGCCTTCAGTGTGTGTAGAGTGTTGGCTCTGTACAAGGGGACAGGGACCCTCTAGCCCCAGGAATCAGAGAGGCAAAGGAGCCAATCATCTGCAAGCCCCAGGCAGGGCCAAGGCAGGGGCTGGCTGGGAGGGATCCTGCTCTCAGTGCCTCTGCCATACCTGTCCAGCGGGCCAGGATCACCTCATCCCACCCCAAAGCTAGAGAAGAAAATTGCTTCGACCGAGTAGGAGCTGTGGCCCTGCTGGGGGTGGAAGGTGTTGCCACGGAAACCCTGGAGCCCAGCTGTGCAAGTGATCCCCTGTCCACCCTAACCGGCCAGATCGGGGAAGGGCTGGATGCCACCCTGAGGAGACCCCATCAGAAAGCCTGGGAGCTCCTCCTCTCCATCATCACCAGTTAGCTGTGCATCCCTTGGGAAGCTCTGCACCTCTCTGGGCCATGGCTTCCCCATTGCAGGCAACTGGACGAGTAACTCTCCGAGCCACTAACCTTTAGTGTCAGGGTTCTGCCAATGCAAAAGCCAGCCCAGGCCACGCCTGCCGTGCCTGCCACACCTTCAGTAAAGGACATGGGGCCGTGAGGGCTGCAGTTCCCACCCGCGTGGCCCGTGGCCTGTGACCCCTGCCTCCACCCACACCGCGGAGCTCCCAGCTCTTCAAGGCCCTCTCCTGGCAGACAGGCAGTCTCTCCTGGGCATCCCCTCTTCATGCCCCCTCTCCCACCACCACCGCCACAGCCCCCCTGCAGGCCCCCCCATCCTTGATGCCAAGCACATTACGGGATAATTAAGTAAAAATAGGCCTTCCGACCAGTGTAGCTCATTAAGGCCTAATTAAGTTAATTAGTTCCAGGTGTGGCTGGCAAGGCTGGCGTGAGGTGGTGGCTGTTTGGTGTAATTGCAATTTTGCAGCAGCGGTGGTGGCGATAATGGTGGTGGCAGAGGCAGCGGCTTCCTCTGAGGCCTGGAAGCCTGCCAGGGAATTCAGGAGGCTGTGGCTGAGCTGGCAGGGGGAGAACAGGGCATAAAGCGGCCTAGCCTGCCGGGACCACCCACAAAGAGCCGTGGCTGGAGGTTCAAGGTCTTCACGACCCAGTTTTTTTTTTTTTTTTTTTTTTGAGGTCCTGGGGCCTGGGGATTGAACCCGGGACCTTGTATGTGAGAAGCCGGTGCTCAATCACTGAGCCACATCGGCTCCCCTGAGCTGGTTTTCTTGTCTGTTTTGTTTGTTGTTTGTTTTTGTTCTTTCAGGAGGCACTGGGAACTGAACCCGGGACCTCCCCTATGGGAGGCAGGCTCTCAACTGCTCGAGCCACATCCGCTCGCTCTTCGATGCAGTCTGACCTTCTGCACACATGTTGCTGGCTCTCCATGGGGGCGGGGGGTATGGTGGACAAAGCTGGGCACTGGCGCCTGTCCCCTGGCAGAGCAGGTGGTGCACTGTGGCCAGCCCTTTGGGCTTGGGTTCGAGTCCCTCATGCCCCACCATGGTCTCCAGGAAAGACTGTAAAATGGCTTTGCAGAAGGGGGATATGTGAGCCAGAGGCACTGGGGGGACCCCTAGGAATCCACCTAAATCACTGCCTCTGTTCGGTTTGAACCCCCAATTCCTGGCGAGTGTGTGACTCTTAGAGCCACCCTCCCTTTGCGGTTCAGGGCAGGAGTGGGGGCCGCACAGGTCTGGGGCCTCCGCGGTGGGCCCGCTGGCCCCGGCAGTCTCCCTGAAGCCACTTCCTGGGAGACTTGCCGTGGCTTCTGGGCCCAGCTGACCCTGAGGCTTCTGCCTGTGGGGGAGGCCCTCCCAGCCCTGGCCCCTCGCTGGCACGCATGTACTCGGCTGTCGCTCACTAAGCAACCGCCGGGGAGTGGCTGGCCTTAGGGTCTCAAATGCTCTGGACAGGTACGTCAGTTCCATTCTGATGCCTGGATGGCAGGGGCCCGACCAGCTTCTCCTTGCATGCCTCCTAGGACGGGGAGCTTCCTGCCACCCAGACAGCCTCATCCCTTGGCTGGGACCATTATGAAAATCCGGGCCCCAATCTGCCTTGCGCTATCTTCGACCTAAGTGACCTCAGCTCTGCCTCCTCCCCGCCCTGCCCCAGGTGGGCCTGTTGGTCCACTTTCCAAGACAGCATAACCTCTCTGGGTCTCATCTTCTCCACCTGTAAAGTGGGAAGAGGTCATAGCCTCCGCTCACTAGGACTGCTGTGAGGGTTAGGGGCTCGATGTGTATAAATAAACCCCACGGTACACGGTTAATTCTCAACAGCTGGTTACTAAACCACAGTGATGGTGACCGGCCACAGACATGGACACGGGCCTCCTCCAGGGGTGGGCTGCCCAGTGGTGCAGCCTCGGCCTGGGCCCCAGCCCCCGCCTGCTGGCCTCGGGTAGCAGACCCCGCTGCCGCTGCCTCTCACATCCAGCGCAGACAGAGCTGGTCCCAGAGGAAGATGTCCGTGGGGAGGAAGGCAGAGCCGCGGCATGGGGCCTGCCCCTGCTGGTGGCGAGTGGACTCTCTGCTCAGCATCCACTCCAGCCCCAGGAGCAGTCCCCGCCCCAGCCTCTCCCCTCTGGTGCCCCTGCTCTCAAGTCTCTCATTCAAGGGGACTAGTAGTGACTGAGAAGAGGGGACATGGACCCCCTGACTGAGCTGTCTGCCTACAGGCATCTCTGGGCTCAGTCATCAGACCCCGTCTTGTCTGTGAGTCAGCCCCAGTGGTCTGTCTTGAGCCTGTGGGGTCTGTAAAGCCTGCAGATCCTCAGACCTCCAGAGCCCTTGGAAGGGTTGAGGCCTGTGATTGAGTGGATCGCTGTCTGGGGTGGCAGGGAGCCTGGGGTGGGGCTTGAGAGACCCCCTGGCTCCCCTCAAAGGTCAGAGGAGCCAGCCCAGGAAAGAATGCCAAATGTGGACGCAGCCTAGCCTCGGAAGCCATACTGCTCTCCTCCTTCCATGGCAGCAAAACTGGCCCTCTCCCTGGAGGGTCTGCTTCCCCTCAGGGTTTCCCTGTCGAAGACCAGAGCTCATCTCAAAGGGGAGTGCTTTAGATTCAGAAGGGACAGCCATGGACATTCTCTCCCACTCCTGGTGACCCGGGCCCTCCTGATTCCTTCTGAGGGACAGCACACCCCAGGTGGAGGCGCCCACTGTGCCCGGAGCAGAGAGGCAGGCGGCCGTTTAGGGAATGGCAACTCACTGGGTGAGCTAGGGGTGATGCTGGGAGAGTAGGGGGTGAGTGGTGCTTCCAGGGCTCTGCAAGGAGCCGGCGTTGTGCAGAGTAGGCCTTACTTCATTCTGACAGCCATGGGGCCTAGGCTAGGATGGGGCAGGGGCAGGGCAGGCCGCCACAGGCCTCCTCCCACCTCTGCCACGAGTCTGCAGTGGGCTCCTCCCTGTGGGGGTGTCAGCAGGACAGATGTCTGTGGGGCTCCATTTACTGTTTTGGCTGGGGGGCTTGATGATGCCTGGCTCTGCCACTTGCTCACTATGGGTATTTTCTAGGTCAAGGCTCAGCTTTGCTCTGTGCCTCAGTTTCCCCCAGTTGTATCACGCACTTAATACTCTGGTTTGGCACATGCTCTCCTGCCTCCCAGAGCCACAGTGTGTGAGGAGAGCGGGATTGTCCACGTCTCCATTCACAGATGGGAAAACGAGGCCCAGGTCACTCCCAGGCCTGCAGGCCAGCTTCGGGGAGGTTGTGGCCAGCAGCCAGGAGAGGAGGCTGCAGGGGGTCAACGGCCAGCAAAGCGCAGCCTTCTTGCGTCTCTGGTTTTTGGTTTTCTTTAGCCTGCCCTCCAGCCCCCCTTTGCCTTGAGTGTGTCCCCCACAATTATGGCTGGTCACAAAAGCTGGACCATGACCAGACAAAGGGACAGGGATGAAAGTACTAGTTGTCATGGCAACCTGGGGGGCTGCTGGGCCCAGGGGAGGGGTCTGGCGGTGTGCCTGAGCCCAGGCATCTGGACCACCTCTGAGCATGAGCCAGGATGGCCCAGGGGCCCACTGGGAACCCCCTCCTGCCCCAGGCCCAGCAAAGCCAGGCGTACAATTACAACCTCACCCCCTCCACGGGCAGCACCTGCTTCCCGGACCTCCCCCTGTGGCCCTATTATCTTGCACCTGCTGCCCCCCACCACACCTGCTCCCCGGCCCAGCCCAGGCACCCTCCTGAAGGCTCTCCCTGCCCATCCCAGGGCCAGCTGCCTGCTGAGAGGCCATCCAAAATGGGCTGTGGAACCAGGAGCAGCAGTGTGGGGGACCCTGGGCAGGGCAGAGGGTCCAGCAGTCAAGCAGCTCTGCCTGACTCACAGCAGAGTGTGTACCCGGGACGAGGCCTTCACTGCGGGGCCTCAGCCCCCACACCTGTAAAATAGGGGCAGCCATCCCTGCCCCAGGGCAGCATCTCTCTGCTTGGAAGGAGAGCTGAGATCAGGGTGCCCCCAGAATTGGGGCAGGGGAGGCAGCCAGGCTGGGAAGAGAAGAGGGGAGGGCATGTCTTGGGTCCTGCTCCCAGGGCTGCCTCTGTCAGACGACATGGAGCCCTGAGCCTGCTCCTGCACTCTTAGCGTTGCTGGGAGTGCAGACAACACTTCCCAGGGGGCTCCTCAAAGGCACAGGCAGATGAAGCCCCATCAGTGCCAGGCTCTCGAGAGGCTGTCAGAAGTTCTGGGGGAAGATGAGCACACTGGGGCAGGGACCCCAAGGGGGAGGGGGGGATGCTGCTGGAGGATGGCCCAAGAGCCCAGGTCGCCTACAAAGCGGTAACTGAGGCCCTGGGAACTACCCGTGTCTGTCAGGCAGGCGTGCTGGCAGGGCTGACCCAAACTCCTCCCCCCACCTGTCTTACCCACCATTGGGGAAATGGAGGAACAAGTGGGGAGAAGGAATGGGAGGCCATGGCAGATGCCCTCCCCCCTCCTGGAGAAGGAGATGGGATTCCCACAGCCACCTGGGCTTTGTCTTGTGGCCCACATTCTGGTGGCTTCCTGTACCCTGCTGGGCTACCAAGACAGCCCAGGTTCCCAACCCACTCTGCAGTCACCTTGGATAAGGCCCCTCCCTTTCTGGGACCTCAGTTTGCCTACTGGGAGTGTGGGAGCAGGTGGCCAAGAGACTGTCTGCTCCTAGAACCCTGAATCTCATCACCGCCACCCCAGGCCAGTGCAGGCCATTTGTAAGCAGGAGGGGAGGACAGCTGCTCCATCTCTCTGGTAATGAGGAAAACCTATCATTACAGAGTTGCTGGAGGTTTTTTATACTCTTATCTTCCCTCCCAGGGTCTGGCAAGGGCAATACTTTGGCCAGAGAGGGAGAGATTTGGGGCAGGGAAACTGTCCTGGTGTCCCTCAAACCACTCTGCACAGGTAACCCCCGTGGGGGGCTGGGCCAGGTGTATGTTCCCACTGTGCAGATGGAAAAACTGAGGCTTAGCAAGGGAAGGGACTTGCCCAGCAAGTGGGTGGCAGAACCTAGGCCTCCTGCTCCCACCCACGACCCTTTCCAGGGGTGGGTGGAAGGTCAGGATGGCAGGGCCTGGTCCCCAAAGCAGCCAGTCCTGAGAGGAGAGCCCAGCTGAGCCTCCACAAGCCAAGGCTCCTGAGGGTTGGGATGGGGGTGCGTGGTGGGTCGCAGGGCCAAGATGGTGAAGTCACCCACTTTCCCGAGCAAGTCGCTGAGCTGGTGCTCACCTGCTGCATGAGCGCTCCCTGGGGCCCAGGAGAAGCCGCAGGCACTCAGGGCTCCGGCTCCCAGAGCCTAATGATGACAAATGTCCTGTGGAGCTCCCGGGACCCCGCTGGAACTGTCCTGGGAGAGAGGTCACTGTCTTGGGGCCTGTCCCGGGGAGCTTTGGCCCAGTAGGCGGAGGCCGGGGGAGACCTTCTCTGTCCCTGGGCGTAGTCTGGGGTGGCAGGTCAGAGGGAGGTGGCTGAGGTCAGGTGCAGCTGGGCTGCTGGCAGTGGCCACCAGCTTCAGGGTTGCGCTGTCTCCCAGTCTGTTCCTGGGCTGCTGGACCAGCAGCGCTGCTGGGCAAAGCAGCACCCCCTGATCCTCACTGCTCACACCCTCCTCGAGTTGGGGGATGCGGCAGGGACCATCACAGGGACGCTTACAAAGTGGCACAGACCCTTGTTCTCTGGGACCCCGAGGTGAGTGTGTGTTGTGTGGGCTGAGGCAACCAGGGAGGACTTCCTGAGGAGGTGTGGCCAGAGCTGGGAATGGAAAACTGATAGAAGAACAGAAGGAAGGAGACTCCAGCTGGGAGGCTGCACATGAGTAAAGGTGGGAACGGGCTTGGGCTTTTCGGATGGGCTTTCAAGGTCTTGTCTGTCAAGCTGACCACGTGGCTCAAAGGAGCATCAATTTGTCTCCATTTTATTCATCATAGAAGGTGCTGGTCAGAGCTGCTGAGGGCTGGCTGGCCATGGCAGGGATGGTAGGGTCCAGGTGGGCCAGGGGTGGGGCTGAACCCATGTCCCTCATGCATCAGCACGAGCAGGAGCTCAGAGCCCCTGGCCTGGCAAACAGGAGGGAGATCCTGGGCCCTGAGAGGCCAGCTGGGGGCAGAGGGGGCATCTCTAGCCACCCTGTCTGGAAGCCTGTCGCCCTCCGTTCTGGCTGGCTGGCCACGTGAAGGGCACATCTGCGCCACCCCCTGCCGCCCATTCACTCTGGCTTTCATCTCCGCAGCCAGTGAAGCCTTACTCCCTGCACTGGTGCTGCCCGCAGGAATGCACAGGGGAGAGGGGAGCCCAGGCCTGTCAGGCCCCGAGACCCTGCTCTGCCCAAAGCATGTGGGCCTGGGCCGGGGCCCCCTGAGCAGCCTGCCTGCCCCAGGCCCCAAGTTCCTGGCCCCCAGAGTCCTCTCAGCAGGGGGCTGCATGGGGCCCCCTGTGCACTGTGCCCGGGTGGCAGCCCTACCCTAGCAGGAACCCAGATCCCCCATTTCAACAAGAGCATGGATGGGGGTCGGATGCGGCTCAACTGGTTGGGCGTCCGTCTCCCATATGGAGGGACCCGGGTTCGATCCCTGGGACCTCCTGGTAAAAAAAAAAAAAAAAGAACAAGAGCACGGATAGCCCCATGGTTTCTGCCACTGCCCTTCCAGCTCACATAGGACACAAGACTGCCCTCCCACCAGAGAAGGGGAAGAGGCCCTGGGTGGGGTCACAGCTAAGCCTGTATTCAACCCCAGAGAGCAGGGAAGGAGTGGCAGCCTCCAGGGCAGGACAGAGCAGGGCAGGGGGTTCAAAGCCTGAACCCAAGCCTGGCCTTTGGAGCAGATGGCGGCATTAGAGGGTGGGTCCCCGAGACCCAGGGGAGCAGGGACTGACCCAAGGTCCCCTACCAGGGAGGGAGGGGGCAAGCAATCCATGGCCTGCACCTGAGGAGGGAAGAGGCAGAGCTGCAGCGGGCGTGTGTGTGTGTGTGTCGGGGGGGACGACACTGTCTGAGCCGGGCCTCCTGAGAGGAGACCCTTTCCGCAATGACTTGTCCATCTGTCCAGCAGCTGTGGCCCCTGTGATGTCACCAGCCGACTGTGTTGCCGTAGCAACTTTCCAGGATTAGCGCTCTGCCCCTCTCATTCCTGACGTCCCACCATAGGCTGAGGTTGCTGTGGCAACCCGAATGGGTATGCCAGCTCTTTGGACAGCTATACCCAGTGTGGGAAGTGCCAGGCAAAAGTGGGGAAGAAGTGTGGGGTACACAGCCCATCCCTAGCCCTGTGGAAGAGCCAGGCTGCCCTACACAGGGTTTTGGAGCACTCTGTCCCCTTACAGAGCTGTGGCCACTCTTGCCTTGAATCCTTCTCACACTCTTTCCCTCCTTTAGCAACTGTCCCTGAGTACTTAGTGTGCGAATGCCAACAAGAAAAGCAAATAAAACCACAGTTCAGGCTCAGAAAAGTTTTCACCAGTATGGGGTTTTGAAGGATGAAGAGGAGTTGGTGAGGAGGAGTTGCTGGAGAAATGTCCCGGGCAGAGGAAGCAGAAGTCTGTGTAAAGGTCGAATCACTGTCTCCAGGCAATGCTTACATCTTGCTCTGGGTTCCTCAAGCCCTGGCTTCTTTGCCCCTCCCACCTGCCATTTTGTGGTGGGGACAGGGTCTGGTTCAATTCCAGACATTGGGGACCCAGCACATGCCTGGTAGCAAGACAGCACTACTAAAAGGTGGCCTAAAGTGGGGCGTACGTGTAATGAGCAGCAGGTCCTATTACCTCCCCAGCACTAACCTTGAGACAGTGGGCAAACCATGCCCCTTCACTGAGCCTCAGTTTCCCCCTCTGTGAAATGGGGCCAACTCTGTGAAGGGGACAGAGGTTCTCAGGTTAAGGTGGAGTGATTTCTTTTTCTTTTCTTTGGTTTGTAATCTCACCTCTTTCTCTTACAGAAAATTTGAAAGACTGGTAAAGTGGACATCTGCAAACCTTCCTAGTCCCTACTTGTTAAATTGGACTCTTTCCTTTATCTTCTGTCTCTTTTTATTTATTTATTTATTTATTTTTTTAAAGATTTTATTTATTTATTCATTTATCCCCCCCTTGCTGCTTGTGCTCGCTGGGTCAGCCAACCACGCCGTGCGGGCGGGCCTGCCTTCACCAGGAGGCCCCGGGAACCGAACCCGGGGCCTCCCATATGGTAAACGGGAGCCTTACTGATTGAGCCACAGCCGCTTCCCTTCTGTCTCTTTTTAAAAACAGATAATACATAAGTTTTGCTGAGCTATTTGATAGGCAATCTCAGCAGACATCCTGACATTCCTCCTTCAGCTCACATCACCTTTGACAAGGACCGTCTCCTACATCACCCCAACACCATCATCACGTCGAAGAAAATGAGCAACGCCAGCTCCAGGACAGGGAGGGATGATCAAAGCCCCTTTGAAGCAGATGGGGACTTCGGAGGGTGGGCCCTGGGGCCCAGGGAGGGAGAGTGGCAGGTGCCTCCACTGCCTGTCTCAAGAGGGGTGAGCTGTGGGCCTGGGGGGGAGAGAGAGAGAGAGAGGGAGAGAGGGAGGGAGAGAGAAAGGGAGGGAGAGGGAGAGAG
>JAKSZT010053825.1:25471609-25547353 GCA_026826555.1 Tolypeutes matacus | reverse complement strand
GGGAGGGAGGGAGAGAGAAAGGGAGGGAGAGGGAGAGAGGGAGGGAGGGAGCCTCTGCAGAACAGGCCCTTTGCACAGTGCCCTGACATCTGTACAGCAGAAGTTGCTTAAGTACCAACTTCCAAATCATAAACCCAAGTTTTCTTTTTTTCCTTTTTACAGGTACTCCCCCCACCCCCATAACCTTACCTGCTAACCTCTTCTCTGATTTCTATCTCTGCACATTTTTTGTTTCTAGTCAACTTTTAAAAGTGATCTCCTACAGTTTTCGTCCTCTGTGCCCTCCCTATTTCACTGAGCATGACGTTTTCAGGGTTCTTCTGTGTTGGCGCATGTCTCAGAGCCTCATTTTTCCTTATGGCCGAGTAATATTCCCTGGTGGGCATGGACCACATCGTGTTTATCCACTCACCTGTTGATGCACACGGGTTGCTTCCACCTTTTGGCAATGGTGACTAGAGCTGCTATAAACACTGGTGTACAGGAATCCGCGTGTCACCTGTTTTCACTGTCTTTGGGCATATATACCTAGAAGCAGGATTGCCAGGTCAAATGGTAATTGCGCATTTAACTTTTTTTGGAGCCACCCTATCGCTTTCCACAGTGGTGGCACCATCTTACATTCCCACCAACGACTCAGTGCATTTAACAGTTCATCCGCATCCTCTCCAATACGTGTTGTTTTCCGTTTTTTAAATCATAGCCATCCTCGCGGGAATGAAGTGGTATCTCATGGTTTTAATTTGCATTTCCCTAACGGCTAATTACCTAGCATTAAAAAAAAAAAAAAAGGCAAGCCAGGATTCAATGAAAGTTCTGGCACTGCATCTGGCTGCTTTGTCTCTGACCCTAGAAGGGTCCAGGAGGGAAGACGGGTCATGAAGCACAGAGTTAGAAAGCCCAGAGGGCCGACACCTCCCAGCCCACCCCGCCGCCAGCGGGGGGCGCTCCCCAGGCCCCTGGGGGGTGGGGGGAGCCGCGAGTTCCCGGCCGAAGGCACCTAGTGGGGGTGGGGGCGGGGCGCGGGCGCAAGCCCCGCCCCCGCGCCGGCTGGCCCCGCCCCCAGCAACGGTCCCAGCGTCCTTCCCTAGAGACGGCGGCCGCCGGGCTCTGCAGCCACAGGCCGCTTGCGCCTTGGAGCCGGTAGGTTGGTGGGGCCGAGGGGTGGGGGGCGAGCGCGGGCGGACGGAGAGGAGGTCGTCTTCCTGGTCCTGGCTCCCTGTGCCCACCCCCGGGCGCTGGGGCAGCCTTGGCCCCTGGGAGAGGAGGGGACGCACTTTTCAACGACGTTGCAGAAGAACCTACCCAGCTGTGTTTTGGGGCGCCAGCCCCACGGCCCCTCCTGGAAGGCTCATGCAGGGAAGGCGCAGCTTCTGGTCAGCAGATCCCGACCACATCAGGCCTCCTTAGTCCTCAGCGTTCCCCTCTGTATATTGGGAGGGCACTGCAGCATCTATCAGAGTTTTCATTGCTTCCTTTACTCACCCCATTCATTCATTCATTCATTCACGAATCATTGGGCAAACACTTTCTAGGCACCTAGCGTGTGCCAAGTGCGTGCCAGTCCAGGGCCGGGTGCTGAGGTTCTAGAGAATGGTGCTGTGGGCAGACTCCTGCATTTGCAGCCCCCGTGCCCATGCCGACAGGGGAGACACATGTGCGCATATGGTCATATATATATATATATATATATATATGTAATGTACCATCTAAAGGAGACGTGCACTGGAGAGAGGAGCTCTGGACAGCTGCGGGAACAGTGGGGCTGGGGTGCCATGTCAGGTGAGTGCCTGTGGGACTTATCACCGCCACCCCGCTGTTAACAAGGGATGACAAGGCCAGAGCTCTCCCAAACTCCCCTAAAGCCACAGATCCTTTGTCAAATGGGACCTTCCCCAGGCCTCTGGTGTGTGAAGCAGACAGAGTAGGTTTGGTGTCTTAGAAGCCCGGCTGCTGCCCTCCCCCACCCCCTCCAGACACTCACCCTGCAGAACCTGAGGACTCCTCAGTACACAGTTTGAGGGCCAGTGTTGTGGTACTGGGAACATGCACCTTGGGGTCAGCCAGAGGTGGAGACCTCGATTTCCATTCTGGTTCTGCCAGTTCTTGGCTGTGTGTCCTTTGCAAGTTACTTCACTTCTCTGGGCTTTCATTTCCTTGTTTGTAGAAGGGTGATAACAGTAGTCTCTCCTGCAAGGATCACCTATCCCTGATCATCTATGTCTGTCCAGCCCAGTGCTTGGTGGGTGGTTGAGTCAGTATGAGGTTAATTGGTAGTAAATCCAACCTGAAGCCTCCCCTGGCTCAGGTCAGCAGGGCTCCCAGGTAATCTGATGGAAGAAAGGAGAACTTGGGTTCAAATTCCAACTGTGCCTCTGATTGGCTGTTTGACCTTGGGCAGGTTACTTAACATCTCTGAGCCCTGCCTCTGAGAAATGAGAATCTCAGTTCTGACCTTAGAGATTTAAATGAGACGATGGGTGAAAGACCCTAATAACATTCACCATTCCCAGCACTGTGCCTGCCAAGGCCACCTCTGTTGTGTTACTGGCTGGCTCCCTCACGCAAACGAGGGGGGTTGCCCAGAGGGACTCTTGTCTTTTTCCCTCCCACCAGCCATACTCCTCCCCGGGCAGAGGCTGCCATCACCCATGGGCCTGTGCCAGGAGGTCTGCACCCTCCCCTCACTCAGCCCCTCCCTCTGGGGGGGCTTGCTTCTCACATGCAGCACTGGGGAAGGCCCCCCTGTCTCCTGGGGGGGGAGCTCTCTCAGCACCATGTGTCTGCCCAGACAAGGAGGAGACCTAAGCCCTGACCACCCCCTCTTCTGCCATCCGTGGGTGCTGGGCTGGGGCTTGTTGGGGAGAGGTGGACCAGGCATCCCTGATCCATGGTGCCCCTGGGGGCTGAGGTGGGGGCTGCCAAGGGCCAAGTGACACCGGTGTCTTCTCTAGGAGCCCTGGCTGGGGCATCACGCTGAGAAGCAACATGGAGAAGCCTGACAAAGCAGACAGGATGGCAGGAAAGGCCCCTGGGGACCCCCTGTGCAACCCGGGAAATGCTTCTGAAGACGGAGAATGTAGCTTGGGGAGGACTTTGGCTGGCCTAGAGTGCACCCTGGGGCAGATTCTCCTGGGACCTTCTCCAAATCCTGACCCTCAGCCCCCATCTTTACCCATGCCCACGGCCCCACCCTTGATCTCAGACTTGGGGCAGCCCCGGAAATCACCCCTAACAGACACTGATAAGAAGTACCCAGTGATGAAGCAGCGTGGGTTCTACTCTGACATCCTCAGCCCTGGAACCTTGGATCAACTTGGGGTGAGTGTGGCAGCTGCCCCCTACCAGGCCTGAGAACTCCTTGTGGGTTCCATTTGTCCACCCATCCGCCCATCCATCTATTCATTTAGCCGTCTATCCATCTGTTCTCTGTCAGTGTGTCCATCTGTCCATCCATCTCTCCATCTGTCCATTCACCCATTCAGCGGCTTATTAGTGAGTGCCTGCTACAAGTCACGCCCTGGCTGAACATGGCACACAGCGAGGATGGGGCACTGGCTTTGATGGGGCAGCCCCTCCCCGCCCTGGCTGGGAAGGGCTCCTTGGATGAGATTTAAGAGATGGGAAGAGGGGGGTAGGGGAGTGTTCCAGGCAGGGGGAAATCAGGTGGCAAGGGGTTCTGACAGAGGGTGGGGCCCATGTGGAGGAGGAGTAAAGAGCGTAAGGGGAGAGTCCAGAGGCGAGGCTGGGGGTGTGCACGGAGCCCTGCGGGTCCTGAGCAGCCTTAGGAAGGTTTGGGACAGAGGAATAGGCCAAGGAGGGCAGCAGGCAGGGCGAGGAGCCAGGTAGCCGTTCCTCCAGGGGTGCCAGAGGGGCTCTCGGGAGGGGAGGCGCACCCAGAGACACCTCCTGGCCTTGCCTCACCCCGGGAGTGTCCTCAGAGTGAGGAGGGGGGCTGGGCTGTCCCAGGTGGCCACAGCCTCCCATCGCCTACTGTAGTCTCTGAGTGAGGAATTGTGGGAGGGGTTCTGCCCCAGCCTGTGCTCCTGGGGTGCTCCCTGGCGGGCCTCAGGGTCCCTCCCAGGTCCCGGCTGTCCCCGTGAGGCTCACACCCACTCAGGGCTTGGGTTTGTTTTCAGAACGTGTGCTGTGGCCCCCACATGCACCAGGACCTACTGCGGCAGGCCGACCTCGACAAGTTCACCCCGAAAGGTCAGTGCCCAGGAGGTCCTCGCGGGGGTCTAGAAGCAGGGGCTCTGGTCTCAGGGAGGTGATCTCTTCTCAGCCAAGGGTCCTGGTTTCCTCAACTGTAACGTGGAGATAAGAAATACGGTGCTTCGCCCAGGCCCAGTTCCCAGTGAGTGCTGGGCGGGCCGCAGTTGCTTTGTCCTTCCTCTAGCAGAGCTGTGACAATGCACTGTGGTGGGCTGGGGCCTCTGAGGGCCATGTTCTCTCTGCCCAGCTGGGCATGGTAGGGGCATTTGTGTGTGTGTGTTTCCTGGGGGAGGCTAGGACTGTGTCTCCCACTAGGGCCCCAGCACCTAGAATGGGGCCTGGCCCAGGTGCGTGCTCAGCAGGTGTTTGCTGCAGGAGGGAAGGGAGCAATCCCCTCACGCTTGCAGTGAGCTTGGGGCACAGCTGGGGTGGAAAGGACGGTGACAGCTCTGCAGGGTGTGGGGCAGTCCCCAGGGGCAGAGCGGCAGTGAGCAGCGGAGGGCCCTGGGTGGAGGTGAGGAACTGGGGGGGCTCCCATTTGGCCATGTTCACCCCTCCCCTCCTCTGGCAGACAGGACACCCCCTTCAGTCAGGTCTCGATGCCCGTGGTCCCAGAGGCCTGTCCTTCCTCTCTACCTTCAGGAAAGACTTGGCTCCTTGCTGGCACTGCCAAGCTCTGTCCTCTCAGGGTCCAAGGGCCCTGTTGGGGACGGGAATGTCACATTTGTGCCATTAGCTGAGGATGGAGTCTGCTGTTTGCAATGGTCTCACAAGTATCTGTGACCCAGAAAATCGTTAAAACCCTCCGTCCATGGTGGAGGGCCAGGGAGGGGCAGCAGCTCTGCCTCCCCACCCACAGGGGAAGAGCAGCCCCCAAACACCTGGGGTGCCAGGCAGCGTTCTTGGCCACCAGCAACCCAAGTCCCTCCTGCTGCCTTAAGGATAAGCCGAGGGCTTGAGAAGCCAACCAGGGCATGCGCCTGCGGCCGGGGATGGAGGTCCAGGCTCGGCTCTCCTCGCCCTGGCTGCTTGCTGGCCCCTCGAGCTCAGGGCTGGGCCCTGGGAGCCTGTGGTGCTGGGGGGCTCAGGAGACGAGGGGTCGGAATAGCGCCAGCTTGGCTGGGCCTTTCCGGTGCTGTGGAGTTCCCTGAGCGCCTGGCCTTGTGGTGACAGGGCAGACCTCAGCAGAAGGTGGGTGGCCTCTAGAGCCTCGAGCCTCTGGAGGGACCCCCAGGGGGGCCATCCTGCCGTGGGACAACCTCCTGCCCCCAAGGGATGGTGAGGCCCAAGGAGAGGTTCCCCAGGGCCTCCCAGGCCCCTTGGGACTCTCTGAATCTTCCTTCCACTCGAGAGGTAGATGGAGCCATTTCTGGGCCAGCTGGAACCCGAGGGAAAGAGGGCTCCTCCTAGAGCATATTTCTGCACCCCTTTCCCTACGTCTATGGGTCTGGGACCAGCTGGTCCTGGTTTGTCTAGGACTTGCTGGTTTTAGCACTAAATGTCCCATGTCCCGGGAAACCCCTCGGGTGGTCCCAGGAAAACTGGGATGGCTGGTCACCCTATCTGTGGGTCCCTCTCCGCCAACTCCTCTCCCCCAGATCCGGAAATGGAAACCTGCCTGTGGCCTTGGCTATGTAGGGGTGGCCGTTCTGTGACTGGAGGGGCCCATGGGGCTACACATGCCTGGAAACGGCCCTGGGGAGTGGGGAGTGCGCGGTGTTGAGCCTCTGATACACTGGGGGCCTCTGGGGCAGGGGAGTCAGGAAGCCATCGCAGAAGTGCAGGGAGCTACCACGTGGCCTTCCTGTGCAGCTGTAACCCTCACTAGTGGTTGGATTAAGCACCTGGCTTGAGCAGTGGCCACTGCTCCTGGGGTCCTGGGTGGCATGGAGGGGAATGGTCAAGCATTTTGGCTGTGGACAGGGAGAGCAGGACCAACACAGACTTTCCGGAAGCCCTCGCCCCACAGGCTCGCAGCCTCTCGGGCACCTGGTGCCCCACAGGTGAGGCTCCGAGCTCCCCATGTCCCAGAGCGTGCACGCTTGGTACCTGCTTGGTGTTGCATCTTATACGGGAGTGGGGGGCCCAGGCCTGGTCCCTGCAGCCCCTGCCCCTGCCTCCGCCTGCAGTCACAACCTTTGTGGTTCCTGAGGACTTTCAGCAGCTCGTGGAGCAGCAGCGCATCGGGGCCACCACCCAGCTGCTCGCCCAGACCGACTTCCCCCTGCAGGCCTACGAGCCCAAGGTGCAGGTGCCCTTCCAGGTGCTGCCGGGCCAGTGCCCCCGCAAGATTGAGATAGAGAGGTACCTGCTGGGCGCTCGGCGGGTGGGCCGCGGGGAGGGCCTGGCCTCCCGGAGGCAGCCTCCGTCCAACTCAGGGGCTGATGGCCTGTAGGCAATAGGTGACAGCCCCCACGGCAGAGGCAAATGGGTCTGTGCCCATGTGCTTAAATGAAGTCTTCCAGCCCTTTGGTACCTTAACAGGAACAAATCACCTTCCTCCCCGTGGAATAGGGGAGGGTGGCTTTTAGGTCAATGCAGTGGGATTGCCGGGGCAGGACGGACAGGCAGCTGGGAGCTTGGACACCGGCCCCAGCCACTGCACAGCTTTCCTATGAGTCCCAGAGGGAGGAGGGCCCCAGAGGGGTCTGGGCCACACCCTGGGCGGCGCGACCCTGTGGACGTTTGCTGCCCCCCGCGGAGCCACCTTGCACGCTCCGAGTAGTCACCAGGGCCCCTCCCCGCCCATGACCAGGAGGAAGCGGCAGTACCTGAGCCTGGACATTGAGCAGCTGCTCAGCAGTAAGGGCATCGACTCCAACAAGCTCATGCCCAGGCACCCAGACCCCCAGAACCCCCAGACCATTGAGCAGGGCCACGATCCCCTCTTCCCCATCTACCTCCCGCTGAAGGTGAGCCTGGCTTCCACGGGTGGCCGATGGGCAGGGGTGGGGGTGCAGGATCCCGGCCGAGGCTCGGGGATCCGACCCAAAAAGGGATCCCACGGGTCTCAAGTGCTCCCTCGTCAGACGCCCGAGTAACAGGACCCAGCCGGGTGTGTTGAGTGTTCCAGGGCCCGGATGTGATTGGCTGCTTCTCTCTTGGGAGCTGGGAGCCTGCCTAGCTGACCTCTGCCCTTGGCCCACCCCAGAGCCCCCAGAAGCGGCCTACTTGGACTGTGGTAGTGTGGACAGGCTTCCCTGACCAGAGCCTGCCTGGGGGGTGGGGAGTTGCTTCCGGGCTGGCTGAGATGGGAGACCAGGGATGGAGGGCACGCGTGCAGCCCCCGTGTGGGTACAGGTGGGGAGTGGGAGCAGAGCCTGGCTCTTGCTTTCTTCCACCCATCTCCTGGCTCCATGGCCCTGAGCGTCTCTTGCTGGGTTGTCCCTGTGGGAGGCAAAGCGGAATCCAGGCACACGGCGCCCCATGCAGGGCTGCCTCCTGGCACCGGGAATCTCCCTCATTTCTGAGGCGGGGTGGGGTGCTCAGGAACATTCGGGGGCCGCCTCTTCTTTCAGACCTGCATGGGACAAGCCTCAGCAGTGGGAGAGAGCCCACAACCTGCTCTCTGCTTTGGGGTGGTTTGACAGGACAGGCCACTGGTCCCCAGCCCACCTGGGCAGCCCCCGGGGCCCCAGGAGTGTGAGCTGCTCCCGCCCAGCAGCTGCTGGCTCTCCTCCAGGTGTTCGACAATGAGGAGTTTGACTGCCGGACTCCCCACGAGTGGCTCAGCATGGGCGTGGAGCCCGGGTCTCTGGACAGGAAACCTGTCCCCGGAAAAGCCCTCCTGCCTACTGATGACTTCCTGGGGCACGGTGAGCACCGTGGAGCGGGGCAGGCTCCTGGGTCCACGCCATCCCGATGGGGCCCGGCAGCCATGGAAGACCAAGGATGTGGACACAACCTCCCCCTGCAAGGCCTTCCGGCCCGGATACAGGCCGAGGGGCTGGCCACGGAGGCAGGAAATGCAGGGACCGGGTGGCGTTGGCGGGAGGGAGGAGGAAGGGACGGCTGGATCGTGTCTAATGTTTTAACAAATCTTTGATTGATTTGTAGTAAAAACTATACAGGCTTGTTGCAAACATTCAAACAATGCAGGAGTATATAAGGGGCCCAAGTCCAGCTCCTCCTCCCCACCACCCAGAGGTCCCCATTGCTCCTCCAGCGGCAGCTGTGGCCTCTGGGCTTTTCCCTCTGCATGGACACACACACACACTCACTGCCACACACTCACACACCCATACACCTGCTGCCAGCCATTCACAAATTGCCTCGCACACACATAGGTGCATTGATACCAGCCAGCTTTGCCACGTCTCGGCTCTGTCTGTCTGCACAGAGTCCCCCTTGCCCCTCCTTTGGCCTCAGGCCTGCCTGGTGACCGTGGATGCTCTCTCCAGTTCCCTGCTGTGGGGAACGGTGCCGGGGTGAGCACCCATGGCTCCATCCTGGCCGCGGGAAGGGCCCTATGCAAGCTCGGTGGACGGAGGTGGCCGCTCCCCTGCGCAGGGCTGAGGGCCGCTCTGCTCCCTGGCCGGTGGGTGGGCGCCATGCTGCGGAGGCGGGAGGGCCCGCTGGGCCAGCCCCCAGGTGGGAGCCAGGATTGTGGCTGCCGTGGCTGGTTTTAAGACCGCTCAGCCTCCAGGGGGCCCGCAGGGAGTCCACTGAGCAGGCTGTAAATTTATGTTTCACTTAAAGCGTGTTAATGCTGGAATCAATTTCTCTGAACTAGACAAGAAGCCTAGAATATTCCCTTTACTTTGGACCTAATTGCAGAAATAATTTACCTCAATTGTTCCCAGATCTCCGATTCCTAGTGATAAAAGCAGAAGGCTTGGGGCTGTACTAACCTTAAGTGCATCGAGTACCAGCCTCTCCCCTGTGCCTTCACACGGGCCCTGGCCGGGGGCTGTGGGCCTTGGCGGGGCTAGGGGCTGGCGGGGAGCATTGCTGCCAGTGCCTCTTGTCCGCTGGGGGCATCTTTTCCTCTCAGTTGAGCAGAGACAAGGTTAGCCTTTGTAAAAGGGAAATTTAGTAGGAAGGGAAAGAAAAAGCGAGAGAACCGAAGCGGGTGAGGTTATGCACTGTCTCCCAATCTTCTATCCCATGTCAGGATGGAGGTTGGCAGGTGGGGAGCATTTCCTTGGAATTCCAGCCCTCCTTCCTTCCTGAAGCCAGGCTGAATATGTGCTGAATTTGCTTTAAAGCCTCCCCTGGGCACTGTGCTGTGTGCCCCTTCCTTCCACAAAAGTTTATTGAGGGAGCGGATGTGGCTCAAGTGGTTGAGCGCCTGCTTACCACATGGGAGGTCCCGGGTTTGGTCCCCGGTGCCTCCAAACAACAGGCAACAAACAAACAAATGTAAAAACCAACTCCAGAGCCGATGTACTCGGTGGTTAAGCACTGGCTTCCCACATACAAAGTCCTGGGTTCAAGCCCCGGCCCCGGGACCTCAAAAAAAATTTATTGAGCACTTACTACATACTAGATTCTGTTCTAGGCACATGGAACACAGCTATGACCAAGAAGGACCAAGACCCTCCTGCCTTTAGAGACAGCTGAGACTAGTGTGAGGAGGCTGACACTAGAATATGATGACTACAAAACATAATTCTAAACAGTGACAGGTCATAAGAGGGACACAAACAGGGTCAGAGAGTGCCTGGGGCAGGGTGGCGAGGGCTGCTTCTCCAAGGAGAAGGCAGTGG
Organism: Tolypeutes matacus; assembly: GCA_026826555.1. Lineage (NCBI taxonomy): Eukaryota > Metazoa > Chordata > Mammalia > Cingulata > Chlamyphoridae > Tolypeutes > Tolypeutes matacus. The sequence continues at coordinate 25,537,430 of JAKSZT010053825.1, read as the reverse complement.
AGCAGGGAAGAAACAAGCAATGAAGTGACTTAAGGGAAGAGTGTTCCAGACAGAGGGCTCAGCCAGTGCAAAGGCCCTGGGGCAGGAGCAAGCTCTCATGTCACAGGAGTAGCCATGTGTCCATTGAGGCTGGAGAGAAAAGGGTGGGGGGGGGGCATGGCAGGGGTGATCTGGAGATGTAGGCAAAGGCTTTCAGCCCAAGGAGTAAGCAGGAGGCTCATTCTGGCCGAACAGGTCCTGGGGTCCGCTTTGAGCCCTTTGCAGGGCAGTGGCCTTCTACTGCCTCGCCCTGTCTTGCTAAGAGGGGCCCCAGGGCTCATTTGCCACCCACAGCCCACAGGGAGGACTTCACCCCAGCCTTGGTCACCAGCTCTGCCACATGGCCTGGATCTCCGACAGGTCTCCCATTTGCTTGGGACTCTCATGCTTCCCGTTCCGGCCCTGTTGGTCTGTGTCTCTCTCTGCCCCGGTGGGGGTCACGCAGAGCACAAGCGCAGAGAGGCCTGGTCCTTGTGGCCACCGTCCTCCTGTGGCCAGGGGGCTCATTGGAGGCCAGCTCAACCTGACTCGGGGCCACCACGGTCGGAGCCCATCCCCAGCGCCGCTGCCTGATCCCAGAGGCCCCCGCTCCGTGGCAGGAGCCCTGGTGGAGTTTTCCTCCCGTTTCAGAGGACCCCAAGAGTCAGAAGGTGACATACCAGTGGTGCAGTGTCGGTGTCCTGGACTACGACGAGGAGAGGAAGCTGTACCTGGTGCACAAGACAGACGAGAACGGCTTGGTGCGGGACGAGATGGGGAGGCCCATCCTAAACGGAGGCGTCACTGCCAAAGGTGCTGGCTCTCCCCACCCTAGGCAGACCCCCACCCGGGGCACAGGGCTGAATTCCCCCTTGCCTTGCCACCCTGCTCCCCTCGGAGAACCGCAGCTCTTTATAGTTTACAAAGCACTTTCACATCCATCCGTGACAGCCTGTGAGGTGGGCAGGGCAGGGAGTGTCGTCCGACCCATTTCACAGAGGCAGCAGGTGGCTCAGGCCACCGGGCCTCAGCGGCACAGCCGAGCCGGCGCGGAACCCAGCGTTTCCCCGCGTGATGCAGCCCGGGGGCCCTGACTGTGTCTCCCCTTCTCCCCCCTGCGGCCCCCAGGAAGGCCCCCGCTCCTGGGCTGCCAGTACTGGGTGCCGCGGATCCAGCTGCTCTTCTGCGCCGAGGACCCCTGCGTGTTTGCACAGCGCGTGGTCCAGGCCGACGCCCTGCGCAAGAACACGGAGGCGCTGCTGCTGTACAACCTGTACGTGGACTGCATGCCGTGCGACGGCCAGCGGCTCATCAGCGAGCAGAGCCTGAGCCAGATCAAGCAGTGGGCCGTGAGCACGCCGCGGATGCGCAAAGGGGCCCCGTGAGTCCCCGGCAGACCCTTCCCTGGGCCAGGCATCACCTCCTCCTGGGAGCCTCCCGTCATTGCCAGGGGCTGTGCTCATCTGTTTGGGGCTTTTTGCCTACTGAACTGTGGAATTCCTGGGACCCTGAGCAATTTCTTGTTCGTTTCCAGATCCCTCTTTATCAGCATGGATTCATGAATTCTTACGTTGTTCAAAGGGTTATAATCTGTTACTATCATTTTTTATTTTGATGCTTAAGTTGTCCCTGGTTTACCTGTGGGATCCTCTTTAGGCTGATTCCCGTGTCCTTTTGACAAGTTCCCGTCATTCTTTGAGCCTGTCCTTTCTGGCACAGCAAGACGTTCCAGGCTCATGTTGTACTTTCCCAGACTCAGCCCAGGGGTCAGCTGCTTCTTCAAGGAGCCCTGGTTCCTTGTGGCAGAAATGGTAGTTAGAAACCAAGATCTTGGCTTTAGATATGCTCATTGCTATTGGGAAGCCATTGCTTCTGGGTCTTATAGCAGACGGTTCTGGGAAATAGATGTATATACTTTCCCATTATTATATTACATTACATTATGTATAACCTCACACAACTGTTTTTCTTTTTTTAAAGATTTATTTTCTTTATTTATTTGTCTCCACCCCCTTGTTGTTTGCACTTGCTGTGTCTGTTCATCTTCCTTGTTTTTCTAGGAGGCACCAGGGACCAAACCCGGGACCTCCGATGTGGGAGGGAGGCACTTAATTGCTTGAGCTACTTCTGCTCCCTGCTTTGTTGTGTCTCATCGTTTTCCTTCTTGTGTCTCTTGCTGCATCATCTTATTGTGGCAGCTCACCATGCCTACCTGTCATGTCAGCTCCCTGTCTTGCTCGTCTTCTTTAGGAGGCACTGAGAACCGAACCCGGGACATCCCATGAGGTAGGCGGGAGCTCAATTGCTTGAGCCACATCCGCTTCCCTCTCTGTCTGTTTTTGTATCTATTGATCTATCTGTTAATAACAATGAGCTCACACTGACACCTTCAAATTAACTTCAGCACCACAGGGCTCACTTTTATATGTTTGTTATTCTCTTCTCCATTAATGATAGTATATTTGCTTCTTTGCTCAGTTCTAGAATACACAGAAAGTAGTTCCCAAATCGCTAACCCCTACCTTTTAGAAGAAAAATCCTACTAAATAGAGTATAATATTTGTTTAGTGTTTTTTCTCTCTTTAGCCTGAGACATATAGTCTGAAATACTATGTTCAAAAGTTAGTTGGTTTAAACACACACACACACACACACATATTACTCAAAAAGGTATACTCAGAGATGTCACTCCCTACTCCCATTCCTTTTATCCTATCCTCATTCCCTATTCTTTCCACCCTGTTCCATCTTGTGCCTCAGAGATAACCAATATCACTAGTTTCTGGTTTATCCTTTCTGTATTTATTTTTGCACAAATGAGCAGATGCATGCATCTTTCCTTATTCCTCTTTCTTACGTGAAGGGAAGCACACTATAGATATTCTTTTGCACTTAACAATACCAGTGCATCGAAACATCCTTCATTCTTTTTTTACATCTACATAGCAATCCACTATGAATGTGCCATAATTTCTTCATTTTCAAATATATGGACAGTTAGATCATTTCTAATATTTTGCAATTACAAGTAATGTTGCAATGAATAACCTTATGCATTTGTACGTTCATATCGATGGAGGTGTGGCTTTTGGGTAAATTCTTAAAGGTGGAGCTGCTAGGTCTCTAAGAGCACATACAGTTTTGTTAGGTATTGCCAGTTCCCCTCCATGAGGGTTGTATCACTTTGCATGTCCACCAGCAGCGCGTGAGTGCCTGCTTCCCCATGGCCTGGCCGACAGAGTGCCAGTCTAGAAGGTAAGAATTATATCTCAGTGTAGCTTTAATTTTTATCTTACTATGAATGAGGTTGAACCTCTTTTCATATGTTTAAGGTCAAATTTTAATATCTTTTTGTAATTTGTCTGCTCATGTCTTTTGCCTGTGTTTTTCTCTCAGGTGTTTGGGGTTTCCTCTCTAATTTTTAAGGGTTCTTTATGTATTAGAGATATTAGCTCTTTATCTGTGTTATATGTTGTGATTATTCTCTCCTGGCTTGTCAGTTGTATTTTGACTTTGTTTATGGTGAGTTTTGCCACACATTTAAAAACATTTTTATAGACAATTTTATTAATCTTTTATTGCATCTGGATTTTGAAACCTAAAAAGTCTTTCCTTATCCCAAGGTTTTCTTCTTGTACTTGTAGGGTTTCATCATTTTGCATTTATATTCCCAACCCATTCTTAAGTACGGTGTGTGGTAGGTGTGTCTCTAATTTCACGGTTTTCCAAGAGGCTAACCAGTCATCTCAACTGAATTTTTTAAAACCTCCATCTCTGGCCCAGGGATTTGAGATGCTACCTTTATCACAGGGTAAATTTGCATATGCTTGTCTAATCATACACCTGTACCACACTGTGTTAATGATAGAGGTTTTATAGCATGTTTGAATGTCTGTGAAGCTTTTCTCTTTCAGTGTTTTCCTGGTTATTCTTTTTTTTTTTTTTTCCCAGGAGGTACCAGGGATTGAACCCAGGACCCCATACACGCAAAGCAGGTGTTCAACCACTGAGCTACACCTACTCTGTTCTTGGCTATTCTTGCATGTTCATTTTTCTGTATGAACTCTGGTCTACCTCTATTTTTAAACCTTGGAATTTTTTAAATTGGGGTTGCAATTTATTTTTTAATTACTTTTAGAGCCAACACCTTTTGGTTGTTGAGTTGGCCTACCCAAGAACAAGGGATGCTTGTCCATTTGCTCAGGTCTTCTTTTCTGTCTTTCAGGGGTGCTTTTAAAGTTTGGCTTATGCGTGTTTTGTTTATTTCCTATTAAGTATCTTATCTCCTTTGTTGCTATTATGTATAAATGGGTTCTTCTCTGCTACTATGCCTATTGATTTCTGTATGTTACTTTCTGTATGTTAATGTCACGTAACTGAATTCTTTTAATGTTTGAGTTTGTTTTATCATTGATTCTCTAGAGTTTCCTAAGTGTACATTATCTGTAAATAGACATAGTTGTGCTTATTCTTTTCCAATTTTTAATCCTCTAATTACTTTCTCTTGTCTAGTTGCGTTTGCTAATAGCTCCAGTTTAATAGTGGATGTTAGTGGAGATGGTGGGCATCTTTGCCTTGTTCCCAATCTTAGTGGAAATGCCTTTAGTGTTTCCCTCTTAAACAAATGCTGGCTTTAGGACTTTATTTATTGATAAAATATCCATCCACTTCTATTTTCTTAAGTGTTTTTGTTACAGGCTTTTTTAAGTACTTGTGGAGATAATCATACGATTTGTCTCTTTGGTTTTGTTAACATGGTTTATTAATTGATTTTCTAATATTGAAACAACCTTGTATTCCTTTAATAAATCCCTTTTGACACCATGGTGTATCATTTTCTTAATGTTCTCTTGTATTATATTTGTTAATGTATGGTTTATAACTTCTGCATTGATAGAAGTGATGTTTATCTGTGAATTTTTTTGGTATTGTCTTTATCAGATTTAGTTATCAAAGTTATACTTGCTTCATAAAATGAATTTTGAAGGTTTCCTTCATTTTCAACAGTCTGGAACAATTTCTTTTCTATTGGGGCTATATTATTTTCCCCTGTGAAACCATCTAGGCATGGTGCTTTTTGAGGGATAGTTCCTCTGTAACTTTCTCTATTACTCTACAAAAATTGGTCTGTTCATGCTTTCAGTCTCTAATGGGGTCTTTGGTATCCGTTGCTTCTCTAGAAAAATTTCCACCTAAGGCCTTAAAATATATTTGCATAGATCTGTAAAATAGTCTCTTGAGATTTTTTGCATTTTGTTCTGTTTAATTATCATATTTTATTTTGTAGAGTTCTGCTTTCTTCCTTTTTTACTTTATTAAGTTAGTGGTTTTCCTAGTGTGTTAATGGAAAAAATAGGGTATCGATTTCAACTGCTCTTCTATTCTCTACCACTTTAATTTCTACTTTTATCTTTATTATTTTCCTTCTTTGTGCTTTCTTTTTGTAATTTTTAAGTTTTGTGGGTACGTGTGTGTGTGTGTGCTGGGAATTTAATTCACTTATTTTCATTCTTACTGATAAATGTGTTTAAGGCTGTGAACTTACTTCTGATCACTGCTTTATTTATTTATTTTTTTTATTTTATTTTACCTGGAGGTCCCCGGGATCGAACCCAGGTCCCTCCATATGGTAGACGGACGCCCAACCATTTGAGCCACATCCGCCCCCATGATCACTGCTTTAAAAGTAGTTGGTAGATTCCAATATTTAGTGTTTCTTTATTTTTTTATTCCATAAACTCTGTTTATATTTCCCCTTTCATTTAAGTGGTGGTTAATATGTGGTTTTAAAATTTTATATGTGGAAGGATGGGCCTTTAAAATTTTTTTTACTTTGTTAATAATTTCTAGTTTTAGTGCATTGAGATAAGAGAATGTTGCTTATAGTATTTCTACTATATGGAACTTGCTGATATTTTCTTAGTGACCTAATATATAATCAATTTCTGTAAATGTTCCATTTGTGCTTGAGGAGAAGGTGTATTTCTTATATTATTAGGATACAAAAGTTATATATATTAACATATATTCCATAAAACTACCTTATTGATGATGTTTATATCTTCTATATCCTCATTTATTTTTGTCCACTGAGGGTAGTGTGTTATATCATCATTGTGAATTGCAGTTTTTAGCATTAAAAAGTGTCCAGGGGCAGGTTTAATGTTTTTTTTTTTTTTTTTTTACCGCATTTCTACTTTGTTTTAGATCAGAATCACAAGCTGGCTTTCTTACTGGTTCCAGTTGCCCAAGATACCTTTCCCCAATCCCTCCATTTTTAGCTTTCCTGAATTAGTTTTAGGTAGGGCTCTTGTTTTCAGCATATAGTTGGGTTTTACTTTGTGAGTCACATTAAAAGAATTAAAAGATACCCATTTATTGATATTGCTGAGATGTTTGCTCTCCAGTCTGTCATATTATTTTATGTTATAATTATGTATATTATGATTCAATCCCATGTTTCTGTACATGATGTATTTTCTTTTATTGTTAAATTTTCTTTTGGTATTTAAGAAGGTCTGTGCCTTTATTTTAGTGGTTTCTTTTGTACTTATATCTTCTATAGTGCCCTTCATCCCTTGCTTTCCTATTTAATTCTTTAATATCAGATTTGTCAGGTCTTTGGCTAAATATAAAACCCTTGGTTCACACTTTCTCTCCCTGAGTTCTTCGAAAATGCTGCTCTATTGTTGCTTTGCTTTGTATTTGCCTTTCACAGCCTGATGTAGTCTAATTCCTCTTCCCTTGTAAATGGTTTGATTTTTTTGCATGGGGCTTTGAGGATTAAAAAAAAAAATCTTCCAAGTTTACTTTGCTTGGGTATGTCTCAAAGTTTGTCCTTCTCGGTCAGTTTTTGCAAGTACCTTAGGTGCCTTTTCAATACGTAAATTCAGATTAAAAAAAAAATGTCTGTAATTTCTCTTGAATTATTGCTGTAAGTACTGGTTTTGTTCCATCGTTTGGTTCTTCTTCACTAAGGATTCCGATGATACCTGTATCTTTGACTCTCTTCAATTCGACCACTTTGTCTCTAACCCTTTTTAGTTCTTTCTTTTTCTCATTTCCACTCTCTTGGTTGTATTCCTGCCTTCCCTCAATGCCCCTTCCTACATTTTCCTTTAGCTCTATTCTGCCTTGAGCAACTTGTAGCTTAGCCTTCGTTCCTGATCCAATTTTGCCTCTTTATTCCATTTCTTCCCTGCGGTCAATTAATTCTGCTTTCTTTTCTTGTTTTTTTCTCCATTTCTACTTTTCATTTTTGAATTTCTGATCGAAGGTGGTTTTCGTAGGTCCAAATACTCATTGGAGGCTATTTAGTACAGTTTGAAGTGTTGCGTTACAGTTTTCTTCTGCTTTGTCCTTGTTTCTCTTGGGGAGGTGGCTGGGGATTTCCATCAGTCAAGGCGCTCTCTCTTCCCTTGCCCCTTACGGTAGCTTTGTAGGTGTCGTCTGCTTTCACCGCCTCCTTTCCTGGACTTGGCCTGGTCTACAGGATTCCTAGGTCACGGGTGCCCCCTTCTGTCTGTGTAGCAAACTAGGTTTTTTGTTGTTTATTTAATGGATGGCTTTTTTGTGTGTGGGGAGGGAGGGATTTTGTGTCCTTGCGTTTTTTGGTTCCCTCTCACCTTGCAGCACCTTAAATTTTCCCTGTTGCTTCCTTTCCCTTCACCCTCAAATCTCCACAGGGATCCTCTTTGGTTTTCCCTTCTCCCTCGTAAGCAGTGCCTTTCGAGGAACGCTGCCTTGAATTCCATGCTCTGTGAAGCCCCTTCCTCGATTAACAGGGCGGTCTCTTTCTGCTCGGCTTTTAGAGCAATCCTAGGGCCCCCCTACACCCCCCTCCTGTGCACAGATTGCTCCCACTGCCCTTGCTCTCCGGGAAGGCTGGGAACGTGAGCGCCAGCTTCCAGAAGGCTGGCGTGTACGTTTCTAGTTACGGATGACTTGAACTTTGGGCATTCTCTCTTTTTTTTTTTAATTTACCAGGAGGTCCCAGGGCTCGAACCCAGGTCCCTCCATATGGGAGATGGATGCCCAACCAGTTGAGCCACATCCGCCTCCCTTGGGCATTCTCTTTATTCTAGTTGTGCTAAGGGTGTGGGCTTTGGTAGTGACATTTGCTCTTCTCGTTTTGCTTTATTAAATTTATTTTTGGAGGCGATACTGGGAGATTTGAATGAGTGTAGCCACCATTTCCTTGGCTGCCCAGAACTCCATCCCTTGAGTTTTGTATCCTGCAGGATGTTTTTGGCTGCAAGTGACAAAGATGCTGGGCTCAGATGGGTTTGGATAGCTGGGAGATGCATCCTTTTCCCTGTAGCAAGAAATCGATGCAGATGGGCCCCGGCTTGGTGGGTCAGGGCCCTGCCTCCAGAGTGTGCTGGCTTTGTCTTCAGGCCAGGTGGCCGCGCAGGAGCTCGGCAAGGCCCAGAGTCCTTTAGGTCCCATCTTAGATAGCGTTCCCTAGAAGAGCAGGATGTAATCAGATGTGAGTTTTGTGGAAGTGAGCGGGGGGGGGGGGGTGATGCTGAGAAGGGGACACAGAGAGGGCAGGGCTCAGGCGCTGATGCTGAGGGCTACGGTGGCCGCGGTTAGTGGCTCGCGGGCAGGGTGGGCCCGTTGATGGAGAGCCCCGCCCTCAGCGCAGGCGGGCAGGGTGCGTGGGGCCCCCCTGACTCCCCGTTCCCCATCCCGTCTGCGGCAGGGTGCTGGAGCACCTCAGCAGTCTCACCAGAGAAGTGAGCCTGGACTACGAGCGCAGCATGAACAAGATCAACTTTGACCAGATAGTGTCCTCCAAGCCCGACACGTTCTCCTACGTGACCCTGCCCGAGAAGGAGGAGGAGAAAGTGCCCGAGCGAGGTGAGGCTCAGCCGGAGCCGCTGTCCGCAGCACCCTCGCTTCTTTTCCCAGCCGTCTGGAGAGCTTGAGGGGAAGGGGCTTCGAAAAAAATGTTGATTTTGAGTAGGGGGAAGGAGGAAGGTAAATGTGTGCCAGGAAAAGTTCAATTGCGTAGTAGGTAATAAGGGCTCCCCATGACCTGACCTTGGGCACGGGCCGCCCTTTCTCCCTCCACTGGCCAAGGCAGGCCCGGGGTCTCCGCAGCCCCGTCAGATGTGACGCGGATCCATCTCCGCACAGAGCGCGGGGCCCTGTGGCCCCCTCCTTGGTCTTGGCTCACCTCCCCTGGTGTCCTCAGGCCTCCAGGCAGGCCCCAGCTGGGGCCTCGGGTTGTGTGTGGAGTGGGCAGGGGGTGCAGCAGAGAGGCAGGGTGGGCCTCGGCTGGGGTCATCCACTCAGTGCGGCGGAACAGACTAAACTAGGCTGGGGAGGAAAAGAGGGCTTATTTGTCGGTGGGAGACAGGAGACGTACAAATCAGCCTCCCTGAGCTGCAGAAATTCTGGTATTTCATTCCACTGGGGTGCTAATGGATCATGGGGGTGGAGCTGGACACAGGGTCCTTCATTACTAAACATAAAGGGGCGGAACTTGGCGGGGTGGGAACTAAACCAGGGTGAGTTACAAAGTTGCAGACATTATCACACATCAAGGTTCTGGGTTAGGAAAGTGCAGAGGGCAGTCACAGGGTCCTCCGCGTGGCTACCAGACAGGAGGGTGGGCTGGTTACACACGAGGGAGGGGCCAAGTGTTGTGTGACCATAAACGGGAGAGACCTGTTTAGAACGACCATCAGAATAGCGGGTCCAGGCTAAATCCAGCCAGTTTCAGTGATTTCAGATGTTAACCTTTTGCTATTTTTTATAATATAAAGGCAGCTATATAATTCTTAACCCTCAGTTACAAAGGTTCAGTTCAGTGCCTCAACATTGAAGCTATACTGGGTTTTTCTAGTACCACCGTGGATGGGGAGAGGTCCATGGCTCTCACCCACTTCTCAAAGGGGTCTGTGACCCAGAGGGGGCCAGAGGGAATTCCTTTACCCAGTCCCAGTGTGGGCACCTCACTGCGGGGCCTGGGGCTGCTCGGGGAGGCCAAGAGGGATTCTGGGGACCAGGCAGCTCTTCCCTCCCTGAGCCCCGTGTAGATCTGCCCTGGCCCCTGGTGTGCAGGTCCCGGGCTGAGCCGACACCGGCCCTTGGCCTTCATCCCTGCAGGGCTGGTGGCAGTCCCCGAGTACCCCTTCCGGGAGCAGAAGGAGGACTTCACCTTCGTGTCCCTGCTCACGCGGCCGGAGGTCATCACGGCCCTGAGCAAGGTGCGGGCCGAGTGCAACAAGGTGACTGCCATGGCCCTGTTCCACTCGACGCTCTCCAAGTACAGCCGCCTGGAGGAGTTTGAGCAGATCCAGTCGCAGACCTTCTCCCAGGTGCGGGCTCGCAGCCAGGGCGCAGAGGGGCGGGAGCCTGCGTGGCTTATCATTGGGCCATGGCCTTTTCCCGGACCCTGCTGGAGCTGGGCTGGGGGCTGAGGGCGTGGCTCATCTTGGAGAGAAGACGGAACCAGGTGGGCCCCCTTTCCAGCCACCCTCTGGCCCAACCCTGGGTGCCCCTGAAGGGACTGGGGTGGAGGGAAGTAGAGTGCAGCGGGTGGGGCGACAGCAGGCCTTGGAGAAGAGCTCCCTGGCTCTGTCTCCTCCTGCGTCTCCCCTGCCAGCAGCGCGGGGGCCCCCGCAGCCACCCGAGGGGGTCGGGGGGCAGGGCCGGGCAGTAAGCGCTCAGCTGCGTGCGAGGCTGCCCACGCACCCTGGTGCAGCGAGGCCTGGGCGCGGCGGCAGGTGTGGGGGGCCTCGGGGGGGCTGCTGCCCACCCACACGTGTGGCCTCTAGGTACAGATGTTCCTCAAGGACACCTGGATCAGCACCCTGAAGGTCGCCCTGCGCGGCAGCCTGCGCGACATGAGCAAGGGCTGGTTCAACCTCTACGAGGCCAGCTGGGAGGTGTACCTCATGTCCAAGCTGCGCAAGCTCATGGAGCTGATCAAGTACATGCTGCAGGACACGCTGCGCTTCCTGGTGCAGGACTCGCTCGCTGGCTTCGCGCACTTCATCGGCGATGCCTGCTGCAGCGTGCTCGGCTGCCCGGACGACATGGTCTGGGGCGAGGACTTGATCAACAGCCCCTACAGGTGGGGCGCCCCGGACACCACAACCCCGCCTTGCCGGGCCCCAGGGGCCAGCGGGGGGCGGCGGGGGGCGGGGCCGCAGGGCAGGCTGGCTCCCCCAGGCTGCCGGGGAGTGTCCAGCCAGCTCCTGTCATCTCTTCTGCTGCCCGGCATTCGCTTGTGCCGGCTCGAGTCACTCAGTTGAGAAATGTGTTTTGATGCTGACAGTGAGCCAGGACAGACACTGCAAGCATACAGACAGATAGACCCGTGACCGATTTTGGCAGGGGCTGTGGTAGATGCCGGTGAGGGTGGGCCTTTGCCAGGAGGTCAGGGAGGAGGTGGCATCCAAGCTAAGAGCTGAGGCGCGAGGAAGCCAGCTGTGAGGAGTGCAGGGGGGAGCCAGGCAGGGGGCCGACACGCAGAAGCACGGAGGGGAGAAAGGGCTTGGAGAGTCAGGGGAGGAAGGGGCTGGGGTGGGAGGAGGGGTGGAGGGTGGCCAGGGTGCAGAGGGAGACCCCGGGCCCCGGCCGGGTCAGCAGTGTTTCCGGGGCCGTGGCTGGGACTTGGATTTATTCCAGTGTGCTCAGAAGCCATTAGAGGGTTGTAACAGGAGCTAAAATATGCCCAAATGGTGCTCTGGATCTGTGGGGACAAGTGAGGCAGAAGGGAAGTCAGATCAAGGCTCTGGCCACCTTCCAGGTGAGGGGTGATGGGGGCTCAGGCTCGGTGGGGCAGGGAAGGGGGCAGGTTTGGGGCAGTGTGGTGGCAGCGAGTTGTTGGGCCTGGCTGCAGGAAGAAGAGAGAAAGGAGAGTGTCGCGGCTGACTCTCAGGGGTTGTCTCTGTGGACTCGGAACGTCTGCGATGCCCACAGGCGTCTGGGTGGGTGGGTGGTCTGCAACCAGAGCATGGCATCTGGATTTGGGGATGTCAGTGTGTAGTGGTCATCTGAAGCCAGGGATGGGTGGGCTCCAGGGAGCACCTAGGGCCTGGCAGACCTGCCCCATAGCCTCAGACCGGGGCTGGGGTCCCTCCTCTTTCTTGGTGTCCCGGGGCCTGTGGGCAAGTGGCAGGGGCCAAAGAACCTTTGTGTCTAGTCCGGGTTCCTTTTGGGAACAAGGAGGAGGCAAATGCCTGGAGAAGCCTGAGAGCCACGGGGCCGGCGGGCAGGGCCGGGAGCTGGGCATCCTGTGTGCAGGCCTCCTCCGGGTCCCTGGCCTTGGCCCGTGGCCAGCCTGACTGCTGCCCCCACAGGCCCCGGAAGAATCCACTGTTCATCGTGGACCTGGTGTTGGACAGCTCGGGGGTCCACTACAGCACACCGCTGGAACAGTTTGAGTCCTCTCTGCTCAACCTCTTCGACAAGGGCATCCTGGCCACCCACGCTGTGCCCCAGCTGGAGAAGGTACAGGTCGCTGCAGTTACACTCTGCCCTGGCCTCCTGCCTGCTGGACAATCAGCTCTTTAAGGGTTGAATATCCAAGTTAATTCCCACCACAAGAGGAAGTGAGAGCTGCTTGCATACCCATTATGTAGAGGAGGCTTAGAGAAGTCCAGGCATTTACCTAAGGTCACGCAGCTGCCGAGCAATTGGAATCCTGGACTGTCGCTAGGGCATTCCTGCTGCAGCCGGGTCTGACTCCAGAGCCTATGCCCTTGAGCCCACTCAGCTACTGTCCTCTCACGTCCTCTCAAGAGGTGGCCACAGGTGTTGACCTCCACACACAGAGCCCCTTGTCAAGTGTCCCACTTGTCCCCAGGCCATGCACACCCCCAGCTGCACACAGTCCAGTCGCTTCTGTAACTCAAGCCCCCTCTTGTCTCCTTTGCTGGTCAGTCAGGGTCATCAGTGACCCATTGCCCCTTCTGCTCCTTTCCTTGGCACTGGAACGAGTCAGGTACTGGCCAGGGAAGACTGGCTCTTGGTGGGGCCTCACGGTGGCGTCTGGCCCTGTATCGTCCGCAGCCCCCTCTAAGGGACACCACGGCAGGGCTCTCCCCCCCCCCCCCGTCATGCTCCCAGCACTCGGCCACACTGCCGCCCGCCTCCCCCCCTCCTTTGGAAAGCTCTCCCATCTCCAGCCCCTCTGCCCGCCTGGCGCCTGGCTCATCCCTGCCGCCCCTCCCACAGCTGGTGATGGAGGACATCTTCATCAGCGGGCACCCCCTGCTGGAGTCAGTGGGGCTCCATGAGCCGCTGGTGGAGGAGCTGCGGGCAACCATCGCCAACGCCATGCGCAAGGCCATGATCCCACTGCAGGCCTACGCCAAGGAGTACGAGAAGTACCTGGAGCTGGGCAACAACGACGTCGGCACCTTCCTCAAGTGCGTGCGTGTCTGTGTCCAGGTGCGCGTGCGCGTGTGCATGTGAGGCCCCCGTCCTCACCCTCTGCTGTGCCCTCGTGCGCGTGCGCCGTCCCCAGGGCCTACCAGACACATTGCCCATCGGCGGAGGAGGTGCGGAGGGTGGTGCTCGCCCACCTGCAGGAGAAGGAGATCCTGGACAGCTCGCTGCCCAGCAGCATCGTCATCGGGCCCTTCTGCGTCAGCGTCGACAACGTCAAGCAGAGCCTGTCCAGGAAACGCAAGACCCTGGCCACCTCCATGCTGGACATCCTGGCCAAGAGCCTGAACAAGGAGGTGGACAGCGTAGGTGCCCGCGGGGGCTGCCCGGCGGCACGCATGCACGCGGGCACGGCGGGAGCTGGCAGGCGTGGCACACTCCCACTAGCCAGGTGCCCCCGGGCAGGGGCAGGGGTGTCTGTTGGCTCCTGGGGCCGATGGAAGGGACCGGAAGTCACCCTGCCCTGATCCCTGCCTGTCCCAGTGGGAGGTCCCAGGATCGGGGGGTGGCTCCCTCCTTTCCCAGAGCTGGAGAGACATGGTCGCCCTGAGCTGGACCATTTCACGGAGCTGAAGGTGTGTGGGGGCAGAGAGAGAAGGGGAGGGTCTCAGCACCCCAAGAGGCACAAGGCCCCCTGGGAGCACCCTTTCCTGGAAAGCACTGCTGGGTGTGGTGGGGCAGGGGAGACACGGGACAGAGGAGGAGGAGGAGGAGGGGCCCCAGTGAAGGAACAGGGGGCACACGGCCCTCCCCAGCGCCCTCCGCCCACCGCCAGATCTGCGAGGAGTTCCGCAGCATCAGCCGCAAGATCTACGAGAAACCCAACAGCATCGAGGAGCTGGCTGAGCTGCGCGAGTGGATGAAGGGCATCCCGGAGCGTCTGGTGGGCCTGGAGGTGAGGCGGGTTCCCGGGGGCCGGGGGCCGGAGGTGAGCAGTATATCCAGAGGGCAGGTGGGCTCCCGGGCTTATGGGGCTGGGTGGAGCCTCAGAGCTCTGGCGTCTGGAGGTCGGGAGGGCTGCAGGGTGGGTGCAGGCATGGCCCTCGGAGGCCTGAGCCCCGTGCTGGCCTTGCGCCGCACGCCTCCTCCCCCACCCCAGGAGGGGCGGCCTCCCCCCATCACCTGGCCACTTCGGGGGACCCTGTCCCGATCACCCCCACGCCGGCCCAGGTGAGGCTCTCGTCTCCACCTCCCTGCGCAGGAGCGGATTGTGAAGGTCGTGGATGACTACCAGGTCATGGATGAATTCTACTACAACCTCAACACAGATGACTTCAACGACAAGTGAGTGGGAGCCCAGCGCCCGTGCCAGGCGGGGAAGTGAAGCGCAGGAGCGGGGGGCCTCGGGGCTGAGCTGTGGCGGCTCCCGAGCCCCCGGGGTGCCAGAGCCTGCGCGGTCACGCCAGAAGTGCCCCGCCATGATGCCAGAGGCCATGGCGCCACCCACGACCAGGCCGGGTGGCCAGTGAGGCGAGAAAAGGCAAAGCAAGCTCCTGGACCAGGGAGCTGTCTGCCCCCCCCCCGCCCACCTCTGCCCGGCATTGGGCCGGCTCTGCTGCGTTCACCCTGGACCAGGATCCCCTTGTTTGTGGGTGGGGCCCTCCAGGGTCCTGGGGAGCACCAAGGGAAGGCACAGCTCAGCTGGTGGGCAGTCCCTGGGGAGGGGCTATTGTCCCCACCCAGCTCAAGAGCTTTGTGGGAAATGACCCAAGAACTTGTCTCCAGGGGCCTCTTTCAAGCTCAGCCTTACTGAGGCCACCAGAGACACCCCTCACCCAGCCCTGTGTAGCCCACCCTCACCCTCCTCCCAAGGCCAGACCCTGCCTCACAGCCTGGGGGTGTCATCAGGACCCCAGGGCCCCCAAGGCACCAGCTTTCCAGGCCACTCTGCTCAGGCTGCTGCAGGCAGAAGCCCAGGTTCCCACAGACCCCCTAGGGCAGCCGGGCAAAACGAGTTGGTCTGACCTGGAGGCAGCTGGCCTGGTGGCCCCAGGTGGCCACCAAGGAAATGCAAGCTGCAGGCGGTTGCTTTGCTTATCTAACGTAGAGGCCCTCCTGGACCCCTGCCTCGCTCCCCTCATTTCAGACACCACCCCAACCCCTGCCTCCATCGCTGTACCGGGTGCGTTTGGATCTGCATCTCACTGGATGCTGACTCCAGCTCCCGGCGGGCAGGGTGGGGGGTGCTGCTCCTGCCAGACAGACACGCCAAGATGGTGGCAGTGGGCACCTCCCACCTCGCTCCTGTTTCCCGGTTGCCCAGCTCTGGCTGGCTCCAGCCGCTGCCTAGATCCCTGACCTCTGAGGACGCCCCTATCACCTCCACAGCCGGGTGCCCCTGCCTGGCCTTCCCACCATCATTTCAGCTGAGATATTTCCCCAACCCCCACCCTGTCCCGGCCAGATGGGCTGCCAGCAACTGGCCCTCCAAGATCCTTGGGCAGATAGAGTTGGTGCGGCAGCAGCACGTCGAGGATGAGGAGAAGTTCCGCAAAATCCAGCTCATGGATCAGAACAACTTCCAGGAGAAGCTGGAAGGGCTGCAGGTGGGGCTTGGTCACGGGCTCTGGGCTGGAGTCCGGGACACCCCCTCGCCTCCACACACACGCATGCACGGTTCTCCCAGCCTGGCCTCGCTTCTTGCATTTAAGAGGGACTATATAAATGCATGATTGACAAGTTGATGGATAAATGAATGAATGAATGAACTGACAGGCCAAAGAGGTGCCTGGGGTGGCAAGCTCCAAAAAAATTTGGAGTGCCAACTCTTCCCGGGTGTTCTTGGCACCTTATCAGGCAATGGACAGCGTTCGGGGCCCTGGGTCTGACCCTGCCTGGCTGGCATGAGGGCGGTTGGCCTGCCTGTCCACTTGGAGCTGGGAGGAGTCGATGCCCTGGGGACCTGGGGTGCCTGGATGTGGGGGAGGTGGGTGCAGAAGCTCTGACTGCTTGCCCCTTTGCCCACAGCTGGTGGTGGCTGGCTTCTCCACCCACGTGGACATTACGCGAGCACACGAGATCGCCAACGAGGTACGGCGCGTCAAGAAGCAGCTGAAGGACTGCCAGCAGCTGGCGATGCTCTACAACAACCGGGAGCGCATCTTCGGCACGCCCATCACCAACGTGGGCCTCCCGCGGGCACCCCCTCCCCCCGCCCCAGGGGTCGGGGCCCACGGCATCTGCCGTGGCAGATAATACGGCCACATCCCAAGCCTGCTGTTGGGTGGGAGGGCCCTGGCATTGGGGAGGGTGAGGGGACAAGACGGAGCAGGGCGAGAAGGTGGGCTGGAGCCAGGTAGGAGGCCTGGGGTCAGCCCCTCAGAGCCCAGAGCCCGTGTGGGCTGGGAAGAAGGGAGGCCGGTCCCAGGGGCAGGATCAGGGGCAGCAGCCAGGTGTGAGGAGAGGGAGGGGACGTGGCCCAAGGAGGAGCAGCACGGGGAGAGAGTGGGGAGCGTTCTGAGACAGCCCAGCCCTGCCCTGCTGCCCCTGCAGTACGACAAGCTCTCCAAGATGGTGAAGGAGTTCCAGCCCTACCTGGACCTCTGGACCACAGCCTCCGACTGGCTGCGCTGGTCCGAGAGCTGGATGAACGACCCCCTGTCGGCCATCGATGCCGAGCAGCTGGAGAAGAACGTCATCGAGTCCTTCAAGACCATGCACAAGTGCGTGAAGCAATTCAAGGATGTCCCAGGTAGGCAGCCGAGCCGCCCGCCCCCTCCTTCCCTGCCTGTGCCAGCAGCCGCTCATGCCCACCTGCCCTGCCCTGCCCGGCAGCCTGCCAGGAGGTGGCCGTGGACATCCGGGCCCGCATCGAGGAGTTCAAGCCGTACATCCCGCTGATCCAGGGGCTGCGCAACCCTGGCATGCGGAGCCGGCACTGGGAGGTGCTGTCCGATGAGATCAGCATGAACGTCAGGCCCAAGGCCAACCTGACCTTCGCCCGCTGCCTGGAGATGAACCTGCAGGACCACATCGAGAGCATCAGCAAGGTGGCCGAGGTGGCCGGCAAGGAGTACGCCATCGAGCAGGTGGGCGGCCCCTGGCGGACCCTGCCCCACCCAGGCCCTGCCAGACACACCGTCCTCCAGCGCCAGGGGGGTGGCCACAATGGGCCCCCACCGCTGGGCCACTCACCATACCCAGGGGTCGAGGTGCATTCTATTCGGTGAGCTCCTAATGCATGTCTCTTACTTGGCTCAGTGCCCACCATCACTATTATTCCTCACCCCTTTTAAGACCCCTGGGAAGGAGCTGATAGCATTATCCTTATTTAACAGATGCCTAAGTTCAGGCTCAGAGAGGTTCGGCAGCTGGCCAAGGTCACACAGCAGTAGGTGCCGGAGCTGGGACCAGAGCCCATGCTCTGCCTCCCGACCTGCATGTGTGTGTGTGTCATATGCATGCAGCACACGTATGTGAGAGTCAGTCACCCCTGATTGCAGGCGAGAGCTCAGGGGGGACTCGACCAGGCAGGCCAAAAGTGTTTGCCAGATGGCCCGGGTGAAGGCCACGAACAGACGAAACCTGTCCTTTCTTGGGCCCCAGCCTTGGCTCCTCCTCCCGACCCCTCCCCACCCCAGGCACTGGACAAGATGGAGAAGGAATGGTCGACCATGCTGTTCAACGTGCTGCCCTACAAGGAGACAGAGACCTTCATCCTCAAGAGCCCAGACGAGGCCTCCCAGCTGCTGGACGACCACATCGTCATGACGCAGAGCATGTCCTTCTCACCCTACAAGAAGCCCTTCGAGCAGCGCATCAACTCCTGGGAGAACAAGCTGAAGCTGACCCAGGTGGCCCTCCCCGCCCCGGCCTGCCCTCACCTCTGTCCCACAAGGTGGCACCGTAGCGCATCGGGGTGGGGCTCAGAGCAGAGGAGTCGCTTGCCCCGTTGGCACAGCTCCAGCTCCCTGGCAGGCCCTTCAATCCAGGGGAGGGGGGTGATTAGGATGGGAATTTCCATCCCTGAGACTCGGCTACCGGAGGAGGCAGTTGAGGATGTGAAGGTGGGACCAGCGTCTGACCCAGAGATGAGGCTGAGGCGGGCCACGAGAGCTGCCCCCAGACCTCTGAAGGGCTGCTGGGCTGGGGAGAGCCAGGACACCTCCCTCCTCTGCTCACCCGGTCCCCTGCACCCAGAGTTCCATCCCCACCCTCCATCTCCTCCACAGCCCTCCAGGCAGCTCTGGCCTGTTGCCCCGACACCCACCTGGAAGGTGTCTTCATCGAGGCCTTGGGTAGGGTGCCTCTTACAAAGCCCGTCACGCATGCTGGCCCTTGGTGACTCGGGGGCAGAACTGGCCCCTTCGTGGACTGTGGGCTCCTAGAGGGCATGTCCACTCTGTGCATGCCCACCCCAGGCTCTGTGCCAGGCCACAGCACACGTCACACGAGGAGGAGAGGGAGGAAGGAAGGAACGAACGATGAGTGAATGCGTTTACAGTGCTAGAAGACCACACAAAACCCTGAAAGGGGGCTTTGGAGGAGAAGGGAAAGCGGCTCATTTTGAAGATGGGTTACACTTGAACTGATGTTGCAGAGGGTGTTTTAGGGAGCTCAAGCTCAAGTCCCATTACACCTCAGAAAATCCTGAGGTCTTGAGACCAAAAGTCCTTCCGGGAAAGGAGACTGGTTTGGTTTTCCATACACTGGAGCTTTTTCTTCTTTTACTTTAGGAGTTGCTGACAAAACTTTGGGTGCAATTCTCTCACGGGGATGAGTGGCTCCCCTGGCTCCATTGGTGGCATGGGTGTCCCTTGCAGGACTCACAGTTTCCCTGGAGGGCAGCCTCTTTGTTCCCTGGAGCACTGTGGCTGACAGTGCCATCTAGCAGTTTCCCCAGGGACACCGGCTCTGGTGCCCGACACTCTGCCCAGCATTGTGGTGGCGTGAAATGTCTAGGCCATGGGCACAGGACCCTGCTGGGACCATGGGCCCTGATAGCCCATGCCCTGCCCTACCTAGGAGGTGCTGGAGGAGTGGCTGAACTGTCAGCGCTCCTGGCTCTACCTGGAGCCCATCTTCAGCTCTGAGGACATCAACCGGCAGCTGCCCTTGGAGAGCAAGCGCTACCAGACGATGGAGCGGATCTGGAGAAAGATCATGAAGAATGCCTACGAGAACCGGGAGGCGAGCTCAAAGGGGTGGGAGGGGGCAGCTGGGACTGCTGAGGGCCTGGAAATGTTGTTGGGAGCCCACCTTGTTCTCTTCCCTCCCTGGGCAAAGGAGACTGGAGGACAAGTCTCAGGCTTTGATCTGGGCCAGCATCTCCCTGAGAGGACTCCCCAGTCCTGAGAGCTGCTCCCCTGAAACACAGCAGCTGAAGCTTTCCTCTTGGAGATCCCAATCCATATGACACTTTAAAGGCCCTGACAAGCCCTGAAATAAACAGGACTTTGTTTAACACCCATTTTTTTGGACCATAGGATTTTTTCTGTGGGGCTGGCAGAGTGGATGGACACAGCCCCTGGCTCGGGGGCAATTTTCCTGTCCCCTTCCTTCCCAGGCCCCCCTGAGGTCTCTGGCTGGCATGGGTGCTTTCTGGTGAGCCGCCTTGCTGCCTCCCTTGTTGGACCACGCTCACCTCGTTTCTGTCCCCGGCCCGGGCCACACAGGTGATCAACGTGTGTGCCGACCAGCGGCTGCTGGATAGCCTGCGAGACTGCAACAAGCTGCTGGACCTGGTGCAGAAGGGCCTCAGCGAGTACCTGGAGACCAAGCGGAGCGCCTTCCCCAGGTGGGCGGTCCCTGGCCCAGGCCCACTCTGGCAGTGCCCGCCCTCGAGGCTGGGGCCCTGAGTGCCTGGCCCAGGCCGGGGCGTGGGGATGTCTGTGGTTCTGGGCAGCCAGGGCCCGGCGAGCTTGCCTGACCTGCTCCCTCACTCCTGTTCCCCTGGCAGATTCTACTTCCTGTCAGATGACGAACTGCTGGAGATCTTGTCCCAGACGAAGGACCCCACGGCCGTGCAGCCCCACCTGCGCAAGTGCTTCGAGAATATCACCCGGGTGGGTAGCTGGGCCTGGGGCTTGGGGCCGGGAGCACTGGGGCACCTCCTCTTCTTTTGCCCCAAGCCCTTGAAACGGGAAAGGAGGTGGCAAGTGAGATTCCTGGCCCTCGGTGACACCCGGGACCTAGAGAAGAAAGGTCAGCTGCAAAACCCCGACCTTGTTCAGGGGAACCTTGTCCCCTCCATACACTGAGGTGCTGGCCGGGTCAGGAAAGCCATGAGGCCCGAAGCCCCCTGACCCTCCTGGTCCTCCCCTGGCCTACAAGAGAAGCTGCACAGGCCTTGCAGGAGCACACGGGCAGACCAGCCTCCTCCCCCAAGTGCCTGCTGCTGGCCAAGCCCAGGCTGGGGCCAGGCCACCTCTGGGGACAAGGCAGACGCATCCTGCCTGTGTGCAGTCAGGTGGACGCTGAGGCGGGCGGGCCCCCAGGACTCATAGGGGCCGCTGCTGGGGTAACACCCACCCCCACCCCGGCCCGCCCCTGCCCACAGCTGCTGTTCCAGGAGGACCTGGAGATCACACACATGTACTCGGCAGAGGGGGAGGAGGTGGAGCTGTCCTTCTCCATCTACCCCTCCAACAACGTGGAGGACTGGCTACGTGAGGTGGAGCGCAGCATGAAGGCCAGCGTGCACGACTTCATCGAGAGGGCCATCAAGGCCTACCCCACGGTGAGCCGTGCCGCCCACCTGAGCCCAGCCTTTCCAGCCGGGTCCCTGCCCTGTTCGTTCCTCTGGACGGTGCCTGTCTCTTCTCCATTGCTGGAGCTGGGCTGCCCGCCTCATCCTCAGGCTACAGCCTTGACTGCTGCTTTTCTCAGTCAGCCACGGGGTCTCTGAGGAGGGATCCTTGAGGCCCTTGTGGAGGAATCTGAAACCTTGTTTCCACACACACTCTAGAAAGTGAGACTCGTTTCTAATAACAATCATAATCTCTGTTAGGTTTCAAGCACTCACTGTGTGCCAGGCCCTGGGCTGAAACTTCACCCACACTACCTTGCTCAGCCCCACAGCCAGCATTTGGGGTGGGGGTGAAGTCCTATCCTACAGAGTCAGTTCACAGACATTTTCTGACCAAGAACGTGCGACTGGCAGAGCCAGGGCTTGAACCCTGGACTGTGCACTCCCCAAACCTGGGCTCCCACTCCGGCTCCAAGATCTCCTCTGCTGAGGAAGTGATGATTCTGCCCACCCCTAGAAGCCCAGAGGCTAAGGATGTCTCTGCATTTGAGGGTCTGATAGAATGACTAACTGGAGCCCAGAGGGTTCCAGGGGAGAAGTGGGTACAGGGCCAGCTGGCAGCTGCCTGGGTCAGCCCTGCCTGTGTTGTCTTCTCAGATGCCCAGGACCCAGTGGGTTCTGACCTGGCCTGGCCAGGTGACCATTGCTGGGTGCCAGACCTACTGGACCATGGAGGTGGAGGAGGCCCTGGAGGCTGGCGACCTCACATTCCAGCTCTTCCCCCGGCTTGCCCAGCAGGTGGGAGAGAAGAGGGGTCCCTGTCTGCTTCCTGCACACACACCGTGCACCCCTCAGGGGAGCCCGGTCCCTCCAGGAGCTTTTTCCTGTATTGAGCCTAGGAGAGACCTGGGGTTGCATCTGAGGACTAGGAGTTCAGACACCCCTGAAATGAGTGAGAGACCAGTGGTAGGGACTGAGAGTCCAAGGAGGGCTCCCAGGCCAAGCAAGTGCCCCTGGTGGTCAGTGAGGGAGCCCCACCCTGGGGTCCTCCTATACTCACCTCCTTGCCCGAGCTCTGTCCCCTGGCCTTGGCACTTGACAGGGACGCCGACGCCAGGCATGTGCCTCCGTTTTCATTCACTTCCTGGCAGACTCCCCACATGGCCCAATGCCCTGCCCACCTCCCCCTGCCTGGCTCTCCCCAGCCCCCATCCCAGACCTGCTGACTTAGAGGCAGGGGACGGGAGGTGTGTCCTGCCTGCCATGTGACCTGTGTCCATTTGCAATGGCATCCTCCCCCACTCCTGCAGCTCAGTGACCTGGTGGCCCTGGTGCGGGGGAAGCTGTCCCGCATGCAACGGGCCGTGCTGTCAGCATTAATTGTCATTGAGGTCCATGCCAAGGATGTAGTGAACAGGCTCATCGTGGAGGACGTGGTCAGCGTGAACGACTTCGAGTGGATCTCACAGCTGAGGTGAGGGTGGGGGGCCCTGGCCCAGCTACCCCCAGGCTGAGGGGGGCAGCTGAGGAGGGGCAGGGGAGGGGTGGGGATGCCTTGACGCCTGGTTCCAAAAAAGAGCTTCCTCCTCGGCCACACACCTTGCCCGGTGGCCTGTGATGGCCATGGTCCAGGAGCCCATCTCCCTGCCGTGCCAGGTACTACTGGACAAATAACGACCTGTACATCCGCGCCGTGAATGCCGAGTTCATCTATGGCTATGAGTACCTCGGCAACAGCGGGCGGCTGGTGATCACACCCCTCACCGACAGGTGAGGGCCCCCAGACAGAGAGAACGTTCTCTGCAAAGCCGTCAGGCACTTGCTCCAGCGCCCGTGCTTAGTACCGGCCGGAGCTTCAAGCTGGGTTTTGAGGAGGGGAGGTAAAGGTGGCCGCGGCTTGGCCGTCCCGGGGGTCCCTGAGCCAAGCGCTACAGGGCTGCAGGGTGGATTGAGGGAAGCACGGGAAGGTGGCGTGGGCTCCCTGCCTGGCCAGGGGAGCCAGGGCAGGGCACTCCTGGGTGCTGAGAGGAAAAGGGGCAAGAGCTGTATCTGTGGGGGTCCCGAGGAAGGGGCCTACGCCGGGTGCGTGTGGCTGCTGCCTACCCCTCTCGCTCCTGCAGGTGCTACTTGACCTTGACTGGGGCCCTGCACCTCAAGTTTGGGGGAGCCCCAGCAGGCCCAGCCGGCACAGGGAAAACTGAGACCACCAAAGACCTGGGCAAGGCCCTGGCCATCCAGACAGTCGTGTTCAACTGCTCCGACCAGCTTGACTTCATGGCCATGGGCAAGTTCTTCAAGGGCCTGGCCAGGTGAGGTTGGGGAGCGAGGGCGGCACGGGGCAGGGGCAGGAAGGCTGAGCTCTCCAGGGACAGGGAGAGGAGCTCCGCAGGATGGTGGGGAGAAGTCAAAGGCTCGGCCCCTGGTGGTGGGGGGGTGGGGGGTAGCGGGCGGTGGCTGAGCTGGTGGAGCTCGCTGTCGAGGGCTTCCTCCCCAGCAGAGCCAGAGGGGGCCCCTGAAGGTGCCAGGTGGCTTCCGAACTCACCTCCCCCCACCCCCCGCTGCCACCGATGCTCTCGCTCCCCAGTGCTGGGGCCTGGGCCTGCTTTGACGAGTTCAATCGCATCGACATCGAGGTGCTGTCCGTGGTGGCCCAGCAAATCACCACCATCCAGAAGGCACAGCAGCAGCGGGTCAGCAGCCCCTCAGCGCCCACCTCCGCCCCTCTCCTGCGCCCCCCCCACACCGCCGCGTGCGCCACTGCCCGCTCACCTCTGCCTGCCACTTCCCACACTTCCCGTCAGGAAGCCCCACTCCCTTACTCCAGGCCAAGCTGGGAGGGGTGAGGGGTCCCACGTCCTGACCCTCATGAAAAGCCCCAGGCAGTCAGCCTTTCTCTAGCCTCATGCAGGGGGCCCAGGGGTCTCCTCCTGGGGACAGAGCAGGGAGGCTAGGAGGCGCCCTCCCCCCAAGCTGCATAGGTCCTGGTCAGGGCTGAACTTGCCTCAGCCTCAGGAGAAGCCGAGTAAGGAATTGGGGTGTTGGGAGCAGGAGCAGGAGGTAAGCGCAGCCCTCAGAGGCACTGGAGCCAGGACCTGGGAGCCATGGGGAGCCTATGGGATCTGGGCCCTCAGACCAGATTCCAAGGGATTCCAAGGGAGGGTGGAGCCAGCCTGTGGTCAGGGGTCTGGTCCAGGCCGACCAGCTGTGGCCGGGACAGAGGCATCAGCAGGGCCCAGGTGAGCTGACGGCCCCCACCCTCAGGTGGAACGCTTCATGTTTGAGGGTGTCGAGATCCCACTGGTGCCTTCCTGTGCCGTGTTCATCACCATGAACCCGGGGTACGCCGGCCGCACGGAGCTGCCCGACAACCTGAAAGTGAGTTCTCAGTGACCGGGGTGGCCCGGGAGGCCGCTGGGAGGGCCCTGGGGGGCACCCAAGCTCTGGCCTGGGCGCAGAGAAGCAAAATTGCTTATGTAGGACACACAGCTGTGGTGGTGTCGAGGTCTGTGATTCCTCGCGGCACCCCCCTCCCTGCCCAGGGTCCTGTGGCCCACCCCCAACGATGGAGGGAGGGCCCCAGGCTTCTCCTTGGGCCACAGAAGTCAGCATATGGGTGGGTGGGAGGCGAGGCCTGTGGGAGAAATGGGAAGGTGAGGGCCGGGAGCGCCCATCGCTGGGGAGTTACATGGGGCAGGTTCAGACCAGCACAAGGGACCAGGTGGTCTGCCCACCTGCTCACATCTGCCCCATCTGCCCCAGGCGCTCTTCCGGCCCGTGGCCATGATGGTTCCAGATTACGCCATGATTGCCGAGATCTCCCTGTATTCCTTTGGCTTCAATGAGGCCAGCGTCCTGGCCAAGAAGATCACCACCACCTTCAAGCTGTCCTCTGAGCAGCTCAGCTCCCAGGTGAGGCTCTGCCCCAACCACGTTCCAGGGACTGAGGGCCACCCCCTGCCTCAGCCTCCAGAGGCGCCTCCAGAGAAGGTGCCTTGAGCACCTGCTGTGAGCCAGGTGCTGTGCTGGATGCTCTACAGGCCTTACCTTGTTGAGTCCATGAGATAGGAGTTACTTCCCCACCTCCCAGCTGAGGAAACCAAGGCCTCAGCGGTTAAGAGCCTGGCCAGGCTCGAGCAGTGCTCAGCGGAGCAGGAGCAGAGGCGCATCTGGGCCAGCTCAGGCACACGGGAGGGGTGGTCAGTGGGAGACCAGGACGCACATGGCACCAAAGGGGGCCAGCCAGGCCTGCCCGTGGGCTGCCCAACCCCATGGGCCTCCCACTCAGTGCTGAGTCCAGGTTGCAGGGGACAGGGTGGGGTTGGCCCAGGCACCAGCCCTGGTGGTTAAGCTCTCCTGTTTGGCCTTCATTTTCTGAAAAGAAGCTCCCCCTTTGCAGCTCTGGACTTACATGCTACCGGCATGTAAAGTTCCAGAAAAAAAAACATCCCTGGTGTCACTGTAACGGCCCCCTCTGGGTCACCTCCCCATCCTGAACACCAGTCACTATGGCGGGGGGAAAAGGATGCCGCCTTTGGCCATGGCCTGGAGGAGAGGTGGTCTGTTAGCAGGAAAGCAGCAGCTTTCTCATCAGAAGGGCAGCCATCCCAGAGCTCTGAAAATGTGCTCCGCCCTTCCTAAGCTGCAATGACCCAAGGTCAAGCTCAGTCTCTTTATCCAGCTGCAAGCCCAAGATCCCAGGAAACGTTATAGTCTGTGGGTCAGGTCCAGATGTAGCTGGCATGGTCTGGCACTGAGGGCAAAAGGGTGAACTGAGTTACTTCCAACAGTCTATGCGTAACGGAGGGAAAAGGCACATGGTGAGGCAGAAAGGGTGGGTCTGCGGAGATGTCACAGGAGAATGTTGGAACTCAGAGGCCACTGAGGCCAGCCCAGTTATTGTCCGAGTGTGAAACTCATTCATTCACTTTTTCCACAAAAACGGAGTGCCCCTCTGTGCTTGGCTGGAAGCGCGAGGTCGGAGCAGTGGCCCAGGCAGGCAGAGGGCTCAGCCTCACGGGGCTGTGCGTCGAGAGGGAAAGGCAGGGCAGGTAATCCCGATGGTGGGAGGGGGCAGTACAAGGAGGAAGGAGAGGGTGCCGGAGGGGCCCAGAGGAGGGCCAGCTGGCCCAGGCTGGACGTGCAGGGCGGCTGCCAGGGAGGTGACATTTCAGCTGAACCTAGGCCACGAGGCGTGGCCGGGTCCAAGGTGGGTGCAGCGGCCCCAGAGGGACGAGGCCAGCCTGCTCCCTCCTCTGGGCGGCAGGACCACTATGACTTTGGCATGAGAGCCGTGAAGACCGTGATCTCGGCCGCTGGCAACCTCAAGCGAGAGAACCCCGACATGGACGAGGTGAGCCCGTGGGCCCAGAGTTGCCCCCGCAACCCGCGGGTGCCCGGGGAGCAGCCGTCCTCGGGGCTCCGCGGTTGATGGCACCACGGCCCCACGGCCCGTGCTGCAGGAGCTCATCTGCCTCAGGGCCATCCGTGACGTGAACGTGCCCAAGTTCCTGCAGGAGGACCTCAAGCTCTTCTCTGGGATCGTGTCCGACCTGTTTCCCACCATCAAGGAGGAGGACACCGACTACGGCATCCTGGACAAGGCCATCCGCAGGGCCTGTGAGAAGAGCAACCTCAAGGACGTGGAGGGTGAGCGCAGGGGTGCTGAGCCGGGGCTGGCTCCGGCCCCCCGGGGTCCAGGGCACGAGGGCAGAGACGGGAAGTCCAGGCGAAGCGTGTTGTGGGTGGCGCTCTTGGCGAGCAGCCCACGGAGCGGGGCCTGTGACCCTGGGGGTCCGGGGGTCTCGTGCTGCAGCCCTGCCTCCCCGCAGGAGGAGCAGGCTCAAGTCCCGCTTCCCGCCCTGGCTCCCCATGACCAGGGTCTCCTCTGCCCTGTGCTGTGCTCAGCCCCGCTGCAGGCTTCTGCCCCAGGGCCCTCTGCTCTCCAGAAGTGCTAACACTTCCTTCCCTTGCCCACCCCTTGCCCCCCAGGCCGCAGCAGGCCTGTTGAATGATGCCTCCAGCTCTTCTCTCCCTCACCACCTGTCTCCCGGCTCCCGGTCAGCTTTGCCATCATGGCTAGTTGGACCTTGTCCCTTTGGCGGGGACCCTGGGACTGGCAGTGCAGTACCCTCCCGTGCTTGGTCCAAAGCGACGCACCCATTCCCCAGCCGCCAGGACCTGGCCTTCCGCCTTCCGGCTGGCAGCTGTCCCTGCAGCTCCTGACTCACCCTAGGATTTTGTCCCTGGGATTTTGCCTCAGACTGACCAGCACTAACTTGGGGTGGGGTGCTCAGGAGGCTGGAAGGAGCTTTGGGGCTGAAGCCGATTCTGGTGCCTGTGACGGCTGACACCGAGCAGGCCCAGGACAGCAGCCTCCCATCCAGCGAGGATCACCGTGGGGATAATGGCGGGCGCGTGGCGAGCCCCTGCTCTGTGCCAGGCTCTGTGCTCGGGGCTTCAGCTGCCCTCCCTCTGAGCTGGGGACTACCACCCTCGTTCCACACGTGAGGACATGAGGATGCCGAGCCTCAGGCAGTGGAGCGGCCACCTGAGGTCACACAGCAAGCTAGTGGCGGAGCCAGGCCCCAGGCCCACGCTGTTCTTCCTGGGTTCCCCACCACGTCCCCCCAGGGTTCCTGACCAAGTGCATCCAGCTCTACGAGACCACGGTGGTGCGGCACGGCCTCATGCTCGTCGGACCCACGGGCTCTGGCAAGAGCACTGTGAGTGGAGCCCAGTGGGTGGCCCTGTGTCCTGGGCGGTGGGCGGAGCAGCCTCAAGGGGGCGTGGCTTCCATTTGTGCCCCCCTGGCCTCTAGAATCCCCCACGAGCCCTGTGGCTCCCACCTTGCTCCAGCCCTGCTCTCCAGGGAGCCACGAGGCTCACTCTGGGGCCCGTCTCCACAGTGTTACAAAATCCTGGCAGCCGCCATGACCTTGCTGAAAGGGCAGCCGTCCATCAGTGGCGGTGTCTACGAGGCCGTCAACTACTACGTGCTCAACCCCAAGTCCATCACGATGGGCCAGCTGTACGGGGAGTTTGACTTGCTCACCCATGAGTGGTGAGTGCCCCCTGGCCAGCCCCCACGGTTGCCAGGGAGCAGCCTGTCCTCAGGCCTCTGGAGACTGTGGGCCATGGGCCCCCTCTCCTTCCCTTAACCCAGGGGGAGGCTGGAAGCTCAGGCTCTAGGGCCTAAATGCCTGGGATTCTACCCACCACATCCTTGCTGAGTGACCTTCCTCACTCTCCATGCCTTGTTCTCTCATCCACAAAATGGAATAATAACAGGACCATTATGGTGGCTTAACATATGGAAGGCGCTGTCATTCCCCGGGAGAGGCTGCCGGTCCCTCTCAGGCCGAAACGAGAGTTTTAGGGGAAGTGCTGGGAGTGACCACGCAGGACTGGAACTTCTTCCTGCCTTTGGGCCACAGTGTGGCCCAAGGCAAGTCACGTGGTCCCTCTAGCCTCAGTTTCTCCAAAAATAAAATGTGGGTAATGAGAACACCTCTCTGCATAGCCTTGGTGACAGTGGGAGGCCCAAGGGAAGGTGCTTTCTGGGGTTCAAGGACCCCTCAGAGTTTCAGGGACTACCAGGGGTCCAGGTGACCACCAGGGGGACTGAGGCATAGACCAGGCTTCTCACCACAGGGAGCATTTGAAATGCACCTCATGGAGCATTTTTAAGGGTCTAAAGGGGTAATCGCCCACTGCTAATCTCATCTGCCTTGAGTGTGAGCTGTGGACAAGGGTCCACAGGACAAATTCTGTTTTGAGCCAACAGCAAATGAGCAGGGCCCAGCTTGTCTCCCTGCCCAATCCTTCTTTGGTGGGGGCTGATTTTCCTTTTAGAAACTCTGTTGATTTCCTCCCAAGGAAGGTAAAGATTCACCTTCCTATACTCTGGTTTAGCCTCAATCCATTCTTCCATAGAGCTGTATTGTGAATTTTGTTTTATCAATAGTCAGTAGTTCCCCTATTTTGAAAAGTTAAAAAAAAAAAAAAAAAGGTTCACTGAAGACTGAAGAGCCCAGCCATGGTGATATCATTTTCCTTCTTGTGCAACTTTCTATTTTCCTGGAGAAAACCTCTGTTTTTCATTTGCTCAGTTTTCTATGCAGCAAGAACCAATCCCCCCAAACCTGCTGGAAAACTGTGAATGTGCTCCCTGAACCACCTCCTACTGGGCCAACCACACGGGGTCCTCCTGGAGCCTACCCACCCTCTGGGGACACACCCTCCTGCGCATGTCAGGCCTGGCCACAGTCTCGGCTGCTGCCAGCGGATGGCCGGGCATTGCCCATCTCCTTCATCCTGAGGACTCCCTTTGCCTCTTGTTTGGATTGCATCTCCATTTCCTGGACTCCAGGTCTTCCTCTTTCTTGGTTTGCACCCTCAATTGGAGGATTCCTTCCTGGAAAGGGTACATAAAAGAGAAATTCTTGGGCCTTTGCATGACTGAACATGTCTTTATTCTACCTTTGTGTATGGTTGACTGTTTGGCTGAGTATAGAATTCTAAGTTGAAAATATTTTTCCCTTGGAAATTTGAAGGCTTTGCAGCGCTGACTTGCATTGTTGCATTGAGAAATCTGATATTCAGATTCCCAATCAGACTTGTTTTCTTATTTCTAGAAGCTTTCCGTTATCACCTCTTTATGCCAGTATTATGAAATTTCTTGATGATGTGCCCTAGTGTGGATTCTTTTAAAATATTTTGTCAGAGAAGTCCGTGGGTTCTTTCCATCTAGAGCAGGGGTCAGCAAACCACAGCCCTCGGGCCAAATCTGACCTGCCACCTATTTTTGTAAATAAAGTTTTATTGGGACACAATCATGTCTGTTTGTTTATGTGTTATCTATGGCTACTTTCACACAACAATGGCAGAGTTGAGTAGTTGTAATAGAGACTAAATAGCTCCCAAAGCCTAAAATATGTATTATCTGACCTTTTACAGGAAAAGTTTGTCGACCTCTGGTCAAGACACCTGAGGTCTTCAGTTCAAAGAAATTTTCTTGAATTATATCTTTAATAATGTCCTTGTTTCCTTTAATCTTTCTCTCTGGAACACCCATTAAACAGATGTTAGACCTTCTTGATCAATTCTTTAGTTTCATTTCCTGTTGTCCATCCCTTGCTTTTTTGGTACAACATTCTGAAAGATTTTATTTACTTTCTCTTCTAACTCTGTTATTTTGTTTTTTGGTTTCCTCCTCTCTTCCTTTCCGTTTGTTTCTGCTCATTTGTTTTCATCTCCATCATTCATGCTGGGGGCTTTTCTCAATTGTCTAATCATCTGGACTGTGTGGTCACATTTAAGAATGACTGGGAGTGCGGGTGGGGGGATGGCAGTAGGTCTTGCTGTGTGGTTGGCTTCACTGTAGGGCAGCTGGCTGGAGACCCCAAATGTCAGCACCTGTGGTCTTTTCTCTGGGGCTATTCTCTTGATCCAAAGAAGAAGCCTTCAGTCTCCTGCTGGGGGTGTCTGCTTGGCTCCAGTGTTCTGGAAACCCAGTGGGAGATGGGGGCTGGGAAGAGGGATCATCCATCTTTCCCTATGTAGGCCTCTACTGTGCCCCCCAATCTTGGTGGTGTGTCACTACCCCACCCCATCCCAGCTCCTGTGTGGGTAGGTGGAGGACCTGGAGAATAGATCAGCCACATGTCCCACACATCTCCTGGGTGGTGGCCTGTTCCTCTGAAGCCTTCCTGGATTCTGTGGCAGGGACCAGCCACTTTTCATGGTGCATCCACGCCCCCGCCCCCATGTTAGTTCCCCTCTCCTTCTCTTTCCATCTTCTAGAACTGTGTGGGCCTCCATTTCTGCTTTTCCCTCCTTTCTATCCCCTTTTTTCCTTTGAGAATGTCACCTTTTATCTTCCTTTAACGTAACTTTAGTGGGGATTCAGTAGGGGTGGGGTGGGGAATAGAACATGTTTTTATTATACCACATTAAACCAAAAAGCCCCCATTTTGCAGAGCAGGGCCAGCCTGCCCACCTGGCTTCCCTGGCAGCCAGCTGTGCTCGCTGCTCTGCCTCCCTGGCGCCTACACCCTCTCCTCCCTGGTGGCTGCAGGACAGACGGGATTTTCTCCTCCCTCATCCGGGTGGGGGCCATTGCCTCCGACACCAACAAGAAGTGGTACATGTTTGATGGGCCGGTGGACGCCGTCTGGATCGAGAACATGAACACGGTGCTGGACGACAACAAGAAGCTGTGCCTCAGCTCCGGGGAGATCATCAAGCTCACAGAGGTGCGCCCATCTGCCCCTCACCCAGCTCTCCTCCTCCCTCCACCCCCCCACCCCCTGGTCAAAGCTGCCTCTGAGTCAGCTATCATGATTTGGTTAGGAGTCGGCCGGCAAGCAGGACCTCGTGCCCTGTCCCCAGCACCCTTCCCTGACCCCAAGCTCCTGCACCCCTGCCATGCCCCACCAGCCACCCCAACCCACCCTTTTGGCAGATCTACTTCCAGTGAGGCTCTGAGCCCAGGTCTGGAACAACTGCCCACACTGCCTCCTGCCTCCCAGGCCCACTTCCAGCCATATCAGAGCATCTGGGTCAGGCATCTGCCCTGGTCCTGGCAGCATGCCTGGGGTGTGGGGACAGGTGTGCACACCCGGCTGCAGGAGCCTGCTTGGTGCACAAGGGGTGGTTCCCAGAGACATAAGAGCCATCCATGGTGGCCGCCCTGGCCAGCTTCCTGAGCCCCCCGAGAACACCGGGACACCAGTAGGAGCCTGTGTGGCCGCGTGCCCGGGTGTGGGCTCTGCAGCAGGGCATGCAGCTCTCATCAGCTGCTCTCAGGGTCCAGGAACCCCCAAAGGCCCACTCCAGGATGCCAGAGCGCTCCCAGGACCCTCCCGACTTCAGTGCCTCCTCGGGGCTCCAGGGCGGGCCACATGTCAACTGAGGGCCCAGGGGCTCCTGCGTCTCTCCCCCAGCACCAGCCCGGCCCTTGGCCTGCCTAGAACACCCCCTCGTAGGATGGGCCGCCCCTCCCCACGGCCCTGCAGCCCTGCCCTCCAGCCCACAGGCCAGCAGCCGCCCGGCTCACGCTGCCCATCTTGGCACCAGGCAATGACCATGATGTTCGAGGTGCAGGACCTGGCGGTGGCCTCGCCAGCCACAGTGTCCCGCTGCGGCATGGTCTACCTGGAGCCCAGCATCCTGGGCCTCATGCCCTTCGTCGAGTGCTGGCTGAGGAACCTCCCCACCTTGCTGAAGCAGTACGAGGAGCAGTTCAAGGCCCTCTTTGTCATCTTCCTGGAGGTAGGAGAGGCTGCGGGCGGGCCAGCCCAGGCGGGGCGGCGGGCTGCGGCCACCAGCTGCGCGCGCTGGCCGGGGAGCTGAGCGGGCGCCGCCCCCCACAGGAGGCCATCACCTTCGTTCGGCTCTCAGTGAAGGAGGTGATTGCGTCCACCAACAGCAACCTGACCATGAGCCTGCTCAAGCTGCTCGACTGCTTCTTCAAGCCCTTTCTGCCCAGAGAGGTAGGGGCTCTCCTCCTCTGGGCCACCCGAGGGCCCTGAATTCTGAATCCAGCTTCCTGGGTTGGGTCATGGGACCACCCTGTAAAGTCCGCTGTGGCGGGTGGCCAGGGCTTCCGAGCACAGATGAAGGCCGGGGCCCAGCCCCGGGGAGCAGTCTCAGGGAAACGACACGCGGGCAGGACAGGCACACAGCAGCTACCACGGGAAGACACAGAGAAACAGCCCTGGGTGGCGGAGACCACGGCCCGCCTTCCCCCAGCCTCCTCAGGCCGCTCAGTGCTGTTCCCATCTTAGCCTGATGCTGTTCCCTCTGTCCCCAGGGCCTCAAGAAAATACCCCCTGAGAAGCTGAGTCGCATCCCAGAGCTGATCGAGCCCTGGTTCATCTTCTCCCTGGTCTGGAGTGTGGGAGCCACAGGGGACAACATAGGCCGCGTTAGCTTTAGCAGGTGGCTGAGAAGAAAGATGGTCCTCGAAAAGGTGAGAGTCCGGGATGCGTGTGCTGAACGCTGGGCATTCTGGGGCCAGCCACCTGGGCCCAAGCCCCCAGGGACAGGCTCTGGGAGAAGAGTTCGCAGCCACCTACCCCCCTGGCCTCACAGCCCAGCTCTCTGATCCCTTGCAGGTGGCCCTGCTCTTCCCGGAGGAGGGGCTGGTGTTCGATTACAGGCTGGAGGACGCAGGGATCAGCAACATCAATGACGAGGAGGATGACGAGGAAGAGGGCAAGCAGGTGGGCACAGGCCCACCTCGAGGGGATGGGGCAGGGGCCCTGCTGGGCGGTGGCTGTCCAATTCGAATAATGACCACAGAGGGGAGCCCCCAGTGACAGCCACCAGGTCTCAGGGTGAGGGCTATTTGCATTGTCTCACAAATCCTCCTGGCCACACAGGGTGGCTGTTGTTGTGCCCCTTTTCCTGACAAGGAAACTGAGGCCCAGACGGTCACACCCAGCTAGCTGCTGGCAGAGCTGCACTTGAACCCGGAGCTGGGAGACAGCAGAGAGCTCCCTCCCCGCCCTCACTCATTGCCTCCTCCCTGCTGGCGCTGAGCCCAGGAACAGGGCTGCTTCAGTTGTACTTTAAAAAGCCCGTTTGCCCAGGTGCTGGGCTCCCTGGGAAGCAGGGGACACGTCTGCATGGCCCACCTTGGTGA
The DNA here is from genome assembly GCA_026826555.1 of Tolypeutes matacus. NCBI lineage: Eukaryota > Metazoa > Chordata > Mammalia > Cingulata > Chlamyphoridae > Tolypeutes > Tolypeutes matacus. The sequence continues at coordinate 25,503,672 of JAKSZT010053825.1, read as the reverse complement.
CCCCATCCCCACCGTCAGCCAGTGAGGGCTGCGTGCGCCAGTCCACGTTCCAGGGCCAGGACCCTGGCCCAGGAGGACGGGGTAGAGGAGCGTCTGTGGAGACCTGGCGGCCACTGTGCTGGATCCCGGCTGGGGGTCTCACGGGGCACATTTGGGTCTTCCATCGAGGGAGGTCTGCCAGCTGGGCCACGGGGGAAGGTGGGGGAAGCCGGGCCAGGAGACCAGCTGCTGCCAGCCTCCAGCCCTTGGGTAGCCTGAAGCCAAACAGCGAAGACCTCTGCTGGGAGTCCAATTCCCAGAGCTCTTCCTTCACGCAGAGACCCAGGGACCGTCAGTCCTGAGGAAGCCCCCACCTGGGCGCTCTTTCCGAGGACCAGCGGCGCAGCTCCTTGCCCACTGCTGCACTTGGCAACAGGGCCACAGCCAGGGGTGGGGCGGGCAGGGGCTCCGGCCCACCCCCCCGGGTCCCCTGTGGTTCCAGGTCTCCTGGGTGAAGTGGATGGACCCCTCGGCTCCGTTCACCATGACGCCAGACACCAACTACTGCGACGTCATCGTGCCCACCATGGACACGGCGCGGATGTCCTACCTGCTGGGCCTGCTGCTCACCAACCACAAGCCCGTGGGTGCCCCAGGCGGGGGTGGCCGGCCGCCTGCCGTGCGCCGGGCCTGAAGGGCGCATCCCCACGTGGCCCCGCTCTCCAGGTGCTGTGCCTCGGGCCCACGGGCACGGGGAAGACCCTCACCATCGCCGACAAGCTCCTCAAGAACCTGCCGCTGGAGTACATCAGCCACTTCCTCACCTTCTCGGCCCGCACCTCGGCCAACCAGACCCAGGACCTCATCGACAGCAAGCTGGACAAGAGGCAGGCCCTGCGGTCCTTCCTCATCCCCCAGCCCAAGCTGGACCCGCTGCCGTACCCTGTCCCCACCAAATCATGCTCCTGGGTTCACCAGAACCAAGGGGCCCTGGGTTCCCTTGCAGACTGCTCTGGAACCTTCCCTCCACTATGAAGTCCTACTGGGTCTCTCAGTGGGGGCTCGTCCTGGGCCGGGCACCTGGGTGGCGTGGGGGCGGGGAAAGCTGCCTTTGAGACCCCTGCCATCCCCGCCAGCCCTCTGCCTCGGAGGCCAGACCCGGCCTGAAGGGCTGGGACTCGGGTCGGCCAGCGGGGCTGGGCTCACAAGTCCCCTGCCCGCAGGCGGAAGGGGGTGTTCGGGCCGCCCCTGGGGCGCAACTTCATCTTCTTCATCGACGACCTGAACATGCCGGCCCTGGAGACCTACGGCGCCCAGCCGCCCATCGAGCTGCTGCGCCAGTGGATGGACCATGGCGGCTGGTATGACCGCAAGATCATCGGTGCGTGCGGGCTGGGCAGCGGGGCGCAGGCGGTGCACGGGGCAGGGCCAGGGCGGCGTCTCCATCAGGCCCGGCAGGCACAGGACTGGGGCCCGTCAGACTTCAGGGGCCCCTGGAAATGTTTTAATTCCCTTTCAGATCAGGGAAAAGGTGAATTTCTAAAGTCTAAGAAAGCGTTTGTATATATACTGCGTGCGTATTTGCCTTTATACCATTACAGTCGTAAAATATAATTTTGTCGTTTATGGAGGAGGGGCCTCGACGGCAAAAGTGCCCAGAGCCGGGAAGGTCCTGGGCATGGCACCCCCTCACTCCCCACCCTCGTTCCAGGAGCCTTTAAGAACCTGGTGGACATCAACTTTGTCTGTGCCATGGGCCCTCCAGGCGGGGGCAGGAACGCCATCACCCCACGGCTGACGCGCCACTTTAACTACCTGTCCTTCGCCGAGATGGACGAGGTCAGCAAGAAGCGCATCTTCTCCACCATCCTGAGCCACTGGATGGGTGAGTGGGGGCGGGGCGGGGGCATCGGGGCCGGCGAGGCCGTGGGCAAGGGCAGAAGCCGAGGCCAGGGAAACTACACCAGGGGCAGCTGGGCAGCCACCCGAGAGGGCGGAGTGGCCGAGCCACTCACCTCAACCCTTGCTTTGCTGCTTACTCAGCCACATTACCTTGGGCAAGTTCGTGAACCTCTCTGAACCTCAGTTTCTTCATCTGTAAAACGGGTGATGAGATTAGTACCCACTCTCTGAAATCATGAGGGTTAAGATAGTGCATGTAGCGCATAATAGAGCACGAAGCCTGGCACGTGGTGATTGCTGAGAACGTGGTATACACGGACAAACACTCACTGGTGTATAGTCACACGCACGTCAGCACTTGCCTAGAAACACTGGTGGAAGGATTTACTCTTGTAAATCAGGAAAAGCCACCAAGATAGAATGGACAAAGAGGCCCTGACCTTCCATGGGGCTTGGGGGAAAGTCTGCCCCGGGCTGCTGCTTCCTCTCAGCCCACCTCCCACCCAGCACACACTCTGACCTTTGAACTCCACTGGGCTCTGTACCTGCTGGTGGGGGTGGGAGCCAGGCCTTCTGTCCTCTGGCCTCGCACGCCCAGCCTGCAGGGCTATAGGCCAGGATTTCCTGCAGGCCCAGTTTGGGGCTGGGGGCCTGTCGCCATGAGGTCGGGCAGCTGCTCTGGGAGCTTCCCGGGTGGGCTCAGCCGGCTGAGGGGGGCCACCAGGGAATCTCCTCGCCCTGAGCCCCCTGTCTCTCCCTCGATCCTCCAGATGGATTCCTCGGAGAAAAAAGTTACCGGGAGCCTGTGCGTAAGTTCAGGCCCCGGGCCAGGGAGGGCCTGGGTGGGGCGGGGGGCAGTCCCAGGGTAAGGCCCGGGCGCTGGGGTGTATGGCGTGAGCAGCGAGGTGCAACCAGCACCCGCTCTGAGTGCCCCCAGCGCCTCTCCTCGCCTGCTCACTGCCTGCTCTGCGTGTGCACCTGGCTGCGGGCTGTGCCCCCACGAGAAGTGCAGCTTGTTGAGGAGGAGGAGTATGCCTGGGTCACCCTCGGTCCCCCGCACCTACAACAGTGCCTGCATTGGCCCCTCTGGGGCTGGTGAGCCCTCACACGCCCCCTTTCCCATTCTGGGGGCTCCCTCTGCTTCAAGTTCCCACTGATGGAATTTTGGTTCCCAGCAAAGAATCAGATATTTTTCAAAGAACAAGCAAATGGGCTGTTAGCGGTTAAAACGCAGGCTGGAGGCTATGGCAGCTCCGGGGTGTCAGTGAGCCCCGAAGGCCTGAGCTCCAGGAAGCCTGTGTGGATCACGTGAGGCCGACAGCGAGCCTGCACCCCTCGTGTGTGTGTGGCTCACGGCTGGCCCTGCCCCACGGCCCCACCGGCGCCCCACTCCCGTGGCTGTGATCCAGGGCACCAGCATGCTGGCAGCCTGTGTCTGGAATGGGGGTGGGGGGTCAGTGTGGAGTGGGCTACTGCTTGCCCGGGGGCTGCAGGCCGGGGAAAGGGCATCGGAGGCGAGAGCAGAGCCCAAGCAGAGGCAGGGAGGTTAGAGTCTGCAGAGGCTGCCCAGGAGTTCCTGCCATGGGGCCTGAGCCCACTGCCCTGTCCCCCCAGCCAGGGCCCCCGCCAGCATCGTCCACCTCACGGAGCCCCTCGTGGCAGCCACCATCATGGTGTACTCCACCATCACCTCTCAGCTGCTGCCCACCCCAGCCAAGTCCCACTATACCTTCAACCTGAGGGACCTCTCCAAGGTCTTCCAGGGCATGCTCATGGCTGACCCGGCCAAGGTCGAGGTGAGCATCTGGCAGGCCCCTTCCCCGGAGCTGCACCTGCTGCTGCCCAGCCGGCCCCACCCCACCCCTTTGGGCCTTCCTGGCTCGCACCCGCAGCCTCCCTCCAGCTGGGCCCCGAAGGCCCCAGGAGCCCTGCCCTTGTGCCACTCTGCCCCACCTGCGGCCCGGGCCCAAGAGTGGGGTGGCGGGCATGCTAGGGATGGCACAGAAGAGGGAGCCAGGGCAGAGAGGGAGACGGAGGCTTCCTGGCGGAGGCACCGTGCATGCAAAGATTCAGAGGGGAGAGTGAGCAGGGGCCTTCAGGAACCGAAGACACCCAGGTAGGTAGAGTGGGAAGCAGAGCCGGGAATGGGGTCGTCGGGGTGCTGGGCGGGGCCAGACCCTGCGGGCGATGGGGCTAGGGCACAGAGCTCACACTTCATCCTGAGGGCGATGAGAGCCCAGGGGGCAGGGGATGGATGTGCCTTTTGGAAGAGTCCTCAGCCCACGTGGGAAGTGGATGGGTCTGTGTATGCAGAGCCCTGGGCCCGGGAGGGAGGGTGCACAGGACAGAGCCGCCCTGCCCTTGCCGGGCTTGGAACCAAAGCTGTTGCTGGAGGAGGGTCCCCAGGGTCAGTCCAGTCACCCAAGGAGAGATGGGAAAGCCAGGCCAGGAGTGGCAGCAAGTCCGTGGGGCTGGGGCATTCTTGGATGTGGCGTGTGGGCAAGGTGTAAGGGGACTCGGGCATCCCTCCGGGGCTTGGGGTTGGGGAGCCACGGGGGCCCTAGGAGGGGCAAGTGATGACTTCAAGGCGCCCAGCAAGCACTTGGCCAACTGGGCCTGGTGCTGGGAACTGGCACGGCCAAGGCAGCCCGTGTGATTCACTCGGTCCTCGGTTGTCAGCAGACGCGCCTCTGAGCAGCCCCTGCATGTGGTCCTGGCACAGTCAGAGGCCCAGGAACTGTGCCACCCCTCCCACCCCACTCCCCACCCCTGGTACTTTGAGAGGTGGCTCAGGGCCTGGGGCCAGGGCCCACACTGATGCTGGGGCGGCTGCAGGACAAGGTGCAGCTGCTGCGACTCTGGTACCATGAGAGCTGCCGTGTGTTCCGCGACCGACTGGTGAATGAGGAGGACCGCACCTGGTTCGACCAGCTCCTGGAGAGCCTCATGGAGGAGTGGGAGGTGACCTTCAGCCAGGTCTGCCCTTTCCAGCCCATCCTCTACGGGGACTTCATGTGGCCAGGCTCTGACGTCAAGTCCTACGAGCTCATCACCAGCGAGAAGAAGGTGGGGGGCCCAGGCTCAGCCCCTGTCCTGGCGTCCCAGCTCTGGTCGGGTCCTCCCTGCTCCAACCCTCTGGGTCCCAGGCTCCTTGAAACACCACACGCTATGGCCAGAAGGACAGGCCGCTGGGTGTAAAGCCAGCTTGGGGGCCCCAGGCAAGCTGCTTGGCCTCTCTGAACCCCTGGTTCTTCACTTGTTGAATGGGTGCAGCAGGCCCTGTTTGGCTCGTCTGTGGTTCAACCGAGACAGACTCTGTAAAGGGGGGCATGCTGTGCCCATGGGACGGTTAGCATCCCACCCACAGGGGGGCAGCAGGGTCCAATCAGCCGCGGTCTGTGGCCTCCCCCGGCACATGGCTTGCCTCAGAGTTGCATGCCTGGAGGGGGTCTCTCTACCTGCATCCTATCCCAGCTCCCAGGAGCTCCGGTCAGGGTGCCAGAATCGGGACCTCCTGGTGAGCCCGAGGGAGCAGGCAGGGCCCTGACCCACGGGCCTAGCTGTGTCCAGCAGGGACGGCCCCTCCCAGCCGCTCCCCGCCTCGTTCAGGCAGACCTGGCTTCTTAAGGCCAACATCCCTCCAAGCCTGGGGGAGCAGGCTCGGCCCTGGGCGGGGGGGAGAGCTGGCAGTCAGGGAGGGCCCTGGAGCTCTCCCCACCGTCTCCCCTGGCCCCCTAGATGATGCAGGTGATTGAAGAGTACATGGAGGACTACAACCAGATCAACACGGCCAAGCTGAAGCTCGTCCTCTTCATGGATGCCATGAGCCACATCTGCCGCATCAGCCGCACGCTGCGCCAGGCGCTGGGCAACGCGCTCCTGCTGGGCGTGGGTGGCAGCGGCCGTAGCTCCCTCACACGGCTCGCCTCGCACATGTGAGGGTCCCCAGACGTGGCAGGCAGGGGGCAGTGGGTGGCAGATTGTCAGTTCCATCCATGACCTACTACAATGGTAGAAGCCTGCCGCAGCCCCACAGTAGGCCCTCCAAGCCCCTGGGCTTCTGGAAGGACTGGGAAGGGGTCCTAGACTTGAGGAGAGGCAGCAGCAATGCCCTGTGGGGCTGCAGGGAGGGAAGTGTAGGGAGGTATAGTCACCCAGGAGGGCCTCTTAGAGGAGGTGACCATGGGCCTGGCCTCAGGATTGGAGCTGGAAGGAGGGAAGGGAAGTCCTGCCAGGCTGAGCAGAGGCCTGGAGGCAGGAGAGCCGGTGCAGGGCCTGGAGAGACTCCTGGTCTGCCCAGGATGGGAGCAGGACGAACTGCAGATGGCCAGGGTGGGACCTGGGCACCCACCAGCCCCTCAGCGCCTGGCTCCAAGCTCTAGGCACACCCCAACCCAAACTCCTGCTTCCAGGGCCGAGTACGAGTGCTTCCAGATCGAGCTGTCCAAGAACTACGGCATGACCGAGTGGCGTGACGATGTCAAGAAAGTCCTGCTCAAGGCTGGCCTGCAGAACCTGCCCGTCACCTTCCTCTTCTCAGACACTCAGGTGCTGCCACGGGGGGCAGCGGGTGGGGCCCAGGGTGCATCCTGGAGGGGGGTCAGTCCTCGGTGCCCAGGTCGCTGGAGTCTGGAGCAGACCTCGAGAGGGGCTGTCGAGACCAGGCGGGGCCCTGGATGGGCAGATCGGGGGCCAAGCCCACCCTCCCACAGCCTAGGGAGGACAGAGCGCTACTCGGGCACCATGGCCCACCGCAAGCAGCGCCTCCCTTGCTGCCGATGGCGGCCCCTCGAGGACCTGAAGTGCTAGGACCCATGCCCACCTCTTAGGGGTGGCTCCCTCTGGTGCCCCCTTGGTGTGGGGTCTCTGTCCAAGTCTCTGAAAGGAGAGGCTGACGCTCTGGGACCACTTGAGGCTGCTTGTGGGCAGAGCTGGGCCTGGCCCGCAGCCCTGGAATGTGCTCCACCCTGGACCAAGCCCTGCCCCTATCCCTCAGCTCCCCTCAGGCAGCACTAAGTTAGGGCAGCAAGCTGCCCTCTGGCATAGGCCAGGCGCTGGCCATACTCCTCTCTGCACATGCTATGGTTTCCTCTGGAGAGTAAACTGAGGCACAGAGAAGTCTGGAAGTGAAGATGCGACGTCTTCCACCCATGACCCAGGGCCTCTCCACCCTTGGGTGGTGCCTGCACCAGGGCAGGGCTGGGTGCAAGCCCTGGTGCCCCCTGGGCCTCTCTGAGCCTCAGTGGCTTGGTCTATAAAATGGGACTGCTGTGAGGGTCCAGTGAGACGTGGTTGTGGAGCCCAACCCTCGGGGGCCATCATCAACACTTAGCTAGCCCCCCCTCCCAGATCAAGAACGAGTCCTTCCTGGAGGACATCAACAACGTCCTGAACTCGGGCGACATTCCCAACCTCTACAACCCGGAGGAGCAGGACCAGATCGTCAACACCATGCGGCCCTATGTCCAGGAGCAGGGCCTGCAGCCCACCAAGGCCAACCTCGTGGCCGCCTACACGGGGCGCGTGCGCAGTAACATCCACGTGGTGCTGTGCATGAGGTGCAGGCGCCTGTCGGGCAGGGGCGGCAGGGCTGGGAGGGAAGCGGGAGGCCTGGGCACTTGGGCCCGGGGTGAGGAGAGGCCCTGGGCTGGCCAGTGTGCCGGTGGGCGCCGGCTGCCATGGCCACTGCCAGGGATCCTGGGGTTGTAAGCTGGTGTCCCTGGCCCCCAGCCCCATCGGAGAGGTCTTCCGTGCTCGCCTGCGGCAGTTCCCCTCCCTGGTCAACTGCTGTACCATCGACTGGTTTAACGAATGGCCAACAGAGGCCCTGGAGTCTGTGGCCAGCAGGTTCCTGAAGGAGATCCCAGAACTGGAGGCCTCTTCTGAAGTAGTTGAAGGCCTGGTAGGTTCCTTGGTGGGGAGCAAGCCCTTGGGGGACCTGCTTAGTTTCTGGCTTGGGCTTAGGGTCACCGAGGCCTGGCTGAGACTGCCAGGCTGCCACCGACTGGAAGCCTTTGGGCAGGGAGCTGAATGTATCTAAGCCTCAGTGTCCTCCTCTGTAATGTGTGGGGAGCTCCCCAAGGTCATCAGGGTGACATAGGATGCCAGACACAGTTACATGGGGGGCGCAGCTTTCTTCCAAGTTCTCCCCCAACACAAATCCAGAGACCACAGCCGGGGTACGGGAGCTAGGTTTGTCTGATCCAACCTGAAAGAGTAATGGTCGCCTGGGGCTGAGAGGCAGGCTGAGTCCATTTCCCTGCCCAGCTATGCTGAAGCCACGGGCCCTCCCTGCCCCCAGATCCAGCCCCCAAGGGGGCACTGCCCTAGGCCTCTTAGAGAGAGGCAGGTCTTAGGGCTGTGACAAGGGCACTGGGTTCACAGCTGAGACATCTGGGTCCTTGTTCACAGCCAGCTCTGCCCTGGACAGCTGTGTGACCTTGAGCGAGTCCCTTGGCTTCTCTGGGCCTTGGGTTTTTCATCTGCAAAAGTGATGATGTTGATGTGGAGGTTTTGAGGGGGTCACAGGAGAGTGGGGATCTTATTTTCCGGAAATAAATACCACACAAGGGGTTGGCTGAAACGACAGGAGTTTATTAGCTCATGGTTTTGAGGCTAGGAGGAGTCCACAGTCGAGGCATCAGCCTGGTGACAGCTTCTCCCCACAGACTGTGGCGTTGTGGGGCTGGCTGCCGGCGATCCTTGGTCCTTGGCTCTTCCAGCTTCCTGCTCCCCGTGGCTTCTCTCTGCACCCCATTTCCTTTGCTCATAAGGACTTCGTCCGTATTGGGTTAGGGCCCACCCTCACTCAGTCTGGGCACACCTTAACTAGTAACAGTGTCAAAAGTCCTGTTTACAAACAGGTCCCACCCGCAGGGCCAGGGAACCTGGACCTGCCTTGTGTGGGGGACGTGGCTCAGTCCCCACCTGTGAGCACGAGGGGCCTCCAGGCTCCTGCCCTGGCCCCCTCCTCAGGGCCAGCTGCGGCAGCCTCCGTATACTCCCGGTGGCCCGTCTGTGCCGGCGGGCCTGAGAAGCCGGTGCCAGCGGTGTCCCCCCCCACAGATCCAGGTGTGCGTGCACATCCACCAGTCGGTGTCCAGGAAGTGCGGCGAGTACCTGGCCGAGCTGGCCCGCCACAACTACGTGACCCCCAAGAGCTACCTGGAATTGCTCAACATTTTCTCCATCCTCATCGGGCAGAAGAAACAGGAGCTGAAAACGGCCAAGAACCGCATGAAGAGTGGCCTCGACAAGGTGGCCCTGTGAACAGCAGCCTGGGGCTCTGCCCGCTCGGCTCTGCCCCCGATGCCAGGGCAGCCCAGCCCGGCCTTCCTAACTGCAGCCCACGGGGTTTAGATGGGCAGCTGCCCCCTTCACCCAAAGAGCACAAGCTGCCCGCCAAGGGTGTAGCCAGAGCGGGTCACCCACAGATTCTCAGGGGACTCGCCCTCTTCCTCTGGGGTCCTCTGGGCACCCTGTGCTGATGGGGGCCTCGGGAGCTCTCTTGACACCTGCAGGGCCCCCTTCCTGGCACCCCTAAGCCCAGCTTGCTCTCTGGTCCCCTGTCACACCTGTTTTCCCCTCTGTCCCCATCCCACAAAAACTCCAGCTGCTGCGCACTTCGGAGGATGTGGCCAAGATGCAGGAGGAGCTGGAGATTATGCGCCCTCTGCTGGAGGAGGCTGCCAAGGACACCATACTCACCATGGAACAGATCAAGGTTGGGGGTGCTCCTGGGGCCCCCTCCCTGATCCCCGACTCTGTCTGAGGACCCTCGGCGCCCCCAATACAGCCACAAGAGCACAAGCTGCCTGCCCCCCGCCAGTTGTTTAGCTTTTCTGTTTATTCAGCAAAGGCTTGATCAGATCTTGTCTGTGCCAGGCACTGAGCTAGGCAGGAGATACAGGGAAGAGTGAGACGGATTCTGCGCGTCCAAGGGCCCCATCCACACGCAGACACCGTGGATTTGCGTGTTCTCCGTAACGGCCTGCTGCCAGAAGCGGTCAAGTGTCGTGCTCCGCAAAGTCAGTGTATTGAAGAACTTGCCAGCAGATGAGAAAAGTGACTCGTGGAAAGGGCACCTTTTCCTGTCTTGCACGAAGGTGCCCTGTGGGCTCGGGGTGCCCTACCCCACGGACAGTTAGCTCAAGTGTGTAAGGTCCTGAGCTAGGACGGTAGAGAGCACTCAGGATGTGGGAGGATCCCCGGCACTCCCAGATCTTCACGGCCTGCACGGCCGGGAGGCCCTTGCTGCTGGGCCATCTCAAACCTCATTTCCTCCCGCCTGGGGAGCCTGGGATGCAGAGAGGAGAAGGGGAGGAGGGCACGCCTGTCCTGGCCCCTGACCCCCCAGTTAGCCGCCCCCTCGCCTCCCCTCCCCAGGCAGACACAGCCATTGCCGAGGAGACCCGGAATTCAGTGCAGGCAGAGGAGATCAAGGCCAACGAGAAAGCCAGGAAGGCCCAAGCTATCGCCGATGATGCCCAGAAAGACCTGGACGAGGCCCTGCCAGCCCTGGACGCGGCCCTGGCCAGCCTGCGCAACCTCAACAAGAACGACGTGACTGAGGTGGGGGGCCGCGCTGTCTTGGGTGCTAGTGCCCAGGCCCTCCCTCAACACAGCCCTTGGGGGCTAGGAGGTGGGGGGAGACCTAGGGCTAGAAGCCAGCCTCCCGCCAGGCCCCCCTGTGCCCGCCCCAGGGCCCAAGCAGGTGCATGGGGGGCGCCTCCAGTGACCTGGTGACCAGGCCTGGGCAAGTGGGGAGCAGTCGAGGCAGACGTAGGCTTCCGCTCGGACATGGCCTTGGTCCCGTGGCAGGGGTGCTTGGTTGGTGGGGCCCGCCTGGTCCGGCAGCTGTCCCTGCCCAGAGGTACCCACTTGGTGATGGCCCGGCCCACAGGTGCGTGCCATGCAGCGGCCACCCCCAGGCGTGAAGCTGGTCATCGAAGCCGTGTGTATCATGAAGGGCATCAAACCCAAGAAGGTTCCTGGAGAGAGGCCGGGCTCCAAGGTGGACGACTACTGGGAGCCCGGCAAGGGGCTGCTGCAGGACCCTGGCCGCTTCCTTGAGGGCCTCTTCAAGTTCGACAAGGTGACCAGGCCAGGCCCCCAGCAGGGCCCGTGCACGCTGCCGTCCCTGTCCAGCCTGTCTCTGCCTGCCTGGCCAGCAGCAGCACACAGTCCCGGTGGCTACAGCCGGGCGGGACCCGCTCCTGCCCCGAAGGACCTCTTGGTCTGGCAAGCTTGACCGGCAGACCCATGCACAGATGGGGGTTGAGGACACTGGGCCCCAGGCACGCCCTTGGGCACCATGGGAAGTCGCCCACAGTTGCTCCGAGGCTCCGCAGCCTGACATCCTCTTCTTTCCTTCCGGCGACCCCTGTGGCCTTGGCCAAGGCCCTGCTGTCCACTCAACCACCCCCCCTCTCTCTTGGCCTCAGCTCCCCCCACCTGTCTCTGCGTTTCTCTGTGTCCACAGGCATGTGTCTGTCGGGCAGGGCCATGGTTTGGTCAGCCTGGAGCCCACAGCCCCCTTGGAGGGCCCTTTCCAGCTGAAAAATAGGCTGAGGGGCAGCTGCCTGTCCCACGGGGGCCACTCCCCACCACCTGGGTGCTTCCCAGGCTACAGGGGGAGGGTGGAGACGATAGCCCATGTCGGTGGCAGCTGGAGTCCCTGTGGGTTTCCCAACCCTCCTCCCCTTCCATCAGCCTAGAAACTAGGGGCCCCACAGACCTGACCAGGCCCCCCAGAGAGGAGAGCCCACGGCCACGGCCAGCGCTCAGGCCCCCTGTTCCCAGGCTCTGGCCCCTGCGGGCTTGTTAATAATGCTGCAGAGCTGTATTCTCCCAGGGGGTGTGGGGGGCTCTCAGGGTAGGGAATTACAGCCCTTGAACATGAGCCTGGGCAGGAAACAGAACCACTCAGCGGCTCCACTCCTGCCATGGCGTTGCTGTCAGGAAGCAGCCCTTGTCTTTCAATGAGGTTTAACCGGGTCTATTATGGGCCCCTAAGCCTGCCGTGGTTTCCCAAGGAAGAAATTGCCAGCAAGTCTCTGAAAACCTGGGAACATAGCTGTTCCTTTTCTAGCCAACCTGTTGGGGCTGTGTTTATTCTTCCAGAAGGACCCGTGCTGAGAGGCCTGCACGGGCCTTGGGGCATTGAAGCCAGGGTTAGCCATCCCTCCACAGGCCCCTTGGACACAGCAGACCCCTCCCCTGACCTCCCCGGGAAATAGCCTCCTGAGGCTCGTGGTGGCTCCCACCCAGGACAACATCGGGGAGATGGTGATCAAAGCCATCCAGCCGTACATCGACAACGAAGAGTTCCAGCCAGCCGCCATCGCCAAGGTGTCCAAGGCCTGCACCTCCATCTGCCAGTGGGTGCGTGCCATGCACAAGTACCACTTTGTGGCCAAGGCCGTGGAACCCAAACGGGTGAGAGCCGGGCAGGGCTGGGTGGGGCGACGTGGGCTCCCCACCCAGTTCCTCCTCCCCAGGGGCACTCGTCAGGCTGGCCCTGTACCCTCTGCCGGCAGCAAGCCCTGCGGGAGGCCCAGGACGACTTGGAAGTGACACAGAAGATGCTGGAGGAGGCGAAGCAGAGCCTGCGCGAGGTGGAGGATGGCATCGCCACGATGCAGGCCAAGTACCGGGAATGCATCGCCAAGAAGGAGGATCTGGAGCTGAAGTGTGAGCAGTGCGAGCAGAGGCTGGGCCGTGCAGACAAGGTGCGCCCGCTCCCTCCAGGAGGGCCCTGAGGGGGTGGCACGCCCCAGCCAGGCTGGAGGGGGTCCGCAGGGGCGGGTTCTGGGGGGCTGCCCAGTCCCTGGAGCCACCCCCTGGGGCTCCTCTGCAGCTCATCAACGGGCTGTCGGACGAGAGGGTGCGCTGGCAGGACACGGTGGAGAACCTGGAGCACATGCTCGACAACATCTCCGGCAACGTGCTGGTGGCCGCCGGCTTCGTGGCCTACCTGGGCCCCTTCACGGTGAGGAGCCCCAGCCCTGAGTCCGTCTGGCCTCCCCTCCTGAAGGTGGGCCCCTGTTCCTTGAGGCCCCACCTCCTCCTGGGGCAGCCTGCAGGGCAGCTCTGCCCTCCCTCCCTCATTCACTCAACACACACTCGTGAGCCACCCCCTCTGAGCCAGGTGCCGTTCCAGTGGCCGCAGCAGGCAGGAAACCCACCCTCGGAGCTGGCCTGCCACTGGGAGAGCACGAGCACTCACACTTGTGTGCCAGGCGCTGTTCTCAGCACATTTACTCCCCCACGGCCAGCCACACAGAGGAGTTGCCATCCCCACTTCACAAAGCCGGCCTGAGGTTTCCGGAGGCCCCGGAGGTCCCCACACGCAGGCCTGGAGCACAGGGCGTGCGGGCGGTGGGGAGGCTGTCGGGCATCACAGCGGACGGCCCTGAGCATGGCATCTCCCCAGGGCCAGTACCGCATGGCGCTTTACGAACACTGGGTCAAGCAGCTCAGGACACACGAGGTCCCACACACCTCTGAGCCCACGCTGATCGGGACGCTGGGGAACCCTGTGAAGATCCGCTCGTGGCAGGTGCCCGCCCAGGGGCCAGAGCAGCTGGGCTGAGCCTGCCTGTGGTCCAGGCCGGGCCGAGGCCTCCTGCCTCCCTCCCTCCCTCCCTCCGCCGGGCCTGGCTCAGAGATACCTCCTCTGAACCCCCACAGGCCTGGCAAGGAGACAGTGGGCAGGAGAGGAGGGGGAAGCTGAGCCGAGGGTGGCACAGACGCTAAAGGAGAGAGAGAGTTCACGGGGTGCCTTTAAGAGTGCACGGCCAGGAGGCACTAGGGTTGAGAAAGATTTCCTGAAAGAAGTCGTGTCTGCACTAGACTTTGGAAGACAGAGTTGGCAAAGGGAGAGGACAAGAGGCTGTAGACAGAGACCCAGTGGGAGCAAAGTCAAGAGGGTGGATGGATGTGGAAGACGGAAGACTGAGTGAGGGCTCAGTAGGCAAGAGGACAGGAAGGCCTGGCAAAGGAGGGCTCTGGGAGCCAGCCAAGGAGTGAGAAAGAGGCAGGGGAGTGGCCCTGCCCTAGGGAGGTGGAGGCATCGCCACAGTCACCTGCCCCTGCCCCCAAGGGAAGACCACAGTCAAAGCGTGAGGCTGGGAGCAGCCGGGTGGGTCGCGCCTGGTGCCCAAGGTGACCCTGCTGTGTGAGAGTCCCGCTGCAGTCTGACACCTGGCCCCCCTGCAGATCGCTGGCCTGCCCAATGACATGCTGTCAGTGGAGAACGGGGTCATCACTCAGTTCTCCCAGCGCTGGACCCACTTCATTGATCCTCAGAGCCAGGCCAACAAGTGGATCAAGAACATGGTGAGCCCACCCCCTGGGCGCTGGCCACCCTGTCCCAGCCGGCCTCAGGCTGGCCTCAGCCTCCACAACTGCCACCTCTCCCCACCCCCTGCCCCAGGAGAAGGAGAACGGGCTGGACGTGTTCAAGCTCAGTGACCGCGACTTCCTGCGCAGCATGGAGAATGCCATCCGCTTTGGCAAGCCCTGCCTGCTGGAGAACGTGGGCGAAGAGCTGGACCCGGCCCTGGAGCCCGTGCTGCTTAAGCAGGTGGGCCTGCAGCGGAGGTGGGGTGGGGGCAGCGTGTAGGCCACGATGGGGGGAGGGGGCCACCCCCTTCCCCTGCCGCAGCAGTGAAGCCCAGGCCGCAGCGCCTACCCGTCCCACCCACTGCAGACGTACAAACAGCAAGGGAACACGGTGCTGAAGCTGGGGGACACGGTGATCCCCTACCACGAGGACTTCAGGATGTACATCACCACCAAGCTGCCCAACCCACACTACACGCCCGAGATCTCCACCAAGCTCACCCTCATCAACTTCACCCTGTCCCCCAGGTAGGCCCCCCAGGACCCCAGCATCAGCTCCACCTCTGCCTGCCTGCTGCCCCTCACCCACCCCCAGGCCGGGACTCGGTGGGTCTTTCCCTGCTCAGAGGCTCTGCCAGCCTCCGCCCAGGCCACGTTCTCCCTGCACGCTGGCGTTCCAGTTCCCACCTTAGCACCTCCCCACTCACCCTGATCCCCAGCCAGCAGAGCCCACCTCCACCTTCCGTTTCAACTCAGCTCTTGCCGGGCCCTGTGCGCTCACCCCCGAGTAGTCACAGAGCCCTGAGTCAGGAGGCCCCCAGGCCCTTGTTTCCTGCGCGTGCTGCCATGATTCCGGGCGCAATGGTTTTTGCTGGCCGCCCACACAGAGCCCAGGCTCCATGCTAAGGCCTCATTTCAGTGGCCACTGTCACCTCTCCACACACTGGGAGTGAAAACCTGTAAGGCCTGCCCGAGTGGTCAGCCACCACCCCCTCCTGCTGAGGCCCTGGACCCCTTGGGGCAGTTGTCCAGGGACCCCTGTGGCTCGCACCAGTCCAGCAGCATCTGACTGGCCAGTCTTGCCGGGACTCCTGGCTGCTCCCTGAGGTCTCTTGGGGACAGACCCTGCACTAGCCTTGCAGCCCGAGACAGTCTAGGCCTCCTGGGCTGCCACCGGCGGGGATGCTGGGCTCTTGCAACTCCAGGAGCACAAGTGGATAGGCGAGCAGGCTCAAGGCTGGCCCTCCTGGGCCCTCCAGATGTTACAGAGCTGCTGTCTCCTATACCTGGCAGTGGCCTAGAGGACCAGCTTCTGGGCCAGGTAGTGGCTGAGGAACGGCCTGACCTGGAAGAGGCCAAGAACCAGCTGATTGTCAGTAATGCCAAGATGCGGCAGGAGCTGAAGGACATTGAGGACCAGATCCTGTACCGGCTCAGTTCCTCCGAGGGCAACCCCGTGGACGACATGGAACTCATCAAGGTGCTGGAGGCTTCCAAGATGAAGGCCGCTGAGATCCAGGTCAGCAACTGCCCACCCTGCTCACCCCCCACCTGTCTCCTCCTGCCCCTGCCCACCTGCCCCAGGCCTGTCGTGACCCCTGTCCCCACCCACCCGACTTCTGCTCTCTGCCAGCCTACTTGGGCCTGACCCACCCCTGCCCCCGCCCCATCACACCCCCAGGCCAAGGTCAGGATTGCAGAGCAGACGGAGAAGGACATAGATCTCACGCGCATGGAGTACATACCGGTGGCCGTCCGCACCCAGATCCTCTTCTTCTGCGTGTCCGACCTGGCCAACGTGGACCCCATGTACCAGTACTCCCTCGAGTGGTTTCTCAACATCTTCCTCTCAGGCATCGCCAACTCCGAGAGGGCAGGTAGCCCCGGCACCTGTGCACACCTGGTCGCAAACACCAAGCTCCCACCCTGACTCAGATGCGACACGTGGGCACCTGCCCACAGTCGACACACCCACGTTCTCTTGCATATACTCTCACATTACAGACTCGCAATACACAAGCACGCACACACACACATACTTCCCTGCCTCCTCAGAGGCCCCTTCCTGGAACACCAGATGTCCCAAAGGACGTGCAGACTCTGCCCCTGTGGCTGCCGGGAAGCGTGGCTGGGCTGGGCCTCCAGGACCTGCCACCTGCCCACCCGTCCCCGCTCTCTGCCCGTCGCCTCCCTGCCCTGCAGACAACCTGAGGAAGCGCATCGCCAGCATCAACCGCTACCTGACCTACAGCCTCTACAGCAACGTCTGCCGCAGCCTCTTCGAGAAGCACAAGCTGATGTTCGCCTTCCTGCTGTGTGCCCGCATCATGATGAATGAGGGCAAGATCAACCAGGTGCATGCGCAGGGACACAGCAGGCTCGGGGCGGACTGCCCGAGGACCAGTCCTGCTGCAGGGCCTGGGAGAGCGGGCTGGAAGGGAAGGGAAAGCCAGCCGGGCATGAGGGACAGCGAGAGCAGAGGGTCAGAGGCCTAAGGGAACCTGGCCCCTTGGGTGCAGGCAGCCAGGAGACCTAGGAGCACAGGCCTTCTCAGAGCCTCGACCCGGCTGGAGAGCTCAGGGCGGACGGTCCTGAGCCTCCCTCGCCTGTTTGACCAGGAGCTCTCATGGGGCCCCAGGTGTTCCATGGACATGTGGGAAAGCCCTGCCAAGATGGTGAGGGTGACAGGCACCACTGCCCAAGCCCTAGCACTGGGCTCAGAGACACACTCACCTATCCCCAAAAAAGGAGGACAGGCCCAGAGAGATCTAATTCTTGCACGAGGTAGAGTGGGGACACTGACCCAGACCTGTCTGGGTGAGGCTGGGAGGGTTGGCACTGCTGGGTGGAGGTGCCCGGGGGCAGGGAGGAGCTGGCCGCAGGGCCTGGGCCCTAGCCTGCCTGTCCCCTTCCAGGCTGAGTGGCGCTACCTCCTGTCAGGGGGCACCATCCAGGTCATGACCGAGAACCCTGCAGTGGACTGGCTGTCAGACCGGGCCTGGCGGGACATCCTGGCACTCTCTAACCTGCCAGCCTTTTCCAACTTTGCCGAAGACTTTGTGAATCACCTCTCAGAATTCCGGGTCATCTTTGACAGCCTTGAGCCCCACCGGTGAGCTGGGCCCCAGGGCATGGCAGGGAGGGCAAGACCCCATTAACAGGCCTGCCCAGGAGCCTTCTCTGAGGTACCACCCAGGGTTGCCCACATCTCTCCTGTGCCCCCAGCCCTTGGCCCACGGGACAGCCCACCTTCCCTGCTGTCAGCTGGCAGAGTCCCCACAGCTGGTGGCCTCCCACAGGCTGGCTCTCAGAGAGACGTGTGTTGTTGCAGGGAGCCCTTACCTGGCATCTGGGACCAGTACCTGGACCAGTTCCAGAAGCTGCTGGTACTCCGCTGCCTGCGCGGGGACAAGGTCACCAACGCCATGCAGGACTTTGTGGCCACCAACCTGGAGCCACGCTTCATTGAGCCACAGGCAAGCGCTCGTGCCAGGGCAGGGCTGGCTTCCTGGGCGCATCCCCACCCTGGGTCCCAGGGGCCTGGCTGCACCCAGACAGAAGATTCTGCAATCTTGGCCAGGCCAGGATTCCTAGCCCCCACCTCCCAAAGCTCTAGGAGTTTCCATACCCTGCCAAGAAGCCTGCGGGCACCTCTGTGAGGAGCGCCAGGGTCCTCCTCCCTTGCCCCAGCCCCTGCCCCTCCTCAGCTCCAGGTGGGCCCAGCATCTCTCCCTGCCCTTGCAGACAGCCAACCTGTCACTGGTGTTCAAAGACTCCACCTCGACCACGCCCCTCATCTTTGTGCTGTCCCCGGGCACAGACCCGGCTGCCGACCTCTACAAGTTTGCTGAAGAGATGAAGTTCTCCAAGAAACTCTCTGCCATCTCCCTGGGCCAGGGGCAGGCAAGGGCTGGGCAGGGAGAAGGGGAGAGGGCTGAGGGCATGGGCCAGCTGGTCGCCCACTGCTCAGCGCCCCCACCCCCACAGGGCCCCCGGGCGGAAACCATGATGCGTAGCTCCATAGAGAGGGGCAAGTGGGTCTTCTTCCAGAACTGCCACCTGGCGCCGAGCTGGATGCCGGCGCTGGAGCGCCTCATCGAGCACATCAACCCTGACAAGGTGCGTCGCCTGTCACGGACCTGCTGGGGCCCCTCTGATGAATAAATAACGTGTCCATCCGGGGTGACGGCGGCGTAAACGAGCATCCTGCAAAGCGCTCAGCCAGCCCTGGGCACGCAGCTCGTGCTCTGTAACCGACCACGTACGCAACCATGCAACAGGCATCGGCTTGTCTAGTCCCCTCAACAGCCCCGAGTTACCATTTCCCGTGGTGATGTGACTTTCCCAAGGCCGCCCAGCACTGGCCAGCGGTCCTGGGCTCGTCAAAGCCCGTGTTCCTAACCAGCGGTCTGTGCGGCTGAGTGAGGCCCAAGGTGCACCCAGGGGCCCTGGTCCGAGGGAGCTGATGTTTGGGTGGCCGCCAGCCAGGTCTGGGTCTCAATACTCACGTGGTGCCCATGGCCACAGGTGCACCGGGATTTCCGCCTGTGGCTCACCAGCCTGCCTAGCAGCAAGTTCCCAGTGTCCATCCTGCAGAATGGCTCCAAGATGACCATCGAGCCACCGCGTGGCGTCAAGGCCAACCTGCTCAAGTCCTACAGCAGCCTCAGTGACGACTTCCTCAACTCCTGTCAGAAGGTGAGACACACCTGGCACGGGGATCCACGCTACCCGGCCCTGCCGGCTCCCGCCCCTCACCTCCCCTGCCCTTCCACTTCCCATAGGTGGCCGAGTTCAAGTCACTGCTACTCTCGCTGTGCCTGTTCCATGGGAATGCACTGGAGCGCCGCAAGTTCGGGCCCCTGGGCTTCAACATCCCCTATGAGTTCACTGATGGAGACCTGCGTATCTGCATCAGCCAGCTCAAGATGTTCCTGGATGAGTATGCAGACATCCCCTACAAGGTGGGCCAGGAACAGGACAGGGGCTGGGGGCTGGGGCACCCGTGGGGGCCCTCACCCACCCCACCCCATAGGTCCTCAAGTACACGGCAGGCGAGATCAACTATGGAGGCCGTGTCACTGACGACTGGGACCGCCGCTGTGTCATGAACATCCTGGAGGATTTCTACAGGCCTGCCGTGCTCTCCCCCGAGCACAGCTACAGCGCCTCGGGGGTCTACCACCAGATCCAGCCCACCTACGACCTCAATGTGAGCCCACCCCCAAGGGCCCTGGCCCAGGGGCCCTGCCAGCCTGGGGTTCTGGGGTACCACCAGCGTGGCCCCTACCCGCCAGTAGCTCCTTGTCATGCTCTGATCCCCATCCCACAAAGAGCCACAGAGAAGGAGACAGACTCAGTCCCTGCCTCTGGAGCTCAGGCTGTGTGTGGAAGAGGCAAGCTTCCATCTCTTCGCCACTTCTTAAGTGTAATTACCCATTGAGGGTTAGGGTAGCTCCTCCAAGATGGTAACCCAACCCAGCCCATGCACTCAGGAAGGACTCCTGGAGGAAACGATCTCCAGCAAAGACGTGTGGGGAGAAGCTGGGGGCTGGGCTGGGCACTCCAGGGTGTGGGTCATCAGGTGCAAAGGGCTTGTAGCGGGAGGGCGCATGACATGGATAAGCAGAGTGCGAGAGGGAGGTGTGGGGTGCTGGGAGGAAAAGGGGGCCAGACCGTGCAGGGCCTCAGAGGCTCTGGAGTCCCAAGGCCAACAGAGGCATAAGGGTTCTGAGTGGGGGTGCCGAGTGAGGGCCACTCCAAAGGCTGGGGGTAGATCGAGGCAGGGGCTTCAGCTGTGGCCCTCCTCCCCTCCAGGGCTACCTCTCCTACATCAAGGGCCTCCCACTCAATGATATGCCTGAGATCTTCGGCCTGCACGACAATGCCAACATCACTTTCGCCCAGAATGAGACTTTTGCCCTGCTGGGCGCTATCATCCAGCTGCAACCCAAATCATCGTCTGTGGGCGGCCAGGGCAGGGAGGAGGTGGGTGGTGGCAGGGGGAGGTGCCCCTGTGGGGGAGAACTCTGTGCATGTGGAATCCTGCGAGCGTCAGTGGGGAGGCCAGGCCTGAGCCCCCACATCCTCCTACCCCACAGATAGTGGAGGACGTGGCCCAGGACATTCTGCTCAAGGTGCCTGAGCCCATCAACTTGCAGAAGGTGATGGCCAAGTACCCCGTGCTGTATGAGGAGTCAATGAACACGGTGCTCGTGCAGGAGGTCATTAGGTAAATCCCCTGGACCCCCAAAGCCCCTCAGCAGCAGGCCGTCGGATGAGCTTGGGCCACTCAGACCAGCAGCTGTGAAGGACAGCAGGAGCCACCATGGACCGGCCACCATGCCAAGTGCTGTATACGGCCATCCTCTCAGCCACATTTGTATTCCTGTTTCACAGATGTATGAACAGAGGCCTAGAAAAGTTAAGGGACCTGTCCCAGGTCATACGTCTGCCAAGGGCCAGAGCTGGGATTTGTATGCAGACCCCCTGACCCACTCTATGTTCTTGGCATGACGTTGGGCCATTGGTTGGGTCCACGCCCCCTAACGGGTGTGTGGATAGCACCGCCGGCCACAGCTCACGGCACACTTCCTCGCCCCTGGCCTCATAGGTACAACCGGCTGCTGCAGGTGATCACAACGACACTGAGGGATCTGCTCAAGGCGCTCAAGGGCCTGGTGGTGATGTCCTCACAGCTGGAGCTGATGGCTGTCAGCCTGTACAACAACACTGTGCCTGAGCTCTGGAAAGCCAAAGCCTACCCATCGCTCAAGCCGCTGTCCTCATGGGTCATGGACCTGCTGCAGCGCCTGGACTTCCTGCAGACCTGGATCCAAGGGGGCATCCCCGCTGTCTTCTGGATCAGCGGCTTCTTCTTCCCCCAGGCTTTCCTGACAGGCACCCTGCAGAACTTTGCCCGCAAGTCTGTCATCTCCATTGACACAATCTCCTTCGATTTCAAGGTGTGGACACAGCCAGGGCCAGGGCAAGAGTGTGGCCTAGGCAGAAGGGCCTTGGCAGAGGTGGGGGACCCATGAGTTGGGGAGAGCCAGGTCCCTGGAGCACATCAAGGAAGACCCAGGCCAGAGAGGCCATGAGCACAAGGGGTAGTGCGCAGGGTGGAGGCCACTACCTCGTGAGGTGGGTAAGCACAGGCAGGCAGCAGCTCTCAGCAGTTTGCACCCCCTTACCCAAATCCTAACTCAGAATCTGTGTGTCAGGGGGATGGTGGGTGTCTGTATAACCACCACAGGTGATGGCCCAATCGCTGCTGGAGCTCAAGAAACGGCCCAATGAGGGGTGCTACATCCATGGACTGTTCCTGGAAGGTGCCCGCTGGGACCCAGTGGCCTTCCAGCTAGCTGAATCTCGGCCCAAGGAGCTGTACACGGAGATGGCCATTATCTGGCTCCTGCCAGTGCCCAACCGCAAGGTCCAGACCCAGGACTTCTACCTGTGCCCCATCTATAAGACGCTGACCCGCGCTGGTACGGGGCCTGGGGGTGACACCCACAGCGGGAGAGGGCCCAGGACTGGCCCAGCCCGGCCAAGTCCAGGCCGGTTAGGCTGTCCCAGGCATACTGAACAGGAGCGTGGACAGAGGTCCATCAGCACCCGAGACCATTTAGGCCAGCAGCTGGCAGGGTAGTGCCCAGAGGCCAGGCTTGGAGTCTGTGGAAGTGCCCCCTGGGCTCACCCTCTGCCTACCTCCTTCAGTGGCATCTACCCTAGAGGCCCAGCCTGCCACTGTTCAGAGGAGCAAATGAGGCCTGGAGAGGGAGTGGGCCTGAGCTGGGTCCCTCAAGCGAATGAACCACGGTGTCAACTCTCCTAACCTCATCCCCAAGCCCCAGTGCAATAAGCCCAGGCAGGCCTGAGCCCTGGCCACACCTACTCGCCACACAGGCCTCCTCTTGGGTCAGGGTCCCCTCACTGCCCTTGCCTCTACCCTGTCCCTGCTCTAGTCCTGGCAGGACCTATGCCCTAACCCTCCCTCCTTGCCTGCTCCAGGAACACTGTCAACCACAGGCCACTCCACCAACTACGTCATTGCTGTGGAGCTCCCCACTGACTGGCCCCAGAGACACTGGATAAAGCGCGGCGTGGCTCTCATCTGTGCCCTGGACTATTAAACCCTGGCAGAAGGAAGACGGGGGGAGGGCGGCAGGGGGGGAATTAAAGTTGAGTTTTCTAAGCAGTTCGGCTGCACCTTAGCTGTGTACATCAGGTACTCATTGTGAGGCAGTGTTGGAGAAGGGCCCCAGCCAGCCTCAGCAGAGAATGGACTTGGCAGGGCGAGCAGCTCAGGCCTGCTGTGCCTGTCCAAATCCAATGAGGGAAGAGATGGGCCCTTCCAAGGCCCAATACCCCAACCAGGAGAGCGTGCCAGGCAGGACTAGAAGCAGCCCTGACTCCTGGCACCTCTCCAGATTGCAAAATCACCAGATCTGGTGAAAGCCACAAGCCCCTGCCCCAAGTACACTTGGTCCTATCATGCACATAGCTCCTAAGTGCCAGAGTCCACCTAGAGCCCCCCTCCTCAGCTCTCAGGTCCTCAATCCCAGGCTAGGGTCCCAAAGGACCTCTGCCCTGGGGAGGGCTGGCACCCCAGGCATGCAAACCTTTCACCTCGCTGGCCACAGGGTCTTGGGGCCCAGCACGTCTGGGCAGGTCGTCCACTCACACCACAGCCTAGTCTACAAACCTTAGGCCAGAGTAGTCTTTAAGAGAATTTTATTCATCCATTGATCCAGTATTTACAGGGGCCAGAGGGGTCAGGCTGTGCTCAGCCCAGGGAGAGGCAGCTGCCACACCTGCCAACCCTGCCCCCCAATCACTATATACAGAGATAAGGGGTCTGCTTGGGTCACTTTCAAAACCACGTGGCAGAGGCCATGGGGTTGGGTGGGGCCCGAGCTCCACAGGGAGTGCTGGACCTGTTACCCCTCGGCATCAGGCCCTCTGGGGACATGGGGGCTCCTGCTGGTTGTCTCAATTCTGGTCTGCCCCCCACCCTGAGTGCCCTGCAGAGGCTGAGGAAGCTGGCATGGCAGGGAGAACTGAGTGGTGCCAGCTTCCTGCAAGCAGCACTTCTCTGCTATCCCTAATAAGAGGGAGACATGCTAATACTGAGGGCCAGGGCAGAGGCTCTTCGGAGCCCCCAGGCTCAGGAGCCCAAGGCAGTCCCACAGCCAGAGCCACAACACTGAAAGCAAAGAGCCCCGAGCCCTGCTACAGAGAGCAGTCTCGGCGAGCCCGCCTGGAGACAGCTCAAACACTTCTCTCTGTTCAGGCCAGGGGATGCCAGCAGGCTGCTCCTCCCACCCCTGCTAGGACACCCCACCCCCAATCCAGCCCAACAGCCGGGTCCCTGAGTTTGGAGCTCTCCCAGGAGGAATGAAGAGAGTAGGCCTGGCTTCTTCACGATGGGAACAGGCTGGTGGCTGGGGCTAGAGCAGCAGGGCCCAATGCCTACCCCAGGCCCCAACTGCGACCCTGCAGTCATGGCCCTGGCATGAAGCAGGGGCCTGGGCCCAGTAGGATGACAGCTGCTGGGAGGGAAACATTCCCGGCTATGTCAACATGGCGGTGGCAAGACGTGTTGGAGCCCAGAAAAATAGATGTCTCTGATAGATAAAATATATATTCTGCTGCCCAAGGCAGGAGGGCCAGGTCCTGCCACTCCACAGCCGGCTGTGGAGGTAGCCGCAGCACGTCGCTCTGCCCCAGCTCCAGCTGCTGCTTCCTGAGCACTGAGGGCTGACCACCCCTGCCCCGGGGTGCAATGCAGGGAATCCCCGACCTGGCTCCCACTCCCAGGGCCTGGGCTCTTTAGCTGAACTATTCAGTAATACTGGGAAAAGGGGAGAAGGGCAGGGAAGGGGGACCCTGGTGAGGGCCACGCGGCAAGAGCAGGCTGCAGAGTCAGGGCTAGCGGTCCTCACTGGCGCTTGGCCTTATAGGGGCGTGAGCGTTTCCGCCGGTCAGGCTTCCGCTGCTTGTGGAGCCGGCCAATGCTGACGCCCTGGCGCCGCCGCACCGAGATGTTCTGCTCTACCAGGTTGGCCAGCATGCCTGTGGGGAGGCAGGGACCTGGCTGGAGTAGGGGGCCAGGGACCCAGCAGCCACCTGCGCCGGGTGGCCATGACCTCGCGTCAGGAGCAGGGGCTCTCATGGCCCTCCCCACTCTGAGGAAGGGGGCACATGCAGGACAGAGCCCTGGGCACGGCCTGCCAGATGCAGCAGTGGGTCTCCTCACCTTCCTGAGCCAGCATGGAGATGAAGGTGCAGATGAACTCGTCGTAGTTGTGGGTCCTTCTCTGGTCATCAATCTGCAGGAGAGGAGAAGGGTGGGGGCACCGCAGACCATATCCCCAGAGCAGCTGCCAGCTGACCTCAGGAAGTCAAGGACAGAGGATCAAGCAGCTCGAGAGATCACTCACCTTGAACTTCTTTCGCTTCTCCACCTCTTCCTTAAGGCAGGCCTCATAGTTTGCAATCTCAGCTTCCACACACTTTAGCAGTGCCAGCAGCTCCTGCCAAAACCCACCATTGCACCCATGAGAACAGCTGGCCAAGGCCAAAGGCCCAATTCCAGGAGGCAGCCAGAGTCCATGGGTCCACTGCGGCCCTGTCACCATGCAGAAAGGCTTCCCGGCACCTGGCTCCAGTCACCAATCCTCATTCCCCAATTCAAATCATGAAGCCAGCACCTGGGCAGTAGTGCCCAGGCCCTTCCCTCCATCTGTACTGGAAGCACCCTGAGAATGCCACAGTGGAGGCTCACCTTGGGTGAGTACTTCTCCCCGCTTACAGGCTCACCAGGCCTGGCCAGTCCAGTCTTCTCTCTGCTGTCCGCTGCTTCCCCCACCTCTTTATCCTCTGGGCTGCTGGACCCCTGGTTGCCTTGGCTTGGTCTGATGGTAGGCGAGGAGCCCTTCCCACCCTCTGGGGAAAGAAATCATGAGAAGAACCCTAAGAGGGCTAGGACACATGGCAGTCACCTGGCCAAGTGCCTTCTCCCTACTAGGTGAATCAAGTGGCAGTGAACCAGCCAAGGCCCACCTGTCAGTGCCAGGGGACTCAGCACACCATCCTCAGCCAGATGCAGCAGGCCTGTGCTGATGACGGGACCCAGGTCACGTACAGCGCGATTGTAGCGTATGCAGTCAACACGCAGTAGGCTATCATCCTCGCCAAAAAGCACCTTAGAGATGTGGGAGGTGACAGGGCTGGAGGGCCGCGTCGGGTTGGCCGAGCGAATGGGTGAGCGCAGTGGTGAGTTGAAAGCACTGCCAATCTCAGAGGCTGTGTCCGTGCTCTCGTTGCTGGGGGTGGGTGAGGGCTGCGAGTGCGTGGGCACTGCCACAGCTGGACTCCCGGCTCCGCTGCTGGTCTTGATGGACAGAGGAATCGAGAGGTCTTTCTGACTCTCTTTGAGCTTCTCAGCCAGGACGTTGATGGTGTTGGGTTGCAGCACTGATAGCTGCCCATCTGCGGTGCCACTCAAGGACCCTGGCTTCCCTGAACCCTTCCGTTTGTATCTGAGGAGCCAAGGAGAGATGAACTGAGGGAACGGAACAGGTGACCGACCACATCCAACAGTGTCCAAGGTGGCCTCAAGACATCCTGGCCTCCAGAGACTGACCCCAGAAGCTCCTCACACTTGGCCCAACCATGTCCAGTCTGGCACCCTAAGCTCTGACAGCTGTGGCCAGCGTCCTCAAAGAACACCTGCTCCATTCCAGCCACCTCATTTCTGGCCTTTCGCCAATGCCATGGCTTCTAGAAAAGCTTCCCTCCCACCACTCCTACATCCCTGCCTCATCCAATCCTCCAGGGCCCAGCTGAAAGACCACTTCCCAACAGCAGATGCCTTGGTGTCTAATGTGCTCAGCTCACCCCCAAGTCCACCAACAACTCCCTGGGAGCCTGGGGTCACCCTCTTCATGCCAGCTGCCCCCAAGACCCCGCACTCAGCAAGTGCCCAGCATCATCTGCTAAAGGGCATGCTCAGGAACAGGCTGGAACATTCAGGGTAGCATCTGTGGCACCCAGAGCCTACCACCTTACAGAGTTCAGCTGACCTGATGGCAGAGTTGGTGTTCTGCACGTCATCCTCCTCATCGTCCTCATAGTCATCCTCGTCGTCTGAGTACTGCTGGGGTGGGCGGACTGGGACTCGGCTGCGGCCCATGCCTGCTGCCAGGTCTTCTTCCTCCTGGGTCAGAGAAACCCAGAGCTTATGTGCAGGGAGCCAGTCAGCCAGTCAGCTCAGGCCATACAGAGCACCTACAGCTGGAATCAACTTGGCTCTGCAGGCTGCGTTCACCGAACCCCTACAGGTGCTCCTGAGTCCACCCTGGCTCCTGGGGAGGCAGCCCCCCACCCACACCATCTGCCTACACAGGGCTTCCAAGAGGAACAGAGTGCCCTGAAACAAGTGCCTTTATCTTGCCAGCAGAAATCCACCTTGTACAACTGTACTAAGGAGCATGCCCTAAATGTTAAAACACCACAGCCGTGTGATTGGGTTTACAGAGGAGCTCTCCCTGCTTCCCTAAAACCCTGCCATTGTGGGGGGCCTCAGAGTATCAGGAAAGCCTGGCAACCCAGGCTGTGCAAAGTGCACACCAAGGAACCAGCTGGGGAAACTGCCTATTGCGGCCCCTCAGGGGAATTCGGGCGGAAGTCCTGCAAGGGTACCCCAGCTCACCTGCATGGGGGACTTGGCGTAGTTGTGATTGTCTAGAAAGGCCGGCAGCCGCTGAACAATGGGAGTAGGGTTGGGAGGAACCCCGTTGAGGCTGCTCCCAGCAGGCTTCACCACCAGCTTGGGTTTGCTGGGAGGGCTGTGAGTCGGGGCTGGTGGGCATGAGCCAGCCCCCTCCTCCACACCGTCTGGGACAGGGCCAGGAGCACAGGCAGGACCCTCAGCCAGCTGCAGGAAAGCTGTTCCCAGCCCACCATCTCCCCAATCCTGGGACACAGCACTACTCCCCTTCCTGGACTGGAGTCAGCAAGCTCTGAGTCACATGCATAAAGCAAAAGACCGTGAAAAGAATGAGAAAGGGGTAAAAAAAAGGGGGAGGCAGAAAGAAAAAGGCCTCAAGAGAAGACAAGAAAGGAAGCGTGTGCATCATGGAGCAGGGCTCAGGGGCCTCTGGTAACAGCAGCCCTTTACAGACACCTTTCTTTAGGGAAGGACTGCTCTCCTTCCACATTCCAAGGAGGCAGGGGTACAGGCCTTGCCTCTGCATCACCGCCCACGGATCTCTATAGACGTGCTCTGCTTGGGCCTCACGGGTCAAGCTGTGGGGGGTGGCTCTGAAGCCCACCGAAGAGAGGTCCCAAGCTCTCCAGTACCTGTGTGGGTGCTCTCAGAGGCTGCAGGGGCCCTGCTTGCCTCCAGTGCCAAGGGGGATTTGCTGCTGGCTGTCTTGGACTCCTCAGGCAGCTGTGACTCTTGAGACTTATGGGTCTGAATCAGTTCCGGCTGTGTAACCCTAATCAACTGAAAACAGAATCCTTGGCTCAGAAGAGAGAGGGCAGAACCAGGCCTCTACCTTGGACAGCTAACAGCCCCTGATGGACAGCATAATGGCCTTGACCCCACCCACTCACAGGGAAATACAACAGCCTTGTACACTCTTATTAGAAGGTAGTCACTCACCCCACCTCAAGTCCCACTATTCTTATAAAGGGAAGAAAAGAAAGGAATGGTTAGTTGAAGCTCAGCTCCATAAAACAGAAAGATTTGGGAATCCAGGCCAAGATGCTGCAGGGGGAGGGGTTTGGGGAAGGTGGGCCTGAGAGCCGGGTTGGGCAGGGGCCAGGCAGGAGAGGCACCCACCTGCTGCAAGGCCTCCAGCACCGTCTGACGGTTCACCTTCAGCACGTGCAGCCTGGCCTCGTACTTGATCCTGCGGTCGGGCACCACTGCCATCAGGTTGAAGCGGATGTCGTGGTAGGGTTCCCTGCAGTCACAGCCGCAGCTGTGAGAGCAGCCCCCATCCTGGGCCCCACGACCAGGTTAATGCAGATATCCTGGCAGGGCTCTCTGCAGTCACACCTGCAGTCATAGGTACAGGCCCTACCCCAACAGGCAGACAGCAGCTGGCCACACACACCAGGCACCTGAGCTTCCAGTGAGGTGTGTGAGGGGCCTGTCACAAAGTGAGCCAGCACACCTGGGCCACCAGGGTTCCACCAAGGCCTGCCCCTCCCCTGTCCCATCCTGAAACAGGCCACAGGTAGCCCCACAGGAAATGGGGCAAGGGGCTGAGAGCCCAAGATCTAAGCCCGATCTTGCCAGATTTACTATGTGGCCTTCCACAAATCACCTGGCCTCTCTCCGCCTTGGTTCCCTTTGCTCTGTCCCTCCCAAAGGGGGCACAGCTCCAGAGTGTAGAGCAGGGCAGGCACAGGGCCCTTACCCTGCAGTGGCGAGGCCGATACGCTCCATGATGACCCGCCGTGCCTTGTCTGTCCACTCCTCATCCTCCCCCCAAGGCCCTAGGGAAGACCAAGACGAGGAGTCAGCTGGTGGGAACCCCTGAGTTTGGCAGGCCAGGAGTGGAAAAGGAGATGGAGAAGAGCAATTGGTCCAGAGAGTCAGGGCCTGAGCCGGCAATGCAGTGCAGGTTGCCATCCTGGCCAGAGCTGGATGTCCTCAGCACCCACCCCTACCTCCATGGCTCTTGAACACTTGAGGACTATGAACCCCGGCTTCCTGAGAGGTAAGCAGAGGAAGACAGTGGACCCTCAGCTCAGGGTACCTACCATGGTCAATAGGGTAGACCTTCAGTCCATCCAGCTCAAAGAGCCGCCCTGTGATTGGCACATAGCTGACAAAGTGAAAGGCCTCCATAGTCCGTACTGCACTAAGGCCATTCTGCTTCTCGGGGAGGTGGCGCGGCTCGGGCCTGGGAAAGGACACATTTAGGGCCTGAAAAGGAACAACACCCCCACATCTGCCTCCCCCACCATCCCCACTACCACCATTGGCTGCCACAGCTCCCGCACACCTGGCATGGCTATTATGTGCCTTGGCCAACTCTGGGGCATTGCCAATCGCATATCCTTTGCTCTAGAAAGAAAAAAATAAGCCACATAAGAACAACTTCTTCAAAAAGCCCCCGCATGGGAGTGTGGGGGTGATGCTCTAGAGAGCAGACCTGGAGAAGTTCCAGGAATCTGAGGAAGCACAGACTAATGCTCCGAAAGGTCCGGTGGGGGGGGGGGCAGAAGAGACCTCTGGAATCCAGAGGTGGGCTTACGGGCCTTAAGCAGTAATCAGTGGACAATGGGGAGCAACAGAGCCTGATAGAAAAAATTCTGACATAGAAGCATCCTGACATGGTATCACCTAAGGAAATCCCTTCCCTCTCTAGGTCTGCCTCCTTTCCTGACAATGAGGCCTAAAACTAATTGCCTTACACGATTAATTTAAGGATAAACTGTAACACAAATGGCCACTTGTAATATAAATGGTCATTTGGAAAGGAAAAAGCTCCACAGTGGTATTATCAAAGGCCCTGGAGATCAGATCTGTCCAGCCAGGACTAAGGCACTGCAGCCTACCTCAGGGCTGAAGCCTTTGGTGAATTCCTTCATGCGACTCAGGGTGGGCCCCAGGTCCACATTGCTGCAATTCAGGAGCACGCTCAGCAGGGCATGAGTGGCACAAGAGTTGGGGATCAGCTGTGAAACCAAGAACAGTCACCTATACATAGCACCCTTTACCCCCAGCTCCCTCAAGCCTGCACTCCCTGAGAATAGGTATCCAGAGAAGGACAGTACTATCTAGACCACAACCCTCATCAGCTCACCTCATCTTGGCTCAACATTGTTCATTCAACAAGCACCAAGTAAATCCTCACCAGGTGTTTGAGGATGTAGAGAGAGGGAAACGACTCACACACACCTTGCTCTAAAGGTCCTCCTAAGTAGTGAATGTGGGCTCAGTTCCTTCTGCCAAGGGGTTTCTATAATCAGCACCACTGATATCTGTCTATCTCTTCTTCCTGCCTTCTCCCAATTCCATTTCCCAAAGAAAGAAAAGGGCAGCATCCCACCCTCCAGAAAGAGCACAGAGCCCAGCAGACCTGGTGGGCAAAGAACATATTATTCACTATATCGTCATCAATCACAGACGTATCATCCACCAAGGTAGAGACCTTGCGACGGGATCGGCGCTCTTCAATCCATTTGAACAGGAAGATGAATCCGTATACAGGGCTGGGAAGTAAAGGACAGAGCTAGATCAGCTGAGGGAGCAGAAGGCAATCAGCATCCCCTTCCTTTCTCCCCCTGTTCCCTTGCACTGTGTTACTCCTCAGGTGCCCCAAGCATTATCTCATCTCTCCCCTGGCTTCTTCCCAACAGTGTGCCCAAAGTGGCCCTGAGCCCTCACACTCCAGTGGACTGATGCAGGCAGAGTAAGAGCTGCTGACTGTGGTGCTCCAGGAGTCCCACCCAGTTTCCTTACACCTGGAGCTTTTGGTTCCAGTATAACTGAAGAGAAGTCGAACCAAAGGCCCAGAACCGGGGAGAAATACAAGGTAAAGTGAGAACAAAAACTATTTTAATAGAAATTTAAATACTAATTCTCACTTGTGGACACCAAAACCTGGGCCCCAATGCAGCCAGAGAAGCAAACGAACACCCACACCAGTCCCTTCTTTCTCAGGAAACAAAAAGCAGATTTCTAGGTTCAGGCACCGTAGCCGTTTCTCCACACCTCTATTCTGTGAGACCACCAGGAAAAGATCCTGTGATTAGCCACCAGGAGGGGCCTTGCAGATGCCACACACCAACCAATCAGTACATGGCTCTTGGGTGGGGCTTAAAGCCGTGGGCGCTCATGGGCACAGGAAAGCTGTAATTAATAAACTACAGCTGCACAAAATGCACTGTTTTGCCTGGGTTGAGAGTAGGGGCTTCTTGCTGCAAGACCAGGAAGGGCATCTGAACTGTAGCCCAGAGAAGAATAAGGATTTAGATGGGGAAGGCTAAGACATAAAAGGAAGCCCTGAGAGAAGACTGGAAGATAACGAGAATGCCAACTTGATCAGAAGAGAGGCACCCAGAGAAAAGGATGCTTGCTTATGGGAGATTTTACAACTTGGGGTTTCTGGAACTGCCTCCCTTGAAGGGCATTTTTTCCCGGGCCCTCTGGGTGTGAGGGACAGCCCTGGAGCCAAGTCACTTACCCCTGGCATTTGCTCTGAAGGTCATAGATCTCCTCCACCTGAACCCCTTTGACACCTGCGAACAGGAAAGGTAAGCGGTCGGGTAGGGCAGCCCCTGGGCCAGGAGCTTGGAGGGCGCAGGGGTGGACCCCACAGTCCGGGCCTGCGGGTAGGAAGGCTCTTACTCACCGAAATCTTCCACCAGAAGGGTGAAAAGGCCTGGACGGGGGCGACAAGAGAAGGGGGGGAGGGTCAGGCCGGCGCGTTCCAGCAGACAGGCGCCTCCCGTGGGCCCACCCAACCCGCCCGGCCCCCGGCGCCCCGGCGCCCTCCTCACCCGGGTCGCTCTCCAGCTCCAGCCAGCCCTTATTCATCTTCCCGCGGGGAGGCCCCTCAGCGCCATGTCCAGGCCCTCCCGCCCCGCCGCCGCCCCCGCCGGGAGCCCCCGCCGCCCCCGGGGCCCCTCAACACCGCACACAGACAACGGGCCCCGCCGCGTCACCCGCCCGCGCCGGCGGCACGACGTCATCGCAGCGCGACGGCCTCCGCCCCGCCCCTGGGCTCTTCTTCCGCGGCTCCGACTCCGGCGGGCGGAAGGGGCGGGGCGAGGGGAGGGGCGGGGCGAGGGGAGGGGCGGGGCGA